>CAWUFW010014590.1:0-406139 GCA_963921515.1 Calotriton arnoldi
CCTGTTTGTGCCACTGGTGTGGAGACCGTGTCCCCCCCTCTGTCCTGCCCAGCTCTTCTGCCCCCCTTCCACTACCTTGGAGTCATGCACTGCGGTGGAGTCCACAACCACCCCATCTGACTCGGGCACTGCATTGGGGACCCAGTCCACTCCATCTGACCAGCCCACTGCAGTGGTTGCAGCACCATCACCATCTGACTTGAGCCCTGCGGTGGTGCCAGCCCCCCCTGAGTCAGACACCTCCACTGCAGTTGCCGGTGACACTCCTGCACCCACCTCCCCTTCACTGCCTCCTTCTGGCATCCCCTGATCCTGTCCCTGCGGTGCCTGGCCTGCCCCTCGTATGCCCCTCCAAGGGGATGTCACCTGTCCGTACCTGTGCAGGCAAGCAATTGTTGACAAGTTGTCACACATCACCCTGTTGGGACTGTATATTTGGACTGGCCATTGGCCTTAGTTTATTTTGGACTTTTGATTTGAGTTGCACACTTGCTGAATAAAGCCTCTTTTTGTTTACTTGTGGTTAATCTTTGGAGGTACATGATGTAGATGTGTAGAATCATGCATTTGCTGTTGTAATAGTGTTCAGATCAGGAAAATGAAGTTTTGCTGTTATGGGCTCCATGTGGTCCATGGGATATGTGTCCTAATGTAGTCTGGATCTATAGCATCCTTTGCTGCAGTCTGAGGGTGTAATGTTCAGCATTTGACACAGGGATGTACGTTTAGCATTTGTAGATTACCATCTTTGTCCTACACTGATGCACATCTGGTGGGCTTACCACTGTCCAATGTTCCTAGTACCCTGACTGTGTGCCCGTCTCCAATGGACATGCAGTTTAGCACATCAAATTTGGAGGACTCATCTGTGTACACAGTGCAAGTTGCTTGACACGTTTCTTGGGTGTATGCAGATGACTGACGTGACACTCCTGTGCCCAGGCTGATATGAGCAGAGCCTTCAGTGTGTTGTAGTTGTTGACTCACTGACCGAGTGTTCCGCTGACATGTTTGAGTCGTGCACAGACAAGGTTTGGCACAGCTGACCTTCCACAGGAGTGGAGTGCCCTCATGGCAGTGCGTGATTCCGTGATATAGGCTGTGCCCGTGTTGTGTGTTGTGTAGGCATGTCTGTGCGTGTTCCCTTCTCCTTTTCCTACACAGGCTGTGTCCCTACGGATGTTCCTGTTTGTGATGCTTGCTGAGTTGTTCTGTGTTCATCCAGCATCTTGGACCTGGTTTCTCCGGGATGTGGGTGCATGGCAAACTAATGTTCATGAGGTTGTCATCCCTAGTTGTCTTTGTTGTCAGGGCTGGGGATGTGGGCAAACGCAGATGGGACACAGTCAGGATTCCTCTTGGCACTTGTTGGTTACACGAGTAATGTGATTTTCTGTTTGTGTATGCTTTCAGTGATTGTGACACTTTGTGTGTGTGACTGCTGCCACTCCTCAGGGTCAGAGCTGCAATGTTGGAAGTTGTCTATGTGGATCCTTTGTGGGTCAGCTTGGCTTCTTCACTGGTGTGTGACGATGGCCAGGATCCCATTGTTTGGGGTGGATTTCACGTCATGCCCATGTACGGCATACTGTGCAGTGTGTCAGACATTCACAAGTATTGTTGACTGGCCATGTGTGATGGGTTTCTGCACCTTATTTCCCCCCACCACCCCTGGGATTGTCATGGGTGCATGTGCAATGTCACCAGTCCATGTGAGCTTCACTGCTGCACATTGGTGGAGTTCAAGGTGTGTGGCGTTGAGTGTGTGCAAATGTGAGTTGTTGCACGGCTGGGGCCCTACCTCCATATTTTCCTTGGCTGGCAGACCATGCTGAGTGCTTTGTGCTTGTATAGGTGTGATGGTAGTTTGTTGCTCAGGACACATGGCTGTGGTTCACAGTGTGGATGATATCTACCTTTGTCATCACAGTGTGATTGTCATGCAGGCTAGTGTCACCACAAAGTGGGGTCCCTGGGGGGAGTGCTGTGGTGGTTCTGTCTCTTGCTGTGTTTGTTGCTGTTCCTACAAGCTTGTGTGACATGTGTAATTTGGGCTCCCTCTCATCTCACAATGCCTGTTTGCCCACATAGGGAATCAATCCATGAGTTACTTTTGTATGTGACTGTGTTGACATCTGTGTATTAGTGAATCTGGCCTCCTCATGTGTTGTGTGTTTGCCTGGGGACACTGGCACACAACCCCCTCACCTGTTGTGTATGATATGCAGTGTGAGTCTGCCTGTTTGTGTTTGCGCATTTGCACCACTGCATTGGCATATCTTTAGTTTGCCATTGGCTGTATGTTGTTTGTAGGCTTTCCCCTGCTGGCCCTGGGACTGCTAGGTCATCAGTCAGCACATTATTCATGGTTAGTATGTCCCATTGCTGCCATGGTATGGTATTTGTTCACCTGACATCTACAGTCTCCACAGGATATCTATATTTGTGTGTCCATTGGTGCAGATATGTGGGTCTGCATTATGATGCTCACTTCTGTCATTGTGTTATTTGTGAATGTAGACAATGTGGGCCCCCATGGCTGATGTTTGTGTGCACATGGCCAGAACGATGTGTCATTGGCACTGCACTGCTTGCCTCACACAATCTATGTTGCTATGGGACACAAGCACTACAATGCCACTGTAGTGTTTGGTGTTGTGTGGCCAGGAATAATCCCTGCAGTTTTGTTTTTGCAGCTTTTACCAGGACTACACTTACCTTTTGGGCACTGTGGTGATGGGGCTTTGGGGCTTTGGGCCACATTGCCACACTGTTCAAAATGTGCTTCAGCTATGGAGCACACACGTACCTTTTGGGCACTGTGGTGATGGGGCTTTGGGCCCCATTGCCACACTGTTCAATATGTGCTTCAGCTATGGAGCACACACTTACCTTTTGGGCACTGTGGTGATGGGGCTTTGGGCCACATTGCCACACTGTTCAAAATGTGCTTCAGCTATGGAGCACACACCTACCTTTGGGCACTGTGGTGATGGGGCTTTGGGCCCCATTGCCACACTGTTCAAAATGTGCTTCAGCTATGGAGCACACACTTACCTTTGGGCACTGTGGTGATGGGGCTTTGGGCCACATTGCCACAGTGGTCATGATCTGCTTGCATTGTGTAGGCCACACACACAATTATGTGTGACACATGTGTTAGGGGGTCACATTGTATGTTCAATGTCATGTTCAGTGTTGTATGCATTTGACACAGACCACACACGCTTGTCATGGTGTTGGGATGTAATTTACAGACAGTCCTTATGTGGGAGTATGCTAGTTGTGTCATGCATTACCCGTCCTATGAGTAGGGGTGGTAGTAGTGCTAGGCATCCAGCCCCCCATGAGTGGGGATGGTAGTAGTGGTAGGCATCCAGACCCCCATGAGTGGGGATGGTAGTAGTGACAGCCATCCAGCCCCCTATGGGTGGGGATGGCAGTAGTGACAGGCATCCAGCCCACCCTGAGTAGGGGTGGTGTTAGTGGTAGGCATCCATCCCCCTATGGGTGGGGATGGCAGTAGTGGCAGGCATCCATCCCCCCATGAGTGGGGATGGTAGTAGTGGTAGGCATCCAGCCCCCCATGAGTGGGGATGGTATTAGTGGTAGGCATCCAGCCCCCCATGAGTGGGGATGGTAGTAGTGGTAGGCATCCAGACCCCCATGAGTGGGGATGGTAGTAGTGACCGCCATCCAGCCCCCTATGGGTGGGGATGGCAGTAGTGACAGGCATCCAGCCCACCCTGAGTAGGGGTGGTGTTAGTGGTAGGCATCCATCCCCCTATGGGTGGGGATGGCAGTAGTGGCAGGCATCCAGCCCCCCATGAGTGGGGTTGGTAGTAGTGGTAGGCATCCAGCCCCCCATGAGTGGGGATGGTAGTAGTGGTAGGCATCCAGACCCCATGAGTGGGGATGGTAGAAGTGACAGCCATCCAGCCCCTATGGGTGGGGATGGCAGTAGTGACAGGCATCCAGCCCACCCTGAGTAGGGGTGGTGTTAGTGGTAAGGCACCCATCCCCCTATGGGTGGGGATGGTAGTAGTGGTAGGCATCCAGCCCCCATAAGTGGGGATGGTAGTAGTGGTAGGCATCCAGACCCCCATGAGTGGGGATGGTAGTAGTGACAGCCATCCAGCCCCTATTGGTGGGGATGGCAGTAATGACCAGGCATCCAGCCCACCCTGAGTAGGGGTGGTGTTAGTGGTAGGCATCCATCCCCCCATGAGTGGGGATGGTAGTAGTGGTAGGCATCCAGACCCCCATGAGTGGGGATGGTAGTAGTGACAGCCATCCAGCCCCCTATGGGTGGGGATGGCAGTAGTGACAGGCATCCAGCCCCCATGAGTGGGGATGGTAGTAGTGGTAGGCATCCAGCCCCCCATGAGTGGGGATGGTAGTAGTGGTAGGCATCCAGACCCCCATGAGTGGGGATGGTAGTAGTGACAGCCATCCAGCCCCCTATGGGTGGGGATGGCAGTAGTGACAGGCATCCAGCCCACCCTGAGTAGGGGTGGTGTTAGTGGTAGGCATCCAGCCCCTATGGGTGGGGATGGCAGTAGTGACAGGCATCCAGCCCACCCTGAGTGGGGATGGTAGTAGTGACAGCCATCCAGCCCCCTATGGGTGGGGATGGCAGTAGTGGCAGGCATCCAGCCCCCCATGAGTGGGGATGACAGTAGTGACAGGCATCCAGCCCCCCATGAGTGGGGATGGTAGTAGTGGTAGGCAGCCAGCCCCCCATGAGTGGGGATGGTAGTAGTGACAGGCATCCAGCCCACCCTGAGTGGGGATGGTATTAGTGGTAGGCATCCAGCCCACCCTGAGTGGGGGTGGTGTTAGTGGTAGGCATCCATCCCCCTATGGGTGGGGATGGCAGTAGTGGCAGGCATCCAGCCCCCCATGAGTGGGGATGGTAGTAGTGGTAGGCATCCATCCCCCTATGGGTGGGGATGGTAGTAGTGGCAGGCATCCATACCCCTATGGGTGTGTATGGCATTGGTGATGGCCATCCCGCCCCTATGGTTCTGCTGTTGCTAGTGTACGTCATTTGTGCATCCCTATGTGTGTGTGACATATTTCGGGTACGTGTCATTTGTTTGTGTTGTGGGTGTTTGACTTACCGTCTGCGCCGTACGCGTCCGTACCGGTCCCGGTAATAGATGTAGAGTATTGGTAGGACCTGCGCGATGGGATTCATGGTTGGGTCGTCTCGTTCGGGTTTCTCGTGGCTTCGACTCGTACTCGTCGCTGGCTTGTTCGTCTCGTCGCCGTGGATCGTCTTGTGGCGCGAATCGGAGCTTATGTGCAGCTCTCCCGGATGCTCAAACGTGCCGGACGTAGCGACGAGTTCGGCGCGTATGGAAGACGCATCGTACTAGTCCGGCCGGAAGGTGCTGTGAATTTGGTTCCGTGCGACTCGATTCGGCGTTTACGGATCCGGCTCGGGCGGGGAACAGGAGCTGGAATGGGTAAGTACGGCTCGCTCGGAATCTGGGCTGTTATGCGCATCGTACTTGTTTGTTCGGTAGAGTGTTCGAGTCGGTCGGAAAACACGCGTTCGGCTGGTATTTTTCCGGACGAATGCTGTTAGGTGCGCTTCCGGCCGACATCGGAATCGACCCCTTAGTCTCTACACCAAAACAGAACAAAATGTTAGGTTACAAGTAACTACAATGACCAAAAGATTGTCGCTCTCCTTTCCAGGCAAAAACAGATTCCATTTCTCAGGTTTGCAAGTAGATGCCATGCAGTGCAAAGCATGGTCAATGCAGTATTTTGTTAAAACTTATAAGGGCATACCAAGGACTACCAATAATTTTAAAGTTGCAGTCTACTGCAAGCTAGGCTATACATGGTGACTGTTTGAACTGACTAGACATTGGGGGGCAGATTTACAAGCCCCTTGCGCCACTTTTGCGTCACTTTTCCCATGATAAAAATGACGCAAAAGTGGCGCAAGGGCCTTGTAAATAAGCCCCTGGGTTTCTGCTCTCGCAGCGCACAGATCCGTCATAGCTCAGCCAGGCAGTACCTCTGCCTCTTAGTGCCGCAGACTGCGGTTCAGGACCCTGAGGCCCCCGTGCTCCATCCGGTCTCTCTCGGTTCTGCTTTTTGCCACTCTTCTTCACAATTGTCTCCTTTTTTCTGCATTATTCCCCCTTAATGTTCCTGCTTACTCTATTTCCTGATTTCCTTAATTTCTTTATTTATTCTTTATTTCCTTATTTCTTCTTCAAACTTTTTCTCTCCCCGTCCTTCTCGTTTCCTCTCTTTCCCGCTCCCCGCCCCTATCGGTGTTTCCCTGCCGCTGTTGCACCCGCGGCCCCTCCCGCTCCCAACTCCCAGCTGTCCCGACCTCCCCCGACCCCTACTTAATTGCGCTCGCTGCACGTTGAGAACGAGCAAGACCCCTTGGGTTTCTGCTCTCCCAGCGCACAGCTCCGTCACAGCTCAGCCAGGCAGTACCTCTGCCTCTTAGCGCCGCAGACCATGGAGCATAGAATACTAGTTGATGACAGGAACCGCTTTATTAGTCATTTAGCTAAATGCCGCGCTAGCCTGTGTTTTATCGCTTCGCGTAAGCTCTTTTTAAGCATTTATTTTAAGCAAAGTTTTAAAATCACTCTAATGTTGCTGTTATTGTACCTGCACTTTGCACTTTCGTCGCTTGCATAGAACGCCAGCCTCAGGACAGCTTGGGGGGTTGGTCAGGCTGATACCTGACCGCGGTGCCCGTATGTTAGAGCGGGCCCGCCTCCACACAGGTTAGTGTACCAGTGGTTGGTTTTCAAGGGGGATAAAGTTAGAATGCTGTAGTGATCGCGCAGCATAGAATAGCAGTTGAAGACAGGAACCGCTTGATCAGTCATTTAGCTAAACGCCATGCTAGCCTGTGTTTTATCGCTAACGCTTCGCGTAAGCTCTTTTTAAGCATTTCTTTTAAGCAAGGTTTTAAAATCACTCTACTGTTGCTGTTATTGTACCTGCACTTTGCACTTTCGCTGCTTGCACAGAATGGCAGTCTCAGGACAGCTTGGGGGTTTGTTCAGCCCGGTACCTGACCGCCGTGCCTGTATGTAAGAGCGGGCCCACCTCCACACAGGTCAGTGTACTAGTGGTTGGCTTTCAAGGGGGATAAAGTTAGAATGCTGACGCGACTGCGCAGCGGACGCGCCGCTGGCGCGCCAAAGGCAAGCCCGTCAGCGCCATGCGCCAGGACCCCTGCCCATTTTCCTCATCTAACCTACACCAGGGAACAGCTGCTGTCCCTAAACACTGGTAGGTGTGGCAATGTCACGTTTCTACTTAGTGAAAGGAACAGCAAGGCCCTGCTATGCCTCCACTGCAGGTACTCACTCTTACCTAGCAACCTCCCTGCTACCTCCCCGGCCTTCGGCTTCCTCGAAGTGATGGGTCGGCAAATGCACGCAATTCAGGGAGCCAAGAACCGGAACTCCCAGGATACCCATCCATCTTCGGATTCATTAGAGGGCACTGATGTTCCACAATTCAAGGGTGGCTCTTTTAGCGCTATATTACCTAATGCCAGATCTCCCATCAAACAGAAATATGAGTTAGAATGTTTGTTGCAAACCTCGAATCCTGATGTAGTGCTTCTTACTGAAACTTGGGCTACTGCTTCGTCTGAACCGGATTGGGTGATAGCGCTACCAACGGGCTACTCGCTTGCCAGCCTGCCTAGATCAGAGCAAATGGGTGGTGGGATTGCTATTATCTTTAGGTCAGAGTTTAAAATTGCTTTTGAGCCTGTTCTCTTACCAGGAGCAGAAGCCATGATGTTCAACATCAAAATCAGGAATGTGTTAGCCTTTCCTGGTCTGCTCTTCTACAGACAGCCTGGACCCAAATCCCCATTTTCTCAAGCCTTACAGACTTGTTGGAATCCTGCCTAGACTCCCCCACGTTTACCATACTAGGAGATTTCAATTTTCACCTAGAACGTGGGGATGATGCTTGTACCTCTGTGTTGATAGACACTCTGGAAGCCTTTGGCCTTACTCAGATAGTCTTAGAACCAACTCACAAGGCACTTCATACGCTGGATGGGATTTTTACGACCAACTCCTTTATTAGTATTAATAGAATTCTGCCACTGACCTGGACCGATCATATGGCAATTTTCTTCAACCTACCCGATGGGCAAAAGAAAGACCTGTCGTCACCACCCCCGCCTTCGACCAAAGTACGATCCTGCCGGAATATCAGGCCTGAGGTGCTAACAGACCTGCTTGATAACAGTATGCCAACCTTAGCTGCAGATTCCAACATAGCGGCTGAAACCTATGAGAATTGGATTAGGTCAGCCATTAATCAATTGGCTCCAGAGAGAATCGTCAAACATCGTAGGAAACAACCCACCGCCCCATGGTACAACCTCGAGCTGAAAACATTTAAATCCACCTGCCGACGCCTAGAACGCGTATGGAGGGTGGACTGCAGTACGACGGCCAAAAAGAATTATAACCAAGCACTAACTGATTATAAAACAGCTATTATTAGCTCTAAAAAGAACTTCTACACTAGCAAAATAGAGGGGGCCAAAAAGTCCGCCAGAGAACTCTTTAAGACCGTCAAAGCACTATCTATGCTCCAACAGGGCAATGCATTTGCCCCGGATCAAGTGCTCTGTGATAAAGTCGCCACTTTCTTTCAGTCAAAGGTTCAAGTAATATATCAGGAATTAGAGAGCCAGAGCTCTGACCCCCCCTCCCCTCAGGCCACACTCACAGAAGACGTAACATCTATCACCTGTCACCTGACCAGCTTCTCCCTCTTGACATTTGACAGAGTAAATGACCTACTACTGGCCATCAAGTCGGGATCTCCAACTGACCCGTGCCCGCCAGACATCATTCATGGTGTCTCGAACAAAGTCAGTATCCTACTTGCCCCCCTCTTGAACAATGTTATTAACAATGGTGTCTTCCCGACCTCCTGGAAAAAAGCTTGCATACGACCCATTTTAAAGAAACCATCCCTGGATCCTCTTGAGGTAACAAACTACCGCCCGATCTCCTGTCTACCTTTAGCAGCCAAAGACTTGGAAAAAGCAATTAACTCAGAGCTCACGGATTATCTAAACTCCAACAACCTTCTAGAGTATACACAACATGGCTTTCGATCGGGCCACTCGACGGAGTCTGCATTAATCATGGCCACTGAGGAAATACGATGGCAAATTGACAAGGGTGGCAGGGCCATCCTGATCCTACTTCACCTATCAGCCGTGTTTGATACGGTTAATCACACTGTACTTACTTGACGGTTGGAGGCAGTAGGAGTTGGAGACACCACCCTCACCCTTCTCACCTCCTTGCTCTCTGCCAGAGAACAGAGGGTGTGCTGGGACACCCTAGAATCAGGCAAATTCTATCTCCCTGGGGGAGTGCCACAAGGGTCAGCACTCTCTCCAACGCTGTTCAACATTTATGTGACCCCATTGGCCAAATTAATCAGGGACCACGGCTTCTCGCTAGTATCGTATGCTGACGATACTCAAATTATTATCTCCATTTCATCAATGGAAGACTCGGTGGTGGACAGATTCCATAGCTGTCTTGGCCACATCATGAAATGGATGCATAAGAACTACTTAAAATTAAACACGGACAAGGCCAAGGTCATGGAATTTGGAAATGGTCCTCCTATCTGGACCCAATTATGGTGGCCAGCAGTGGCAGGAGTCTGTCCTGTCCCTGCTACCAAAGTGAGAAACCTTGGTTTTATATGTGATGTTCAGCTCAATTTCTCAGGGCAGTTCAATCAGCTGACATCAGCCTGCTATTTTCTTTTAAAAATGCTTCGTAAAATCATACCTTTTCTACCCATGGAGCTGAGGAAAACGGTTGTGGTGGCTCTTATTCTCTCCCGTTTAGACTATTGTAACGCCTTGTACCTAGGTGTGGACAAACACCAGCTGTCGAAACTTCAATCCCTACAGAATGCGGCTGCACGTACCCTGCTAAACATTCCAAAATATAGTCACATTTCCGGCACCATCAGAAATATGCACTGGCTTCCAGTTAAGCAGCGAACTGAGTTTAAGGCGCTGCGCCTGGTTCATATAGCGCTTTATGGGGGAGGGCCAACGATTACCATAAATTATTCCAATTGCATGCTAAGTTCTGCCAATAAAGCCCTGGTCCACGTCCCTAGAGTTAAGAAGACCAGATGGGAAGGCAGATGTCTCTCTTTCTTGGCATCCAAGCTCTGGAATGAACTTCCACTCAATATTAGGCTTTTATCTTCCAGATCCCAGTTTAGGAGCCAGGTTAAAATCTGGTTTTTCCCTACCCAATAGCAATCAAGCCCCTCCTGACTTCTGTACCGTTTTTGCTTTCTCCAGCGCCAAGACGCCTCGGCATTCGTGTGCTTTATAAGCCCTTACTTACTTATGGTTCAAGACCCTGAGGCCCCCGTGCTCCAGCCAGTCTCTCTCGGCTCCGCTTTTTGCCGCTCTGCTTTTCCTTTGTCTCCTTTTTTCTGCATTATTCCCCCTTAATTTTCCTGCTTACTCTATTTCCTGATTTCCTTAATTTCTTTATTTATTCTTTATTTCCTTATTTACTTATTTCTTCTTCAAACCTTTCTCTCCCCGTCCTTCCCGCTTCCTCTCTTTCCCGCTCCCAGCCCTTATCTGTATGTCCCCGCCGCTGCTGCCCCGTGGCCCCTCAAGCCTCCCAGCTGTCCCGCCCTCCCCGACCCCTACTTAATGGCGGCCGGTGTACAGCCGCGCCGCTGGCGCGCAAAAGGCACGCAAAAGACAAGCTTGTCTGCGCCTGTCCACGACTTGCCCGCGACCAGCGCCAGGAACCCTGGTCCTCCGACCCACCAGCACTACAGATCCTCGAACCTCTACGGTCTTGACGTCGGCAAGAACAACAACTGTAAGCTCTCTTCACCTCTCAACACCCACAGACCCTTTACCTGCCAATACTGCCGTCACTCCATGACCTTCGCCGAGACCCAGGACCCACCTCCACCCTCCAGCAACAACTCCACTGCACCCCAAACCCTGCAATGCAACGTCCGCTCCCTCCACTGACACGCCACAGAAATCTGGGACCTCTTCGACAGCACCACCCCTGACGTCGCCTTCCTAACCGAAACCTGGACGAATGCCACCTCCAGACCTGACATTGCGATCGCCATCTCCGAAGGCTACAAGATCACCCGGAAGCACCGCCCCAATCGCCCTCAGGGAGGTATCGATCACAAGGCCAACCTTCCTCTGAGCACCTACACCAACGGGCCCACAGACCTGATGGAACACCTCCACTTCAAGATACAGACCAACCCGTCCACCACCATCCGAGGCACCCTCACCTACAGACCCCCGGACCCCCTGCACCTTTCTCTGACTCCATCACAGACATCATCTCCCCGCAAGCCATCACCTCCACCGACTACACCTTGCTGGGAGACCCCAACTTCCACCTCGACAACCGCCAAGACCCCAACTCCACCTCCCTCCTGGACAACCTCCAAAACATCGGACTCAAACAGATTGTACCAGAACCAACGCACTCAGTAGGACACACCCTCGACCCCATCTTCACAGCAGGAAACTCCATCACCTTCAGCCACACCTCCAAACTCCCATGGATGGACCACCGTTGCATCCACTTCACCTTCAAAACAAACATCTCCCGCAGACGCCCACACCAGCTCCAGCGCAGGAATTGAAACAAGATCTCCGACGACCAGCTTGCTGCCTCCCTCAGCAGCTCCGCTCCCACCACCACAGACGACGACCCTACCACCGTTGCCCGTACCCTACACAACTGGATCACCAGCTGCACCAACACTCTCGCCCCCCTCAAGAAAACGTCCAACCCACACACCAAGAAAGCCAGCTGGTTCTCCACCAAACTCCGAGAATCCAGACGAACCTGCAGACGCCTCAAAAAGCTATGGAGGAACTCCAAAACCCCAGTTGACCTCGACAACTTCAGAGCAGCCACCACCGCCCACCACAAACTCATCAGACACTCAAGGAAGAAAGCTCTCCAGGACAGAATCTCCACCCACGCACACAACAACAAGGAACTCTTCGGCGTCATCAAAGAGTTTGCCCAACCCAACAGTGAGACTACTGACATCCCACCCTCCCAGGACCTCTGAGACAGACTCAGCGCCTTCTTCCATCACAAAATTAACACCATTTATGACAACTTCGACTGCAACAACCCTCACGAGGAATCCACACCCACCGCTCCCCACACCACGCAGCCAACACTGGACAGCTGGCCCCCCTCAGCATCGAAGACACCCTAAAGAATATGAAGACAACCCACTCCGGGGCCCCCACAGACCCCGCCCCCCCACATCTACCACAGAGCTACAGACATCATCGCCGCCGAGCTTCAACGAATCATCAACCGCTCCTTTGAGACTGCCTCCTTCCCCGATGGCTGGAAACATGCTGAGATCAACCCTCTCCTGAAAAAACCCTCGGCGGACCCCACCGACCTCAAGGACTTCAGACCGATCTCCTTACTCCCATATTCTGCGAAAGTCAAGGAAAAAGCAGTCAACTCGCCTCCTTCATAGAAGAAAACAACATCCTCGACCCCCCCCAATCAGGCTTCAGGAAGAATCACAGCACCAAGACCACCCTTCTCGCCGCAACAGACGACATCCGCTCCCTCCTCGACAGAGGCGAGACTGTGGCCCTCATCCTCCTGGACCTGTCCACCGCCTTTGACACAGTCTCACACCACACCCTAGCCAGCAGACTCCACGACGCAGGAATCCGGAACAAGGCCCTCAACTGGATCTGCTCATTCCTCTCCGGCAGAACGCAGAGGGTCAGACTCCCTCCTTTCCTCTCGGAACCCACAAAGACCACCTGCAGAGTCCCCCAAGGATCCTCCATCAGCCCCACCCTGTTCAATATCTACATGGCACCGCTCGCATCCATCGTCAGATCACACAGACTCAACATAGTATCAAACGGAGACGACACCCAACTCATCCTCTCTCTATCCAACGAACCCAACATCTCCAAACACAACTTCCAAGAAGGAATGGAAGCAGTCACCAGGTGGATGAAGAACAGCTGCCTACAATTCAACACAGACAAAACAGAAGTGCTCATCATGGGCCCACATCCAATGCCTGGAATGACACCTGGTGGCCCTCGGGAACCCTCCCTCCCCCACGGACCACGCACGCAACCTCGGAAGCATCCGAGACTCCAAACTCAAAATGGACCGCCAGATCAATGCTGTCACCTCCTCCTGCTACCACACCCTCTGCCAACACCGGAAGACCTTCAACTGGATTCCCCTCAAACATAGGAAAACCGTCACCCACGCCCTCATTAGCAGGAGACTAGACTACGGCAACGCACTCTATGCCGGGATCAACAAGAACCTCACCCGGAAACTCCAGTACATCCAGAATGCCGCCGCCAGACTAGTCCTCAGCCTACCGCGCCACTGCCACATCAGCCAACACCTACGGTCACTACACTGGTGCCCTGTCGAGAAGAGAATCACTTTCAAGCTTCTCGCCCACGCCCAAAAGGCCCTCCACAACACCGGACCCGCCTACATGAACCACCGCCTCACGTTCCACGCACCCCAAAGATCACTCCGCTCAGCACAGCTCGCTCTTGAGATGGTACCACGCATCAAGAAGTCCAGAACAGGAGGACACTCCTTCTCCCTCCTCACGGCCAAGGCATGGAACACCCTCCCTCTCCACCTCCGACAGACACCCACACTCTCCAAGTTCTTGAAGGATCTCAAGACCTGACTCTTCAGAGAATCACTGTGATCACCCAGGTGCTGCCCCCCCTCAGCGCCTTGAGGCCCTTTCGGGTGAGTAGCTGTGCTTCACAAACCCATGATTGATCTGATCTGGATAACGTGGGGACTGGTGCACCGAACAAAAGGACTTTAAATGATTGGGTAAAGATAATAAGGTTATGTCAAGTTCAGCCAATGCCTTTGCAACAAATATATCAAAAAGCTTAACTCTGAATAGATATTACAGCCTCACCCTGAAGATTTATATGAGAGTAGCATTCCAAAAAACTGAGTTCAGTTCTCAGACTGGATGATGAGATATTTGCGGTTGAATGTGCTTATCAAGCTTTTCACTGGAATCTTTCGAAGACTTCCTTCAAAGCGTTAGCAGATCCGTAGTTTGAGAATTGTTTATGTTTTGTACAAGTGATTATTTTTCTCACATTAGCCTCTGGAATATATGATGTATTGTTAAGGCTAAAGATGTAAAAGTAAAAAGTTAATGAGATGATATACGAGAAAAAGTAATTAAAAGGGAAATGAGTGATGTATTTTGATGGTGTCTATTGTAACCTTGACCTATGTATAACTGTTGTAGTGAGAATTACAGCAGCAGGAGCATTAATCATATAACTACATGGAATATTTTAATAGGAACCAGGATAAAGAAAAAAATATTTCTTGCAAATATTTATTGGTATAAGGGCATTTTGTTTTTATCATGCCTTGCACTGTGCTCACCAATAGAAATGACTGTACCGCAGATCAAACAGTGCAAGTCAATAGGGGCGAAGCATGCTTTACTCTCATGCTATTCCTGCTGAATGATATCCTGTTGCAATCTGTCACCAGTAGGGTTGCTGTGCTGTGGCAAATGTAGACACCGCCTCTTTGGAGTCTGTCTTCCTTCTTGCCACATTAAATTTGCGTTGATGTCAAACATTTAGGGGGATATTCTCAAGAACGTGCGATAAACATCGCCAAAATAGGTTAACGCAAGTTTACATATCGCCGTCTATCGCGGGAAAATAACCCTGTGTTAACGTGGCATTCACAACACGGCGGTAACATGCGATAGTACCCCAATAATGCGTCAAATGTCCGCGATAACACTACCGGGACGGCGATGAAAATCCAAACCTGAACGCAAAAATGTTGCGATGGGCCCAACCGCGATAAGACAATCAGCGAAAAGCAGCGCCAGGCCTGCAAATCACACATGTCAGGCGGGAAAAATGACTACAAAAGCAGAAAAAATAAATAAACAAAAACCGGACTACAGCGAAGCACAATGGAGGTAGCTGGAGCAGGTACAGAGGACGGCCAGAACCCCACAAGCCCCACGGAGGACCAGCCTGGGACCTTGGGGACAGGGAAGGGCAAGGACAAGAAGAACAGGAAGACGAGGTTCAGTCCGCAGGAAAACAGGATCCTGGTCATGGAGGTGGTAGAACACCATCAACAACTGTTCGTCACCTCCACTGTGTCATTGGCAACATAAAATGGAATATGGCAGTCCATCCTGGACAAGGTGAATGCACTCGGAGTGCTGAGAAGGACAATGGAGGAGCTCAAGAGGCGCTGGAATGATGTGAAGCACAAGACCAAGCTGAAACTCGGCAACAACCAGAAGGCAGCAATGCAGATTGGAGGTGGGAGTCCAGCGCCACAGGAGGAGCTGGATGAGATGGAGGAAATGGTGTCCACAGTCATCAGTGGGGAGACGGTGGCAGGAGTTGGGGCACCGGACACTGCTCAACATGACCTGACACAACAGCAACAGGGTGAGTAACCACCAGGGACTGGGGGGACGGGGGGAGATGGGCACAATGGCACACATGCACAATGAAGTATAGCACAGTGCACACCCACAATGACTCTGGATCATGTGCCTGATCTCCTTGGCATACTGCAGAACACATAGAAACAGCAAGTAGGCCCCCGTCGACAATGTGCACAGAGGGGGCTCTCCCAACACATCACTAATCTTACAACAAACCCATGCACATGTGCTGAACCCAGCAAAGCGGCGTGTCTGTGAGCCACACTGACAATGCAAGTGACACTGCATGACGAATAACATGGCTGCAGTCAATATATCATGACATGTTGCACGCCACAACACTGAGGTGGCTGAGTGTGGACCACATCCATAAAGGAGCAGGTCACACTCTGACCCATCCACGTGCACAAACAACCCCTGACCTCAAAATCACAACTGCGGACAAACCATGCCCCAGAGTCCCAAGTCCCACCAAGAGCCCAATTTCCCTAAGAATGCAACATCTCAGCACTGTAGAAGCACAGAAGTCAAAGGCACACCGCCTGAAAGGGATAAGGGCCAGCCAAATCAGAGCTGCAGGGGCGACTCTCCCAAAATGCAGCACACACACATAACATTCAGAGCACATCAACATTGACAACAATGTTGTATAAACTGCAACACGTTCACAACAGAACATAGGACACAACTGGTGCCGCTTGTGTGTAGAAACTGGTCAATCACATTTGGCATAGCAGGGAAATGTGAGATGATAATGTACAAGTACAAACACACATCCGTGATGTTGTCGAAATGTCCACTGTCACGCATCAAATAGGCAGCTCCTCCCAAACAGTCACAATGTACATTGTCATGCAGTTTGTATGTAAACCTGTACAATGCGTCAACATACATGTGAACACAATGTTAAACTGCATCTCCCCATCACATTGCAGAGGAGAACCAACACCTCCTGCAGAGCAGATCCAACAGCTCTTCACTGATGATGAAGAGGACCTCCACACCTTCGACACCGACGCCCTCCAAGAGTTCATGGACAGCTACGGCCCCTCACCTCCAGGAGCAGGGCAGCCCAGCTGCATCGAGGAGACCCCACCCCCTGCACAGACCACACAGCAGGAAGCACCCACCACCACGGCTGTCTCCCAGGACCCCTACAACCAACACATGGCCTTTCAACGCCGTGTGTTAGAGGTCCAGGAGAAGATGGCTGATCAGGTGCGGGTGGGGTTCGACCTCATGGGAGCCAAACGTGATGCCATACATGGGTGTCTGAGTACCATCAGGGACCACTTACAGTCCCTAACGGACACCCACAGTCCACTCCATGCTCTCCATGGCTGACATCGCTGGAGTCATGATACTGAGACAAGAACAACTGTCCAGTCAGAGTGGCTCCAGAGATGTCAGCCGGGAGTTGGGACAGATGCGGGGGCTCATGGTAAACATGGAGTGGATGACGGCGGAAAGAATGGCTGCCACGGCTGCACACCAGCGAGATGTGGCTGGGACCTTCCATGCCCTGCAGCACATCGTCATGGCATTGCTGCCTCAAGGCCTTGCGCAGATGAATGCTGCTGCTGCTTCTACATCCACATCTCCGCCCCCTGATGTGTCAGTGCCTCACAGTGCGGCAGGCAATCCACCACCACCCACGTGTGAGGCACATGTGACATCAGAGGATGAAGATGCGGGTGAATCAACCTTACTGGTAAGGAGGAGGCAGTAGCATTCATCTCCGCCATATGGCCTGTTTATGCTTGGTTCTGCCCTTTGCATCATCACCTTCCACTGTACCCCGATACACTCTACGACACTCACCTTGGACCTCGACATGGACTGCCATTTTCTGTTTGGTTACCAATGACATAGCGATCAGACTGCGGACTGAACTCTTCCCCTTCCGATGTACTTGTCATTCCCTGAAGGACTCTGGCTGGCCCTCCACGGGCCAATAATGTGAAGTGGGGTTTGCATGGCCCTGTACTGCTCCAGCTGCAACACTCCACTGGATGTGAATTAAAAATTCAGAATCGCACAGATGTGTCATGCCTTTGATCATTCAAGTATGAGAGTATGGATGAATGTAGGGTCAGTGATTCCCCCTTACGTCCATGTTGCTCATGTCGTGGGACTTGAGTCACAGGGTGCAACTGTGCCGATTGCTGTCCGGGTGGCGTAGACACTACAACAGAGACACAAGCATCAGTTACTTCCATGTCCAGCCCAGAACTGAAGCACGCCCAGAGCCCCGGGCTCATTGTTCCCACCCCTATGCTGGCCTACCATACGCCAGGCCAGTCCACTCCGCTTACGCTCAGGGAGGACGACAAAGCTACATGTCCCAGGTCTTCCCTGTAGCGATCTGCTGATCACTGGTCTAGTCATCAGCATGCCACAGCCACTCCCTGAGGGCTGGTTCACACCCACACCACACCCATCCAGCACAGGCATCACAGGACGTGTGACCCTGCCAATAAAAGGGGCCTAGCACGTCACATACCCCACTGCCGGAGATGACATGATGGCGTCCGCACCACGCGACCCAATCATGAAGGGTCCATGACTTGTGGCGCACTGAGTTGGTGGCACCCCCTGAACTGCGGCCCGCACGGGCCTACCGCCACGTGATGATGACTTGTGTTGCACAGGGTCAGTGGCACCCGCTGCACTGTGGCTGGCAGGGGCCTACCGCCACGTGACGATGACTTGCGTTGCACAGGGTCAGTGGCACCCGCTGCACTGCGGCTGGCAGGGGCCTACCGCCACGTGACGATGACTTGCGTTGCACAGGGTTAGTGGCACCCGCTGCACTGCGGCTGGCAGGGGCCTACCGCCATGTGATGATGACATGCGTTGCACAGGATCTGTGGCACCCGCTGCACTGCGGCTGGCAGGGGCCTACCGCCACGTGACGATGACTTGCATTGCACAGGGTCAGTGGCACCCGCTGCACTGCGGCTGGCAGGGGCCTACCGCCACGTGACTATGACTTGCGTTGCACAGGGTTAGTGGCACCCGCTGCACTGCGGCTGGCAGGGGCCTACCGCCACGTGACGACTTGCGTTGCACAGGGTCAGTGGCACATGCTGCACTGCGGCTGGCTGGGGCCTACCGCCACGTGACGATGACTTGCGTTGCACAGGGTTAGTGGCACCTGAAGAGCTGAGCGGGTGTGCAGCCTGCGATGATGCGTTGGCCTCGATACGGCGTCCAGCGAATCAAGACTCAAATTGAACAGTGTGCCCTGCTGGACCGCAGTGTACGCGCAGGCAGCAGTCAGCACACACATGACTCCGCGGTGCGGTGCCGCAGGGTGCGCTAGGGGCCTGTGGCGCAGAATCCAGCGATCGGCTGAGGAGGATGCACTGGCACGTGGTGGGCCCTCTTGGAGACACACCGATGGTGGCAGGTGAGCATTGAGGCCTGGGTGTGCAGGGGCGGCCAGTCATCGCTGGGCGGAGGACCGCTCTGGGGACCTGGGCTGGGGTGCATCAGGCACACAGGATCTCGCAGGCACTACCGGTCATGGTGGCGGACTCATGGCTGGGTGGGGGGCACCGCCCTTGCTGACACGGCCCACATGCGATGTTCGTGATGTTCACGGGTTGGTTTGTGACGTAGCCACCTCGTCTCCAGTGTGAATATGCCCGTTGAAGGTGGTCGGCCACGTGTGTGTAGGCCTATGGGCAGGTTGTGGTGGAGACTGAGACACACGCAGTAGTCACTTTGGTGGTGGATTGGTGACTTGTGCATTCCCACAGTTGTGAGTTGGGGGATTGTGGAGTTGAGGTGTGTGGTGTGTTCAGTTGGTGCTTGCCGATGGGCAGTGCATTTCCATGGGGGCCATCCTCAAAGCGCTGGTTGGTGGCAGACTTGCGGACATGTGGGGATCATGCACACTGCCTGGGGTATTTGCGACGACATTGGTGGACAGGCCACGGTGGTCCACTTTTGTATGCACAGTGATGGCATGCGTGTGGTTGCTGTTGCGGTGATTGTGTGCAGTGTCGGCAGGGGGCACAAGTCATACACGTGTGCTGTGAATTGCCCCAACACGTGCATGATGCCAGCTATGGCGTATTTCCCTTGCGTGGTCTCAAGATGTTCCTGCGCAGTGTGGGGGGTATGAGGGGCAGGGGTATCGAGCTGACACACACTGTGATGCTTTCAGGTGTGATGAGTCCTGCATGATGTGACCGTAACAGCAGTTCGTGTGGCCGTTACCTTCCTCTTCATTCCTACGACGGTTACGGCCACACGTAGTTCTGTTACGGTCTTCTCATGGATGGTTTATCTGGCCTGTGGGCATTCCGGTTTGTCCAAGTGCAGTACACTGTACCAGATTAGGCATGTGACTATACGGAAGTTTGACCATTGTCACCATTTCTCCCACAGGTTTCTGAAGACACGTTGCCCTGTTGGAGTTCCCCGTTGGGAATGGAACGCGTTGGCTGAGCTTTTCGTTTTGATGATTTATGTATTTGTAATAAAGTTCTGTTTTTCCACTACCGTTGACTACTGGACTTCATGACCTCGGGGGGAGGGTCCGGGGCGGGGGGGGGTGCCTGGGGGTGGTGGCGGTGGGTGTTGTGGCCCTCTTGGGTCTCCGAGCTGCATGATCAGTATCTCCTTGGCATCTGCTGGTCTTCAAATGTGGCTCTGGGCTGGGCTCCCTTTCTACTGCAGTTGGTCGTCCTGCTTAACACCAGTAAGAGGCAGGTGTTAAATCCCTGCTGCTAACGCGCCTAATCGCCTGTTCCTGGTTCACATCGCAGATCTGACTGGTCGTTGTGAATCTCGCGAAGTGGTGTTTTCGTGTGTTTTTGCACGGGAACGCCTACTCTGCATATCATTAGCGTTAGTTGTCGCACTCATCCGTGGCGATGTTTTTTGCGGCAGCTATCGCTGGTAAACTGGCGATATCGGCAGTTTGCACCAGCTTGAGAATAGGGCGATAAATCTATCGCCACTTTTGTGGCGTTAAAGTGCCGATAAATCGGTGATGAGTCCTTGAGAATATGCCCCTCAGATGCTTCGGCATCGAATAAATCCCAAAAGAATATTTACCACAACTTCCTCAGTTCAGTTTTTAGTCGCATATTGTGCTGGCAGTGGTGACATATTCTGATGAGAGCTCTTTACCTCCAGGAGGGATTGTGAAGAACTTCAAAATGACGAACTCCATAATTGGAGAGCTGAGTCCACATCATGTGGCTCTACCTGATCTTTGTTGCTCTCCAGAGCAGCTTCCTCTGGACTTCCGCTGTGCTGCTAATCCTGACGACAAGCAATTGCTGAAGTTCAAAAATTTTCTCTGTCCCGTTAAAAGGAATTTACAGCACCAAAAAAACGAGCTAGCATTCTATGCATTATAGCTCTACTACAGCACAGAGTGTAGTGATATGTTCAAAAACGACAAGCACTGCTTGAATGTGGAATAACACAACTACAGGATCCAATTGAATCTTTCTAATGGTTTTCAAAGATTCACAAATATTCGGTGGTACTACGGGAACGGGCTGGAACCATTGCACCGGTTCCGGTACCCAGCTCTAAAAAGGTTTACAAATTGCGAATGTTTAAATGTACCCCATTAGCTGTCAGTTTTAGGTTGCACTTAACGAAGCCTTGGTTTCAAACAATAAAAATAGTTTTTTCATTACAAGTTAAAATTTATGAAAACTGAATGCTCCCATTTTGATTTTGCGGCTCCGGAAAGAAAATGCTTGCCACCTGATGTTGCAGAAGTGCTGCAGCACCATCTCTTGAGAAACAGAGGGGCATATTCTCAAGGACTTATCACCGAGTTAGCGGCACTTTATCGCAGCCAAAGTGGTGATAAATTCATCGCACCATTCACAAGCTGGTGCTAACAGCCGATATCACCAGTTTTCCTGGGATAGCAGCCGCAAGAAACATTGCCACGGATGACGCCGGCAACTAACGCTAATGAGATGCAGAGTAGGCGTTCCCATGCAAAAAGCAGCGAAAACATCACTCCGCAACATTCTCAACAACCAGCCAGATCTGCGATAAGATTCAAAAACATGCGATAAGGCATGTTAGCAGCAGGGATTTAACACCTGCTCCTACCTGGTGCTAAGTCGGACGACAACCTGCACCATAAAAGGGAGCCCAGCCCACAGCCACACCAGAAGAACAACAGATGCCATCGAGCTACTGATCATGCAGCTCGGAGCCCCAAGAGGGCCACAACACCCACTGCCACCACCCCCAGGCCCCCCCCCGGACTACCACAGAGGCAGCGCAGACAAAGACACCGGACCTTCTGAAAACGCACCAGCCTCGGAGACTTAACGCCAGAGGAAGTCATTGCCCACTACAGGCTCAAAAGGACAACCATCCTCCGCATCCTGACCCTCATTGCCCACAGGCTGACGGTACCAACACAGCGGAGAACCAACATCCCTCCGCAGACAAAGCTGCTGGCCGTGCTGCACCTGTTGGCCTCTGGGACCTTCCAACCAACAACTGCCATAGTCGGAGGAGTCTCACAGCCAGCCCTGTCAAAGTTCCTCACACCTGTCTTGGATGCCATCATCAGCTTGGTACCCCAGCAACTTTACTTCCCACACACTGCGCAGGAACAGCTGGTCGGTACTCACCCTGTTGATGTTGTGTCAGGTCATGTTGAGCAGTGTCCCGATCCCTGACTCCTGGCACCGTATCCCGACTGATGACTGTGGCCAATATTTTCTCAATGTCATCCAGCTCCTGGTGTGCCGCTGGTCCCCCACCTCCAATCTCCGTTGCTGCTTTCATGTTGGCATCGGGTTTCTTCTTGGTTTTGCCCTTCACATCATTCCAGTGCCTCTTGACCTTTTCCATTGTCCTCCTCGACACTCTGACTGCATTCACGTTGTTCACGATGTGTTGCCATATTTCCGTTTGTGTGGCTGATGACACAGTGGAGGTGACGGACAGTTGTTGGTAGTGTCCTGTCACCTCCGTGACGATGATCCGGTTTTCCTGCGGACTGCCCCGTCTTCCTCTTCCTCTTCTCCTTGCCCTTCCCCGGGGGTCCTGGCTGGTCGTCTGTGGGGCTTGTGGGGTTCGCGTTGTCCTCTGCACTTGGTCCGAGTGCGTCCATGGTGCTACGCAGTTGCATTTTTTAATCTTTTATAGTGCATTTTCCTGCATGTCGCGTGGGAATCGCAGGCCTGTCGCTGGTTATCGCTGGGTTTGTTTCGCGATTTGGGACTTCGCAACTTTTTGGGCGTTCGTGTTTCGCATTTTTTCGGCGGCGCGTTAATTTTCTCACGGGCATTTGTCGCGTTAACGTGTGACTATCGCATGGTGCCGCCGGGTTGGGAATACTGCGTTAACACGGTGTTATTTTCCCATGATAGACTGCGATGTGAGAAGTTGCGTTAAGCGAATTTGGCGATAGTTAACACACGTTCTTGAGAATATCCACCAGAGAAGGAAGATTTAGCTTTTGCTGCTATGGCTTCCCAGCAGAGTGCAGGAAGCCAGGAAGATGCAGGAAGAAGAGAAGGCAAGATGATGATCTTGTAGTGGTGGCAAGGGCTGCTTGTGCTGCTCCACCACACCGAGAATCTTTGGTGATGCAATTGTTTACCCACCCCTAAGGGCTAATAAAGGTAAGTGCCTGCAAGGTCACATATAGTTTATATGACCAAATGCTACAGAGACGGCATCGAGGTATGTATTCCTTTAGGACGAACAGCATGATGAAACATCTCTGTGGTATACACCCAAATGAGTACTCTCAAGTGGAGATGGAGTAGCAGTGGTGGCAGGAAGAAACCTTGTCTCCAGAAGTCCAACAACAACAAGAAGTCAAGGAAGATTGGAGCCTGCTGTTTACTTCATCTAGTGTAACCACTGCAACAAGGTTATCTGTTTGAGGGAAATGAGAATGAGGGTAATCTCTTCGGGCAATGACTGCCCATGTGAAAAATGGCAGAGTTTCAGTGAAGTTAAACAAAAGAAAAACATTTAAAAAAATTAAAAGTTTAAAATAGCTTACCAAAGAAAAAACACAAAAAAGTTTTTAAAATGTGTTTAAAAATTAACAAAGAAACAAAAAACCCCAACAATAAAAGTGTAGTGGGTTGTGTGTTGGACCTAGTTACAGGTTGAGTCCTGTAAACAACCTGGCTCTGCTTAGCTGTAGGTTGTGTGCAACAATGGCCTCCCCACCCATGGGGGTTGGATTGCAGGACCTGGCCAGTGCCTTGGCTCTGCAGCCCACCCGCTGTGCACAGCCTTGTTACCTGTCCACCTGTAGAGGGTGGCTCACAAGGCTTGCCTTAAACCGGACCCAGTGTCCCACTGTGCTATGCACAGCAAAATCTGTGCACAGTGAGTGTTAGATGCCTGCATACAGTGGGGCACTACCCACTCCTGCCGGGGTTAAATTCACTGCACCCTCATTATGCACTGAATGATGAAAGATGTGCACAACGGAGCTTGGATGCCTGCGGAGGGGAGATAAAAATAATAATAAAAAAAAAAAAGATATATATATATATCCTCTGCATGATTAAGACGTGTATCCCTGCCCTGCCAAAATGTACTGTTGTATGGATGCCTAATGCTGATTTTTGTGTCATTAGTATACACGGATAGTGCACGTTATGAAGGAATCATAAAGAGTAGATCTGAGAGCCTGGAATTAACCATTTGATGCACATATCACGGTGGCTGTCATCCCAGTGTAAACTCTGTTCACTCCCATGAATTGTGTTGATCAAAAGGGTGGCAGAGCTCAGCAATGTTGGTGCACGTGTGGCCTGATCGCTGACTTGTAGGATAAGAGCTGTGGGTTGTAGGTTAGCTTGGAAAAAACACATCATTAGGACATTTTTTGGAAAATTCCTGCGTTTACTTTTTACCGATACACTCTATGGCTCTACTGTGAGCAATATTTTATAGTGGGGTACTGGAAGGACGTGCTAGTATTTTTAGGGAATGGCGAGTTTAGGCTAGTATAGTGATATTTACACTTTGGTTACTGCCCCTCCTTGCTACGGTGGGGTCAGTAATTTTCCTCTGAGGGCTGCTCCATTCAAATGTGTGTTGTTTAACAGGTGTGGGGGTGTCCTTTTCACCTGCACGGGCTACGTGCAACTGAGAGGGGAAGTGGATGTTTCATTTTTAGGTTGATGTTTCCATTGACATGTGTGCACCCCTCGGGTCTTTGCACGTGGCATGTAATGAATATTTCTCTACTGGGGTTGGATTGTTGGGTTATGCCGTCCTTCTGGAAGGTTTGGGGATTTGGGGCTTCTTTTGGACTGGTTGTGCGATTCCCGTTAGGTGCTTACCTGCGATGTGGGCGATGCTGCTTCTAACGCAGCATATAGGAGGTAGTCGGGGAGCCGTTTGGGACCCTCGGACAGTCCTGCAGGGGAATGGCTGGAATCGTGTTTGTTTGCGGTGTTTTCGCGAGAGTCTGGTGGGACATTGGTACACGTGTGCTCGGCCCCATGTAGGTAACGGTAATGGACTCAATGGCTTTTTTCCTATGGTCTGGGGTCGTTTGGTTGTTTCTTTTCAAAGTTTTGAGGACTTTCCTGCCCTAGGCATGTGAAAACACTGGCTCCTGTCACTGGAGCATTTGCCTCGTTTTGGAACTAGGTGGGCCTCCATTAGGTGAAAACCCTGGGGTTGGTGAGACTTACATGGTTAGCCCAAGGCTGGACTTGGACTGCTGGATCTGGGTGCTGGTTTTATGCACCATTTGGGGGCCACCCTGCTCCCTCATCAGACTGTATTCCCCTGCCTCTCGTTTAGCCCTCTTCTGTTCTGCACCTCGTCTGTATGTGCATCTTTGTGTGTTCTATTATGTTGGTATCGAATGTTCCCCACTCAGGCCAGGGCCGTACGCTTTGGTATGGGCTTGCCACTTGCTGCAGTGTTTCTCTAGTTTCTGAGCCTGTGTGGGGAACCTAGCTTGCATGTGGTCTAGTGGAGTCTCCATGATTGATAAGGGCACTTGTTTAAGGGTTTTACAAACTTTTGATTGCCTCGAGATTTCTAAACAATTACAAATTCTACTCTGATTGTGGGGAAACTATGTGCACAGGATTGTATCGAAAACAGCCTACTGGTTGCAAGCTCTATACAAATTGATGCATCAAAAATGTTTAAGAATTTGACAAAGACAAATGCAATGAAATAATAGCAACCTGTAACAAAGTGCAATGGTTAGTTCAGAACAGTACGAGTTGATTTTTAGCAGAGAAATAGCAAATATGGAAATCTACCTCTTCACTTCTTTTAGACACTGCCAGTGTTAAGAAACAAGTAGTCCCTAAAAAAACTCCTTTGACTAAAAAATAAGCTCAAGGCGGTGACCCTATATAGCACACCATGGGTCTAAGTGTACCTGCTGTGTCACTCTCAATGGTTCAAGTGAAATAAGTAAGACCGTCTGTGTATCACTCAGCTGCCCAAGTGAGAAAAACTGGTAGCTACTTTCAACCTTCTCTAGTTTGCTGACTAGGGAAAATAATAATAATA
Source organism: Calotriton arnoldi (assembly GCA_963921515.1). Taxonomy (NCBI): domain Eukaryota; kingdom Metazoa; phylum Chordata; class Amphibia; order Caudata; family Salamandridae; genus Calotriton; species Calotriton arnoldi. The sequence goes on from CAWUFW010014590.1 coordinate 26,077, forward strand.
ATAATAATACTGGAGCTTATATAGCGCAACAGCTACCTCAAGCAGAGGTGTCCCGGTGCTGTAGCAGCAGGCAATGCACGCAGAAAGAACGCTACGGCACTAAAACCCAAACTAGTCAGCCCTAAAGAGCCAAGTCTTCAAGGCCTTTCTGAAGCAGGTCTCTGATTTAGCCTGGCGGAGGTTCCCAGGCAGGGCATTCCACATTATGGCCGTTCTAACTGCGAGCGTTCTACCACCCAGACGTGCTTTCGCAAAGCGGGGAGTACAAAGCAAATTTTGGGAATTCGACCTCAATGCTCGATTTTGCTTATAGCAGCAGAGTCTGTGTTTAAGATAGCCGGGACATTTTCCATTGAAAGCCCGGTAGGCCAAAGTCATGGCCTTGAAAATGATATACACGCTTGTCCTAGTTTGCCACATGCCACATGTTGGGACTAAGGATTAGATGTAGTCTCTTACCCTGTGACGGTGGCCTCAGGATGGGCCTCCGTCTCGTGGATTCAGCAGAACTTCTAATCAATTATGGCGTCTGCTCACCGATCTTATTGCTCAGATGTGAATACGTTCAGGAAGTGGTCCTTGTCCTTCGGCAGCAGTCGGGCCCAATAAAGCAATCTCTCCTGGCTGTCTCACCAAAATGTTGCTCGGATATGAATTTACCTTAAAAAATGAAAAGACAAAAGGTGTTTGGCAAAACAGGAACAAGTTGGTTTAATTAAACGCAGCTACTGGGAGGGTATCGGCAGAGCAGCATCTGAAGGAAGTCGTTGTACGGAAGTTTTGGCAGACCATTTATACCTCTTGTGAGGTACAATAAACCAATCTGGCATTCTTGGCCTAGTCATAAGCAGCACGTACAGCCATCTTATTTAGGGGGACCAGTGTGAATTTGTCAAGATGTCCAGTGTGGGGAGCACATGATCACTATGTGTGGTGTATATGCTATATCCTGATTGGCTGAGTGTTCCTAACTTTATGTGGAATCAATCTTTGAGGTATTTTGGGAACATGCGCCCTTGGCCAAATGTGTTTTATTGGGGCCAATTTCCTCAGACCTGTTTGTGGTGTGACTGCTTATCTGTGGGATCGATCGGGGTTTTCCCTGGATGCGCGTTTGTCTTTGGTCTAAGTGTAACACCACCTGTGACCTGTCAATCAGAAGGCTCGGGTTTGGGTCGCAGGGCTGATTGACCACGTATCTCTGACTTGTGGTTGATGGGGAGGTCACCCTGGGTGAGTACGGCAGCAATGATACGAGCTCGCTAAAATGTGTACAATTAACATGGCGGTTGTTGATATCATTTTTACCCCCATCCTCGTATAGTTGTCATAGTGTACATCGATATCGTCTTAACTGATATTGATACTGTTATGCGTGCATAGATTATGGCATACATTGACAGTGGTTCTACTGGTATCAAGATTGTTATGCAAGCATATTTTACGGCGTGTATCAACATTCCAGTTATTGGTATTGTCATGGTCGGGCCTGCATATGTCATGGTGTGTAATGACAACATATTCACGAATAATTATATGATCCTTTTGGGTACTACAGGGAAGCAGGGTAAGTATTTTTTAAGTTATAAGGCATTTTAAGTTTAAGGCATCTGTTGTTGTAGTAGTTTCGTAAAACTTTGTGGAATTTCATGAAACTACAGTGGTACATAGCAATACAAGGCATTTTGTGATTGGCTAAAGACTGCTTTTACATAAGTTAAAGGCAGCCAGGTTGTTTTAAGTACACTTTGGCTGTGTTCAGCGTTACGCCCTTAGATATAGGTAAGTATTAGGTTTTCTATTTTTTCCCTACCTATTACCACTTTATTAAAGTATACGCCACTCCTCTCTATGGTATTCCACTCTATGCCACTCCACGCCACTCCACGCCACTCCACTCTACAACACTCCGCTGTATTCTATTCCACTCTATGCCATTTCACTCTATGCCACTCCAGTCTACGCCACTCCACTGTATATCACGCCACTGTACGCTATTCCATTGTACTCCACTCCACTCTATCACAATCCACTGTATGCCACTGCACTCTACACCACTCCACTGTACACTATTTTACGGTATGCCATTCCACTCTACGCCACTCCACTGTAAGCCATTCCACTGTACACAACTCCACTCTACGCTACTCTACTCTAAGCTATTCCACTGTACGCAACTACACTCCATGCCACTCCATTCTATACTACTTCACTCTATGGTACTCCACTCTACACCACTCCACTGTATGCCACTCCATTATATGTTATTCCACTGTGCCCCACTCCACTCTATGCAACTATACTCTACCCCACTCCACTCTACACCACTCCACTCCACTCTATGGCACTCCAGTCTACATCACTTCAGGGTAAGCTACTCCAGTCTAGGCTACTATTTCTCTCTGCGCAACTCTATGCCACTCCACTCTGCTATTACACGCTTTGCCACTCTACTCTTTGCCCCTCCACTGTATCTAACTCTACTATAAGCTATTCCACTTTACGCCGCTCTACTGTACATCACTCTACTCTAAGCTATTACACTGTATACCACTACACTCTACCTCTCTCCACTGTATGCCACTCCACTCTATGCCACTCACCTGTACGCTTCTCCACTATACGCTATTACACTCTACACCACTCCACTTTATGCCACTCTAATTTGCGCTACTTGGGAACAGCTTTGGGTTTTGCTCCCGCCGGGTGGAAGTAATACTGTGTTCCATGCCCAAAAAATCTGGGCAAGGATTTGAATTTCTCCCCCTCACACTCTTGTGGGCAGGGAACAGCACAGTGTCCCAGGGGATGGGGTCTCTGGGGCACTGTCTTCCTTCATGCCCTGGAGGATTGGGTCCACTGTACTCAAGTCCACCCTAAAACACTACACTGTATGTTATTCAACTCTAAAACACCCAACTGTACATCACTCCAGTCTACATCTCTACACTATACACTATTCCAGTATATGCCACTCCACCCTATGCCACTCCACTGTATGCCACTTAACTCTACTCCATTCTTGTGTATGCTATTCCACCGTACACCACCACACTGTACCTCACACCAGTATATGTCACTCCACTTTACAGTAATCCATTCTATGCCACTCCACTCTACACTGCTATTCCACTGCACGCCACTCCACTCGACACCACTTTACTGTGCGCTAGTCCACTGTACACCATTCCATTATACACCACTCCAATGTGCGCCACTACACTCTATGCCACTATACTCTATGCTGTTCCACTGTACACAACTCCACTGTACGCCACTCCACTCTACGCTATTCAACTCTATGCCACGTAATTGTATGCTACTCGACTGTACGCCACTTCACTATACACTATTCCACTGTATGCCACTATACTCTACCCAACTCCACTCTATGCCATTCCAGTGTATGCCACTCAACTCTATGCAATTCCACTCTATGCTGCTCCACTCTATGCTATTTTACTCTACACCACTCCCCTCAGCACCACTCTACTCTACCTCAAATCAGTATACGCTATTCCACTCAATGCCACTCCACTGTGCGCCATTCCACTCTACACTATTCTACTCTATGCCACTAAATTCTACCACACTCCACTGTACCCCACTCTCCTCTACTCCACTTCAATCTTCTATGCAACTCCACTGTACACTATTACACTCTACCCCACTCCACTCTATGTCACTCTACTCTTCGCCACTCCACTATATGCTATTTCACTGTACATCACTCCACGCTATGCTATTCCGCTCTACGCTACTACAGTCTACCTCACACCACTGTAGCCCACTCCCCTCTACATCACTCCAATCTTATATGCTACTCCATTGTACACTATTACACGCTACCCCTCTCCACTCTACGCCACTCCACTCTTCGCAACTCCACTGTATGCTAATTCCACTGTTCATCACTCCACGCTATGCTGTACCGCTGTACGCCATGACAGCCTACCTCACTACACTCTACACCACTACACTCTACACCACTCCAATCTACGTCACTCTATTGTACACTATTCCCCTCCACTCTACACCACTCAACTCTATGTCACTCCAGTGTGCGCTATTCCACTCTACTCTAGCACACTTCACTCTACACCATTGTACTTTACACCTATCCACTGTACACTATTCCACCATACACCATTCCACTCTACATCACTCCACTCTATGACACTCCACTGTATGGCATTACACTCTACTGCACTCCAGTCTTTGCTATTCCACTGTGTGGAACTCCCTGTACGCCACTCCACTCTATGCATTTCCATTTTATGCCACTCCACTGTACACCACTGCACTACACACTATTCCACTGCACACCACTCCACTCTACTCTACCCTACTCCACTCTACGTCACAATACACTACGCCACTCCACTCTACCCCACTCCAGTGAATACTATTCCACGGTCCGCCACTTTACGCCACTCCACCCTATGCTATTGCACTGAATGCCACTACAGTCTATCTCACTCTTCTCTATGCAACTCTAATGTACCCTATTCCACTCTACAACACTCCACTCTTCGACATTCCACTCTACAATACTCCACAGTATGCTATTGATCTGTACTTCACTCCACTCTACCACACTCCGCTCCAAACCAAGCACTCCACTGTATGCTATTCCACTGTACACAATTCCACTCTACACCACTCCACTGTGTGTCACTATGTTCTGTGCCAATCAACTCTACACTATTCCACTGTACACAACTCCACTCTATACTATTCCAGTCTATGCCACTCCACTCTACGCTACTCCAATCTACGCCACTCCACTGTACGCAACTCCACTGTACGCCACTCCACCTATGCTTTTCTACTTTACACCACACCATTCTACACTATTCCACACTATATCAATTCACTATATGCTATTCCACTCTAAGCTACTCCACTGTACGCCATTCCACTCTACCCTAATCCACTCTATGCCACCACACTCTACTTCACTCCACTGTACTCCACTCCTCTCTACCCACTCCAATCTTTGCTGCTTCACTGTACACTATTACACTCTACCCTATTGCACTCTATGCCACTCCACTCTTTGCTACTTTGTACACTATTAAACTCTATGCCACTCCACTCTACCACATTCCATTCTATGCCAATGCACTCTAAACCACTCCACTGTACGCTATTCCTCTGTGCGTCATCTCACTCTACACCACTCCCCTCTATGGCACTCCGCTGTACACCACTGCACTCTGCATCATTCCAGTCTACACTATTCCACTGTAAGCACCTCCACATTGTCCCACTCCACTCTACGCTATTCCACTCTATACCGTTCCATTCAGCGACACTCAACTCTACTCTGCCCTAGTCTCCACCACTCCGCTTGACGCTACTCCACTGCACGCTACTACGCTCTTTGCCACTTCACTCTACATCACTCCACTGTATGTCACTCAAATATACCCTATTTGACAATAGGCCACTCCACCATACGCCGCTACACTCTACGCTATTCCATTGTATGCCATTATACTCTACCTGTCTCCACTGTATGTCACTCCACTCTACGCCACTGTAATGCATGCTACTCCACTCTATGCTATTGCACCCTACCACAATCGACTCTACGCCACTCCACTCATCCCCATCCCACTCTATGATATTCCAGTGTATGCCTTTCCACTCTACGCCACTCCACTCTACAACTCTCCACTGTAAGCTATTCCATTCTGCATTACTCCATTATAGGCTATTCTGTTTTACACCACTTCACTCTGGCACACTCTACTGTACATTTATCCACAGCACACCACTCCAGTCTATGCTACTCCACTGTATGCTATTCCACTGTATGCTATCCCGCTGCACGCCACTCCACTGTACGCCACTCCAGTGTAAGCCACTAAACTCAACGCCACTCCACTCTATGCCACTCTACTCTAATCTATTCCACTGTACTTAACTCCATTGTATGACACTCCTTTCTATGCTACTCCAGTCTATGGCACTCCACTCAATGCCACTCCACTGTATGCCAGTCCACTATACGCTATTTCACTGTACGCCATTCCATTTCAAGCCACTCTACTCTACGCCACTATACTCTACCCCACACCACTCCACTCTGAGCCACTCTAGCCTACGTCAATCCAAAATACACTACTCAAGTCTACGATACTCCACCTTCTGCTATTCCACTGCACACAACTCCACTCTATGCCACTTCACCCTACACTATTCCACTTTATGCCACTCCACTCTATGCCACTCGGCTGTACGTCACTCTACTATACTCTATTCCACTCTACGCCACTCTATGCCACTTACTGTATACCACCCTACTCTGCACTATTGCACTCTATGCCACTACACTCTATCTCACTCCACTGTATGCCACTCCACTGGATGCTACTCCATTGTACGCTCCTCCACTCTAGCTATTATACTCTACCCCACTCCACTCTACGCCAGTCTACTCTACATCACTCAGGAACATCTTAGTTTTTTGCTCCAACTGGGCAGGAGTATTACTGTGTTCCCTGACCGCACAAGCAGGGTAAGGATTTGAATTAGTACCTACCCACACTCTTTCGAGCAGGGAACAGCACAGTGTCCAAGGGGATGGCGGTTCCTGGGGCAATGTCTTCCATCGTGCTCTGGAGGATGGGGTCCCTGGGGCTGTTACTTGGATGGGGAATGGGGGGCCCGCCTCCCCAAAAAATTGATGGCCACAGAGGAGGGGTCCCTGGAGCCATTGAATGACTCGGGAAGTGGGGCCACATGTCCCCTCACCAAAAAAAGAAACAGTAATCTAGTGAGGCCTCTGGGCATGGGGTCCTCATGGCCATTAAATGACTTAGGGAGGAAGGTCGCACACATCCCTCCCCAGAAATTAATAATGTGTCAACACCCCAGGCCCTGGCTTACCCCGTTGAGATTCAAAAGGAAAATGGCAGTTGCCTGCCCTATTTTTTATAAATGGTACCATGAATCTGTGGATCCAGATACAGTTTAAAAAAATATATGTTTTGGGACCCAGTCCCCTACCAGGCCTACGGGGTCAGGGTATACCTATCTTGCCCCCTATTGTTTTTTTCATTCTTTTTTCAGGAAAGGGGGCTGAGTCCCTAAGTCTTAGATTGGCTGCTGTAAGATCATTGTTGAAGGTGTAGCAGCAAATTAGATCTTATATTTTGATCTGCTGGGTCCGTGGATCCTCCGCGACATGGTATATATATAAATTGTGAACCTTAATTTCTCAAAACCTATGGAGCGAATTTACACTAAATCACAAAAAGCACACTTTGTTGGTAAAGATCTAGCTTCCTGCCAAATTTAGTGTAAATCCGTTAATTATATTTTGTCTGTAGCTGTGCCTTTATTTCCTAAGGGAAATTGCATGGGGAAAAAGCATTTTGCGACCCCCTCCCATTTTCTTGGTCCCGTTTAACAAGTCATCCCAGAACTTTCCATGACAGAGCTGAGGTGGATGGGATATTTTTGTGGAAAGTTTTGTGAAGATTTGTCAAATGGCGCCAAAGTTATTAGCAAACCAAAAAATCTATTTCCTATGGAAACGTGGAACTAACTATAATTGACCTAGAGATGAACACCATTGAGTAATGAGTGTGTGTGTGTGTGTGAGTGTATGTGTGTGTGCGTAGATATATATATATATTACCTACTGGCGGTTGCCAGGAGGTAGTTATAGTTAGGAACTAAGACTAAGGGCCTGATTTAGATCTTGGTGGATCCATCGGTTTCTCTGCCCACCTACTAGGCAGTCCACCCGCTCAATTTAGATGCTGGAGGGTCTATGGGTGACAGTCTGTCCAAATGCTGCCGTCTCCATCAGAACTTTCCTCCCATGTCGACGGCACCAAAACTGGCTGTCTGAGGGAGTCCAGCCAAGAGTTCCGCCGGCCCAATCATGATGTGCCTTCCCATCGACGTAACTGTGATGGGTAAACCTCCGCACCTGAGTTGGCGGTGTCGAAGGTATATAAGGTAGAAACCTAACTTTTTTTCTTTTTACACTTCCGTTTTCGACATGAAACCGATTGTCCAAGTCCTTCCTTTGCTCTTTCTACTTAACCACAAAGCAAATCAACCCCATTATTCCCAAATCGAAGGTAAGCTTCTTTTACAAATTTTTTGAATAATTTAAATTTAATATAATTTAGTAATTGCACTAGACAAGGTAAAACATTTTTTTTTAAATATGTGACAAATTAATGTTAGTCCTAAACAGAAATCATTTTTATTTATTTATTTATGTAACATATCTCCTTGTCTAGTGCATTTTCTGTATGTTATTACATTATCTTATTTTTGTAAGGTGAAATGCATATGTGTTTAATTATTTACTTATTAAGTTTAAATAAACACACCTGTATCAACATTTAAAAAAAATATATTTCTCATTTTATTTGGTGTAAGTGTCCATTATCATGATGAATGCTTACACCAAAATATTTGTGCCCATCAGTGCATGGACTTTACAAATAAGACATTTAAGAAAACTGTTTCACCTCCTGCCATAATTATAAGTAAAAATATGTAAATCACATTTTTATCATTAACATTTTTATGAATCAAAGAATCGTAAGTGAAAAATAATAATATTGCAAACTTTGGAAAATTTAAATCTTTTCATTAATAAATGAGGGACTTCTCTCATAAATATGGTATTCAATTCAAAACATAAAGGGAGAACAAAGGGCTTTCCCATGACAACAGGCTGTGGTTGTGTTGCCCATAACTTGCCTCCTATACATACTGCCAAAGGGTAACCTCCTCAGGAAGGGGTAGCTATTGGGCAGAGAGCAGGCACCTCAAGGATCTTTCTTGGGAGAGGGGGGTTTAGGTTTGATAGGGGTTTAGGACAGCTAAGATGGGAATTTGAGAGGAGGAGTACAGGTATGAGGGGTGGGAGACGATTGGGTTTTGGCAGCAGAGGGAGTGTGAGTGGGTGATGTGCGTGTGTCTGTATGTTTGGTAATTGCATGTGGGTCTGGTGTATGTTGTGTATGTTTGGATGTGTGTGTTTTTGGCAGGTGTCTGGTATTCAGGTGAGTGTATGCGTTTGGTTTTGGTTGTTGTTGTTTTGTGTATAGGTGTGCTGTTGTGTGAGTCTGTTGATTTGGATGAGTGTGCTGTTGAGGTGGTTGGTGTGGCGTGGTGCATGTGTCTTTATGTTTGGCAGATGCATGTGGGTCTGTTGTATGTTGTGTATGTTTGGATGTGTGTTTTGGCTGGTGTTTGGTATTCTGGTGAGTGTGTCTGTTTTGTTTTGGTTGGTATTGTTTTGTGTGTAGGTGTGCTTTTGTGTGAGTGTGTTTGGTTGGAAGAGTGTGCTGCTGAGGTGGTTGGTATGTTTGTGGTGCTTGTGGGTGTGGTGATGGTTGTGGGTGTGGTAGTGGTTGTAGTGCTTGTGGGTGTGGTGGTGATTGTGGGTGTGGTGGTGGTTGTGGGTGTAATGGGGGTTGTGGTATATGTGGGTGTGGTAGTGGTTGTGGGTGTGGTAGTGGTTGTGGTGCCTGTGTGTGTAATGCCAATAGTGTGTGTATGTTGCTTGTATGTTTGTTTGTGCTTCTTTGTGTGATTGCGTTTATGTGTGTGTATGATTGTGCTGCTTGTGTCTGTTGTAGTGAGTGCCTGCAAAGAAGTGAGTATGCTTGGGATTGGGTTGGGAGTTGGGATTTGGGCTGGGGAAGAGACCTGGGTTAGGGCAGAAGGTTGGGCTGGTTGGAAAGCTGGGGTGAGTGAGGAAACTATTTTTGCAAGTGACCTCTGCATGCCAGACATTGAACTGTGAATGGCATCCAGAAATGCAACCATTTGTTTCATTTGGCAGCTAAGGCTCTGGATGCCATTCACTATCGCAGTCTGGCCTACAGAGATGCTGCGTAAGAGGTCAATAGCCTCCTCACTTAGCACAGCCGGGGTGACAGGGGCAGGAGGTGAGGTGAGGTACCTGAGGCGAAGGAAAATCCAGCCCTCTTAGGGGGCTGGGTTTGGCCAACTGGGGGAGGGAGCAAGAGGGAGGGCGGGGATCGATCTCTGGGTGGAGACAAGAATGAGGTTAGTACAGTTTCTGTAGGTTCCACCACCACAAGGGACTGGACACTTGTGGAGGCCTCCAAAGATGATGATGAGGTGGTGGCCTCCGTTCCAGTCCCCTCACCCTCCATGCCAGTGTCCATCGGTGTCAGATGTTTCACCACCTGAAACAGTGGCCAGCTGCTTCTCCACCTTCTGGCCAAGGTCCCCTTCACCTGCTCCTGAAGATGCTGTAAAGACATATACAATAGTTTTATTGTTTCTGTGTAAATATAACTGATCATTAATTTAAAAAAAAAAACATTTTTCAAGTTTTCATATTTCACCTGCTTCAAGGCTTTTAAACTTTCATTTATTTGCTTGTAGGGATCATCTTCAGAAACCATTTGGTCACAGTTTTGTAATTTCCCATTATTGCTCATATATTAATTTTGATAATTTCTCTTAACCATTTTCAATTCTCTTCAGGGACTGTTTAACACCTCTGAATGGTTCTGATTTGTTGTTTTGAATTGTGAACTTATGTCACAACAAGTAATATAAAGCAAAAATCCATTTGTAAATTGTGTGTACAAGGCAAAAAAGCTGATTTTTTTATTTAAAAAAAAAAATATATGAATCAATGTGTGTCAATATCTACTGCAATGGTGTACCAATATTTGTATAAACTGAAAGCCGGTTTCATTTGTTTGGGCATTTCACAATGGTAAAACTTACATCAAGTAACTTAAGTATTTTTCAAATGTTAAAATTAATTTTATGGATTCAGCACTTAAGTTGCTTATTAATGTATTATGCCATATGTATTTACTTATGCTGTTGAAGATATTCAAATATACTTTTTTGGTAGCTTCATATAACTTCTACAGCATAAGTAAATACATGGGGCTTGATCCATTTCTAATCCACTTGAGAACAGAGCAAAAAAAAATTACAATTTGACTCTTAAGTTATTCCTAATTTGTTTTAGCATTCTGAAAAAAATAAAAAATACATTCTGGCTTTCAGTTTAGTCAAGAATAGGTACAACATTACAGTAAATTCTAAATACAGTGATTCATATATATATATTTTAATTATTTTAAAAACTGCACATTACAATATAAAGAAAATGAAATCTTGAAAATTTCCTAATGAGTCATTTTTTTGGTGCCTGATTTGAGTTTTCCAGATGGGATACACCAGCATACATGTGACGGAACATTCCATCTGGAAAAGTCTCTTTAAGTAATCTATTTTTGTTCATTATTGATTTATCATATGGACATAACAAAGAACATAAAAATATTGTTTTTGGGAATGTGTTGCTCTGTCATCAATGAGTTCATATTCCTGTCTGTTTTTAAAAAAAAACTGTATGCCTATCAATTTGTGAAGGTGTAAGACATCATGAAAATCTGTCACTTTTATCGTAAATTAAATTGTATTTTATTTATTAAAAACATATTTGTAATATGTTTTTAATAAAAAAATGTAGCCATTTAATCTTATGTTTCTAGTCTTTTTGGCTCACATGCTCACTATTGTTTGTTGATAATACTAACACACAATTGTGATGTTTGCAACATCCACTTTATCATAAGTGCATTGTATGCTATGCCACCTGTAATAGGGCTAACATAACATCCTTTACAATTGTGATGGAGCATCACACTTGACACAAATAATACTTTTGGCCATTTGGTACAACTGTCCCTTATAACATCAAACAAACTCATGTTTAATTTTTTTAGGCAGACATGTGTCTGCTCAAAACAGTCCTTTGGTAGTGATCAGAAAGATATTGGTATCATTTTCCACATATTAATCTACACCTTGTGCAAAAGGTACACCTTCAAGAACTCTTCTTGTGCGTTGAACATGTGTAGACCTTTCTGTTGATGGCTTAATTTGTTACTGTAACAAAAAATTGTTATTTAAATGAAAAACTCAAAAATTAACTTACTTCCTTGATGCTGTTGTCAGGCTCTAAACTGCCCATCAAACTGGGGATAGGCCAACGCAAGTATGCGGGCCATTAGGGGGGGTCAGGGTGCAGCGCACACGCTTGGCATGTTGGGAGGACTGGCTGAGCTGGACTTCTGCTGACTTCTTGGTCCAGCATCATAGGTCCTCCCATCGCTTCCTACAGTGAATGCTGCGCTGTTTGTAGACCCCAGAGGTCTGCTCCTTCTTGGCGATGGCCTCCTAGAGCTCCTTCTTCTGATGGGAGTTGACTTGCATGGATACAAAAAATGAAAAGAATTTTTTTTTTTACTTTTTGTTTGTTTGCATTGATGTAACACAATTTTGAGAAATCAATCACAAGCATCTTGAAAAATTTACAATAGCATTTTTTCTTTTTATTGTAAGAAAATAAAAAAATAATATTGTTAGTAATCTGTTGAGTAACCTTATCCCTTATTATGTCCTTCATTTTGCTAATCCAGAGCAGTGACATCATCTAGGCTGAGTTATTTGTGGAATAACACACAACTAGCAAGGACCAATGTTATTTTGCTTTGGAATATATATATATATATATATATATATATATATATATATATATATATATATATATATATATATATATATATATATATATATCACTGAAAAAGCCATAGGTTTCAGAGGCGTTATGGTTAGGAATTAGCATTTAAAAAAACCTTAGAAATTCTCTGAAAAAAACCACAGGTTTCAGGGACGTTATAGTTAGGAATTAGCATTTAAAAAACCTTAGATATTCACTGAAAAAAACAAAGTTTGCAGGGGCGTTATAGTTAGGAATTAGCATTTAAAAAACATTAGATATTCACTGAAAAAACAAAAGGTTACAGGGGCTTTATAGTTAGGGTGAAATTTTACTCGCACAAAACCAGAGAAATTTAGCTGTTATAGTTAGCTGACCTAACTATAACTTGCGCCCCCGCAATGCACTGCTGATGACGTTACATATTACATCACTCATAACATGGTCAGTGACATCACTGATGGCATCACTGATGACATCTCAAATTACATCACTCATGACATCACTCATGACATCATCCAGTGAGTGAGTGTTTCTTAAAAGTTTAAGAATGTTATATATATATACGTCAAGGTGTATTGACGAATGAGTGGGTGTATGAGTGTTTGTATGGTTGATTTAGTGCAACCATGACTGACTGTATAAGTGAGCGATTAAACGTGTCTTAGTGAATGTATGGGTGAGTGACTAATCTGTGTGAATGTGTGTTTCAGTCTGTCAGTTGGTATGTATGTGGCTTTATGGGTTGGTGAGTAGGTACATGAGTGTCTATATGGGTAATTGATTAGTTGTCTGAGTACCTGTATGGGTGCCCGATTGGGTGGGTGAGGGAGTGTGTGACTCCCTGCATGGATATATGAGTTGGTGAATCCCTGGGTGTATTAGTTCATGAGTGCGTCTGTGAGGGACTGTATGGGCGAGTGAGTGTGTGTATGGCTATGTCGGTGAGTGAATGGATGTCTCAGTGGTATATGGGTGAGTAAGTTCATATGTGAAAGGCAGAATATGTGAGTGTTGGAGTATATAAGTGACTGTATGTGTGAGTGAGTGATTGTGAGTGTGTGCTTCTGTCAGTGACTGTAAGGAGAGTAAGTATTTGTTAGTATCTGTATCAGTAGTGACTAAGTATGTGTGTTTCTGTATGGGAGAGTAAGTGGCTGTGTGTTTGAATGTTTGGGTGAGTGAGTATGTGTGCGAGTAGCTCTATGGGTGACTGATGATGTATGAGTGGCTGTATGGGTGTATGAGTGGTTATCTCAGCGGCTGTATTGGTGAGTGACTGGCTATATGAGTGCCTGTATGGGTGAGTGAGTGGATGTGTATGTAGACCTATGAATCAGTGAGTGGGTATGTACGTACTGGTATTGTTGTGACAATGGTTTCAAGAATGGTAGTCTGAAATTTGGAGTGGATGTATGATAGGTTATATTGGGGTGTGAGTAGGTGCATCAGAGATTATGTGGATGACGTCATTAGTGATGTCATCAGTGATGTCATTTGAGATGTCATCAGTGATGTCACTGACCATGTCATGAGTGATGTAATATGTGACGTCATCAGCAGTGCATTGTGGGGGCGGGGGTTACAGTTAGCTCAGCTAACTATAACAGCTGAATTTCTCTGGTTTTGTGCGATTGAACTGTCACCCTAACTATAAAATCCCTGAAACCTGTGGGTTTTTTCAGTGAATTTCTATGGTGCTTTAAGTGCTAATTCCTAACTATAACGTTCCTGAAACCAGGTGGTTTTTTTCAGTGAATTTCTAAGGTTTTTTAAATGTTAATTCCTAACTATAACATCCCTGTAAAGAGGCAAGAGAAGTGCAGAAAGAGGAAGAAACATGCAGAAAGAAGCAAGAGAAGTGCAGAAAGAGGTAAGAGAAGTGCAGAAAGAAGCAAGAGAGGTGCAGAAAGAAGCAAGAGGAGTGGAGAAAGAGGCAAGAGAGGTGGAGAAAGAGGCAAGAGAGGTACAGAAAGAGGCAAGAGGGGTGCAGAAAAAGTCAAGAGAGGTGCAGAAAGTAAGAGAAGTGCCGAAAGAAGCAAGAGAGGTGCAGAAAGAGGCAAGAGAAGTACAGAAAGAGGCAAGAGAGGAGCAGAAAGAAAGAGAAGTGCAGAAAGAAGCAAGAGAGGTGCAGAAAGAGGCAAGAGGGATGCAGACAGAGGCAAGAGAGTTGCAGAAAGAGGCAAGAGAAGCACAAAAAGAGGCAAGAGAGGTGCAGAAAGAAGCAACAGAGTTGCAGAAAGAAGCAAGGGAGGTGAAGAAAGAGGCAAGAGGGATGCTGAAAGAAGCAATAGAGGTGCATACAGAAGCAAGAGAAGTGCAGAAAGAAGCATCAGAGGTGCAGAAAGAGAAAGAAATGTGCAGAAAGAGACAAGAGAGGTACAGAAAGAGGCAAGGGAAGTGCAGAAAGAAGCAAGAGAGGTGCCGAAAAAGGAAGAAAAGCACAGAAAGAAGAAGAAAGGCGCAGAAAGAGGAAAAAAGGCGCAGAAAGAAGCAAAAGAAGTGCAGAAAGAGGCAATAGAAGTGCAGAAAGAGGCAAGAGAAGTGTAGAAAGAGGCAAGAGAGATACAGAAAGTCGCAAGAGAAGTGCAGAAAGGAGCAATAGAGGAGCAGAAAGAGGCAAGAGAAGTACAGAAAGAAACAAGAGAACTGCAGAAAGAGGAAGGAAGGTACAGAAAGAAGGATGAGAGGTACAGAAAGTGGCAAGAGAAGTGCAGAAAGAAGCAAGAGAGGTACAGAAAGAAGCAAAAGAAGTGTAGAAAGAGGCAAAAGAAGTGCAGAAAGAGACAAGAGAAGTGCAGAAAGAGGCAAGAGAGGAGCAGAAAGAAGCAAGAGAAGTGCAGAAAGAAGCAGGAGAGGTGCAGAAAAAGTAACAGAGGTGCAGAAAGAGGCGAGAAGTGCAGAAAGAAGCAAGAGAGGTGCAGAAAGAGGCAAGAGGGATGCAGACAGAAGAAAGAGAGTTGCTGAAAGGGCAAGAGAAGCTCAGAAAGAGGTAAGAGAGGTGCAGAAAGAAGCAAGAGAGTTGCAGAAAGAAGCAAGGGAGGTGCAGAAAGAGGCAAGAGGGGTGCTGAAAGAAGCAAGAGAGGTGCATACAGAAGCAGGAGAAGTGCAGAAAGAAGCATCAGAGGTGCAGAAAGAGGAAGAAATGTGCAGAAAGAGACAAGAGAGGTGCAGAAAGAGGCAAGAGAGGTACAGAAAGAGGCAGGAGAATTGCAGAAAGAACCAAAAGAGGTGCCAAAAAAGGAAAAAAAGCACAGAAAGAGGAAGAAAGGTGCAGGAAGAGGAAGAAAGGCGGAGAAAGAAGCAATAGAAGTGCAGAAAGAAGCAAGAGAAGTACAGAAAGAGGCAAGAGAGGTACAGAAAGTCACACGTGAAGTGCAGAAAGAAGCAATAGAGGAGCAGAAAGAGGCAAGAGAAATAGAGAAAGAAACAAGTGAACTGCAGACAGAGGAAGTAAGGTACAGAAAGAAGCACGAGAGGTACAGAAAGTGGCAAGAGAAGTGCAGAAAGAAGCAAGAGAGGTGCAGAAAGAAGCAAGAGAGGTACAGAAAGAAGCAAGAGAAATGCAGAAAGAGGCAAGAGAAGTGCAGAAAGAAGCAAGAAAGGAGCAGAAAGAAGCAAGAGAGGTGCAGAAAGGAGCAAGAGAGGTGCAGAAAGAGAAAGAAAGTTACAGAAAGAAGAAGAAATGTGCAGAAAGAGGCAAGAGAAGTGCAGAAAGAGGCAAGAGAACTGCAGCAAGAAGCAGGAGAGGTGCATAAAGAAGGGAGTGGGGTGCAGAAAGAGGCAAGTGAGGTGTAGAAAGAGGCAAGAGAGGTACAGAAATAAGCAAGAGAGGTGCAGAAAGAGGCAAGAGAAGTGCGGAAAGTGGCAAAAGAAGTGCAGTAAGAGGCAAGAGAAGTGAAGAAAGAAGAAAGAGAGGTGCAGAAAGAGGAAGAAATGTGCAGAAAGAGGCAAGTGAGTTCGCGGATCCACCGCGATTTTGGGGCAAAATTGGAAAAAAGGACATATTTGGCCCCCAGTGGAGTCCCCCACCACCAGGCCTAGGGCGTCAGGGAATTCCTACCCTGCTGCTTCATGGATTTCTTTCGCCATTTTTCTTGGGACTCAGACGAGTCTGATTCCTAAGATGGTTGCCAACACTTCCCGGTTGAAGTGTTGGCAGACAATCAGATCTCAGCATGAGATCTGTCAGATCCACAGAAGATATGCATCCCTAGATATCCATATTTCTTTTTTCTTAAATAACTCAAAGACTATTGAAGGGATTCACATCAAATAACAAAAGAGATCTCTATGGAGACCAAGATCTAGCTTTTTGCAAAATTTGGCATAATTCCGTTTGGCGGTTTGGGCTGTAGTCATGTTCAAAATCCCTATAATAAATTGCATGGGGAAAACACATTTTGGGACCCCCTTTTTCTCAGCCCCCACCAAACAAATCACCCTGAAACTTTTTATACAGCAGCTGAAGTGAGTGGCAATCTACTTTTGAAAAGTTTGTGAAGATTTGTCAAATGGTGCCAACGTTATTAGCAAAACAAAAAACCCTTAGGGCCTGATTTTGATCTTGACGGGACTCTCTTCGCCCTCAGTGGAGGAGTTTAGAAGTATTTCATTGAGCTGATGGATTCCCACCCATCGTATTTAGATGTCGTCTGGCTGATCTGCCGTCTGCGTTGACAGAGTGTTTTCTGTCGCGTAAACGGCTTACTGCTGTCAATGCAGCAGTCTCCTCTGCTGGCTAACATTACTCAGTCTTCGTCAGGGTGGCAAGATTGCACCTGGCCAATTTAGATTTCACAGTTGTACTGGTGTTGTCCTAATGGTGGATTGCCGACTGAGGGATTCTGTCGCGTGACACATTCAACATTGTACTACTCCTGTTGCTTTTGGATGGATGCTAGCATCACACACCTGATGTGTTTGGCTAATTGTTTGCACCTGCATACCACACTATAAAACACAGTCCATTTCAGACCATGAGCCTTTGTCATTCCACTGCAGCACAACATTGTTCATGAGCACTTTTTCCGTCAAGTCAGGTTGCTTTTTTGCTTTTCCTGTTTCATGTTCATTTTGTCTTTTTATTATTTGTTATCTTGTGGGTTAATATTACAATAATTTAAGTTTATCATTTCATAATGGCAGGGAGGAGAAATCCACGTTTTACTGAGGGAGAACTGTCAGTCATGGTGCTACTGAGCATACCTTTACTCCAGACCAGGAACAAGCCTTCAGTGAGGAATCCACTCCTGCCAATCTGGATGATGAGGTGTAGGTTGGCCCATGTGCTCTGCCTGGGCCGACAGCTACAGTGAGTGTCACTTGCCCCACACCTATGCCTCCCACCCCAGCTGTTACCACAACTCAGCCTCTGGATACCTCCACTTCCTGTGTTCAAAGGAACATCACCCCAATCCTGTGTACCCCAGCCCTGGCTATGTTGATCCAACACCACCACCACCTCTAGTTCAGCCAGGAACCAGTGAGATGGGCTACACTGGGTCAAAGGCACAGGGTAGTGGGGGTAGGGGTCGTGGGAGGGAATCTGTGGGCCAGCAAAATGAGGCCATTGGGTTCATTGTCACCCAGGTCACCATCGACCAAGTATTGGGATCCTTTAATCAGTCCCAAGACATGATGGACCAGGTCCTTACAGAGCTCCTGGAGATGAAGCAATTGCAGAGGGAGCACAATGCCCAGATGAAAAATCTAAACTCAAATTTAGGCTCCCTGACTAGGGTGCTGCAGGATTGTTTTACCCATATGTACTGGACTTTTCAAAGAACATCTTCCCCTTTCTGTGGTCCAAGAACATCTGGGCCTACTACATCTGCCTCAGCCACAAAAAGCGAGGCCCTGCCACATGAGGAAGCACCTGCACTGATCTCAGTTCCTTCAACTGTGGATCCAGCAATCCCTCTCAGAAGGGGACATTCATCCGGACCACCAGGAGAAAATTGCAAGACCTACACCACCACCAGCAAGAGACACAGAACCTAATTTCCTCTGGTGTGTGACTACCATTCACTCTTTGATTTATTTTCTGGACACATGTACCTTTTTGATGCCAGTTGTATGTTGTACATTGGCTTTCAAATAAATTGGGATATTTAGTAATAGTTCCATTCACCGTGATTGACTTTTAAATTTTTTTGTTTGGTTTTTTGTTCCCATCCTGTTTTAGTTTATTTGGTTTGTTGAATAAAATCCCCCAAAAATAATTTAAAGACAGGTGTTGTATTTCTTATCTCTATTTGTTCACTTTTGTTGGATCCATCATACATTTTACAAAGTTCAATTTAGAAAGATTGTTTATTCATTAATAAATTCCATGTAGGACATGTTTTTCACAATTTTTATTAATTTCCAAAAAAGAGCAAAAACCACAAATCTAAAACTAGTATTAGCGTACATGTGAATAAAGATTTGTTCTTCATATTTTTCTAATACATTAGAACCCATGCATAATCCTGAAATTTCTTGCAATATTTTCGTTTACAGTTCCAGACTTTGACACAATGGAAGAAT
Source organism: Calotriton arnoldi (assembly GCA_963921515.1). Taxonomy (NCBI): domain Eukaryota; kingdom Metazoa; phylum Chordata; class Amphibia; order Caudata; family Salamandridae; genus Calotriton; species Calotriton arnoldi. The sequence continues at coordinate 45,149 of CAWUFW010014590.1, forward strand.
GGGATATGATCAAAAATATCAGATTAAATAGGCAAACTCTTACTGATTTACGTCATCATCTGGAGCCAAATCTTCTGCCTCACAGTAGGAGTCCCACATCAATAACACCAATAGTCAAAATAATGGCAGTACTCCCTTTTGTGGCCGCAGGATCATTCCAATACACTGTTGCAGTATCTGGTGGAATGTCGCTACCAACTTTAAGTGGTGTGCTACAAAAGTTCTTTCTTCAATACTGAGACACAACAACAGCTTCATACAGTTAACACAAAATGTGGATTTTGCCTATGCGAAGGGAGATTTGTATACATTGTGTGGCCTACCAAATGTGGTTAGAGCAATTTAACCAGCACATATTGCCTTGTTGTAAACAATCAACATAAAACATGTCTAGTGAAGTGTCTGTTTTTGTTAAATGACATAGAATAATTATGGTGTGTATTTTTACACATTATAATTACACAACATCTCAACATTACTATGTGTTGTGTGTTTGACACCCTATTTTTGGTGTGTTTTTATATGTATATATATATATATATATTCACTGAAAAAAACTAAAGGTTTCAGGGACGTTATAGTTAGGGATTAGCATTTAAAAACCTTAGAAATTCACTGAAAAAAACACAGGTTTCAGGGATGTTATAGTTAGCGATTAGCATTTAAAAATCCTTAGAAATTCACTGAAAAAACCACAGGTTTCAGGGACGTTATAGTTAGTTGGACATTTCACTCATATAAAACCAGAGAAATTCGGCCGTTATAGTTAGTAGACCTAACTATAACTCGCGCCCCCGCAATGCACTGCTGATGACGTCACATATTACATCACTGATGACATGGTCAGTGACATCACTGATGACATCACTGATGACATCTCAAATGACATCACTGATGACATCACTGATGACATCATCCACGTGATCATCTGATGCACCTTCTCACACCCTAATTAAACCTTTGATGCACCCACTCTAAAATACAGACTACCAATATCGAAACCATAGACAGACCAATAGCAGTTAGTACATACCCGCCCAGTGACTCATACGTCTATATACACATCCACTCACTAAACCATACAGTCACTCATACATGCAGTCATTCATCAATACAGCCACTGATATATCCACTCATACACCCATATAGACACTCACACACTGCCACTCACCCAAAGAGTTACTCAAAAACCTAGTCAGTCACTCAAAGAATTAATTACACTTCCATTTACTCACCTATACAGTTATACACACACACCTCCTCACTTATTCATACAGATAGTACCATATACGTACTCTCTTCAACAATTACTGACATAAGCACACACTTATCCATGCAGCCACTGTCACAATCACTCACTGTCACATATACTCACTTATGTACTCCAACACTCACAAATACTGCCTTTCACATATGTAGTTACTTAAACATATACCACTAAGACATCCATTCACTCACCAACACAGTTATACGTACACTCACTCACCCATACAGTCCCTAACACAGTCACTTATAAATGCATACACCCAGTGAATCACCCACTCACACATCCATGCAGGGAGTCACACACCCCCCCCACCCACACAGATATTCAGGCACCCATACAGGTACTCAGACAACCAATCATTAACCCATATAGAGACTGATTTAGCTACTCACCAACCCATGCACTTACATACCAACTGACAGACTGATACAGACATTCACACAGATAAATCATTCAGCCATGCATTCACTAAGACACGTTTAATCACTCACTTATACAGTCAGTCATGCACCCACTAAATCATCTATTCAGACACTCCTACACCCACTTCAATACACCTTGGCATATATATATATATATATGTATATATATATATATATATATATTCACTGAAAAAACCATAGGTTTTAAGGACAGTTATAGTTAGTTGGACATTTCACTCGTACAAAACCATAGAAATTCCCCCGTTATAGTTAGTTCAGCTAACTATAACTCGCGCCCCGCAATGCACTGCTGATGACGTCACATATTACATCACTCATGACATGGTCAGTGACATCACTGATGACATCACTGATGACATCTCAAATGACATCACTGATGACATCATCCAGTGACTGTGTGTTTCTGTAAAGTTTAAATATGTTTAATATATATAGGGAAAGGCGTATTGAAGAATGAGTGGGTGTATAAGTGTCTGAATGGATGATTTAGTACGTGAGTGACTGACTCTACAAGTGAGTGATTAAATGTATCTTACTGAATGCATGGGTTAGTGACTAAACTGTGTGAATGTCTGTATCCATCTGTCTGTTGGTTTGTAAGCGGCTGCATGGCTTTCTGAATAGCTACATGAGTGTCTACATGGGTTATTGATTGATTGTCTGAGTATCTGTATGGGTGCCTGAGTGTTTGTGTGGGTGGGGTGTGTGTGACTCTGTGCATAGATGTGTGAGTTGGTGATTCACTGGATGCATGGTTTCAAGAGTGCATCTGTGATGGACTGTATGGGTGGGTATTTATATATATATATTTTTTTTTTAATAATTTCAATGCCAATGTGCAATCTACAAAATTAACAAAATATATTATATTTATAATCCAAATTCATATATTTAGGTCCTGGGGGCAATGGAAATTATTGTGCAGGCCCCCGCTGCCTGACGACCGCCACCTCCCGGGGCAATACTCATTTAAATGGGGGGCATGTGGCCCCCCACAGCCCAGGGGACCGCAGCCTCCCTGGGGCTTTGATTTTTAAATGACCACCACCTCACCGGGGCTTATTTTATTAAATACTGGGGTCCACACAGCCCCCCGCAGCCCCGGGGACCGCCACCTCCCTGTGGCTAAATTTTAAAAAAGAAGTGCCACACTACCCCGGGGACCACCACCTGCCTGGGGCACAGATCAATTAAATGTGGGGTCCCGGACCCGGGGACCACCACCTTCCCGGTGCTATTACAAAGATGGGAGGGGGGCCACGCGGCCCCCCTCCAGGATCCCTCCATGGCCCTGGGGACCGCCACTTCCCAGGGCCAGCTCCAGCAATGTCCCGGGGTGCCCAACCCTGGGTCATTGCAGTTTGCTATGGCATGGCAGGAGCACTGCTCCCAGCATGCCATAGCAAACTTCTGCTTCGCTTCATGGAAGCGAGAGGAGGAAAACTGCTCTCTCTCCCATGAGGCGAAGCAGAATTGCTTTTGGGTAAAGGAAGCTGAATGATAGTAGCTCCCTTTGCCCAAAAGCAATGCCGGCTCCGGCAGGAGGCGGGGAGTCAGCAGGGACTGTGGGGGCATTGGGGCTCCCCCCTTGGACCCCAACGTTGTGGCCATGCCCCAGGGATGGGGTCCCTGGGGCCGAAAATGGCCCGGGAGGGGGGCCACTTGCCCCCCCTTTTTAAAAAAAAATGGAATGGCCAGTTCTCGGGGATGGGGTCCCTGGGGATGAAATTAGCCTGGAGAGGGGGCCTGCATGGCCCCCTCCCCTTAAAAAAAAAAAAAACTACAGCCAAGCCCCAGGGATGGGGTCCCTGGGGCATATATCAGCCTCTGGAGGGGGGCCATGCGGCCCCCTCCCTTTCTATTTAATAAAAAAAATAGGTCAGGTCCGGGGGATGAGGCCCCCAGGGCCCAAAAGCGCCAAGGGTAGGGGGGCCACACAGCCCCCTTTCCTAAATAAAAAAAAAATAGGAGCCCTGCCTCCTTTCACCTCTACTCTGCAAACGCACCTCCTGACGCGATCTTGGCTGGGGAATTAAGTCCCCATCGCTACTGAGGGTCCTTGTGGGCCAACTAGTCCGCCAGGTACCACCAGTAAGATCCATAGAGTGGGATTGCTGAGAGGTGGTAGGAGGCCATGCCCCTTTTTACACAACTCTGCAAACACACCTCTTGGCACACTGGTAGTGGGGCAATGAGGTCCCCTTGTGTCCTGAGGACCTCAGGACTAAAGTGGACTTCATCCCCCAAGCAGCAGTGAGCCAGGAGGCACGATTGCAGAGTGGTGTAAAAATGGGGCGCGGCCTCTGACTACCTCTCAGCAATCCAGCTGTGTGGGGCTTACTGGAGGTAACAGGAGGGCTAGTTAGCCCCCAGGGACCCTCAAGAGGCAAGGAGACTTCATCCCCAATCAAGAGTGCACCAGGAGGCGCATTTGCAGAGTGGTGGAGAATGGAGGTGTGGCCAGTGACCACCACTCAGCAATCCCACTGTGTGGGGCTTACTAGAGGTAACAGGTAGGGTAGTTGACCCCTAAGGACCCCCAGCAGCGAATGGGGATTTCATTCCCCAACCAAGAGCGCAGCAGGAAGTGCGTTTGCAGAGTGGTGGAGAAAGGGAGCGTGGCCTGCTATCAGAACTTAGCAATCTTGCTGTGTTTGACTTACTGGAGGTAATAGGACGGGTAGTTGGCCACCAAGGAGGTCCTTGGGGGCCAACTACCCCACCTGTTATTTCCAGTAAGTCCCAAACAGTGGGATTGCTAAGAGGTTCTCTGAGGCCCCGCCCCCCTTTGTCCACTCTGAAAACGTACCTCCTGGCACACTACTGGTTGGGGGATGAAGTCCACTTTACTCCTGAGGGACTTTGGGGGCTAAAAAACCCTCCTGGTGCCTCCTGTAAGTCCTAAACAACGGAATTCCTGAGCGCTGGTAGGAGACCCAACCCCCTTTCTCCACCACTCTGGAAACGTGACTACTAGTTACACAAGCATATGCAATGCAATAGGTCTCGCATTTGCAAGAGTTAGAGCTATTGGTGTTGTAAATATAAAAGTTTTTTACTAATGTTTTTTGAAGTGGAGTGGATGTACGATGTGTGTAGTGGAATTGTGTGGTATGTTGTGCAGTGAAATTATGTGGATAGAAAGTATGGAGTATTTAGTGAATAGGAATTATGTAGAGTGGCATTATGTGTTATGGAGAGTAATTATTAACCCTGGGGGGGTAACTCTGCTCTGCCAGCGGAGGTTGCGGATTTCTGCCTACTCCGTTGCGAACGCGGAGTTTAGGCAAAACTCCCCTCCGTGGCGGAGCGGAGTTACCCAGCCCCTCCACCCTGCCAAATTAATTAAAAATATAAAAAGAAGGCACTTACCTGCGTGGCTGCCTCCTCCTCTGCCTGGCCGCTCTCATTGCTGCTCCTCGCCGTCCTTCTGCTATGAAAAAACCCTACATTGTACATCTTGCGCGTGCGCATGCGCAAGACGTACAACGTAGGAGGTTTTTTTATACATAAAAAACATAAACATAAAAAACATTAAAAAGTCCTTGTTTCTAGCTCAAACGGCTCAAACGTTACCATAAATGCAGCGACACATGTTACAGCGTGGTGGAATCGTTAAATGTGGGTGTTAAATTGCTAACCACTCTTGCTTCTTTCTGTGCCTCTCTTGCCTCTTTTTGCATTTCTCTTGCTTCTTTCTGCACCTTTCTTGCCTCTTTCTGCACCTTTCTTCTTCTTTCTGCAGTTCTCTTGCTTCTTTCTGCACCTCTCTTGCTTTTTTCTGCACCTTTCTTGCCTCTTTGTGCAACCCTCTTGCCTCTTTCTACAACTCTCTTGCTTCTTTCTGCACTTCTCTTGCATTTTTCTGCACCCCTCTTGCCTTTTTCTGCATTCTCTTGCCTCTTTCTGCACCTCTCTTCCCTCTTTCTGCTCATTTTGTCCTCTTTCTGCACCTCTCTTGCTTCTTTCTGCACCTCTCTTGCTTTTTTCTGCACCTCTCTTGCCTCTTTCTGCAACCCTCTTGCCTCTTTCTGCACCTCTCTTGTCACTTTCTGCACCTCTCTTGCCTCTTTCTGCACCTCTCTTGCCTCTTTCTGCGCTTCTCTTGCCTCTTTCTGCACCTCTCTTGCCTATTTCTGCACCTCACTTGCTTTTTTCTGCACCTCACTCTCTTCTTTCTGCACCTGTCTTGCTTCTTTCTGCACTTTTCTTGTTTCTTTCTGCACCGTTATCCCTCTTTCTGTGCCTATTTTCCTCTTTCTGTACCTTTCTTCCTCTTTTGGCACCTTTCTTCCCATTTCTGCACTTCTCTTGCCTCTTTCTGTACCTCTCTTGCTTCTTTCTGTACCTCTCTTGCCTCTTTCTGTACCTCTCTTACTTCTTTCTGCACCTCTATTGCTTCTTTCTGTGCCTCTCTTGCCTCTTTCTGCACATTCTTCCCAAGTAAAACTGTGCTTTTGTTGGCCAACATAACCATCAGAACTGTGCAAGACTGATTCCACGCTCACCGTCGGGATATGTTGGCCTTGATCCTGCTAGTTCACAGTGCGCCATCTGTACCTCTAACCTTACAGCATAACAAATTAATGTGCAACCTCAGAACATGACAACCCTGACTCCCCAAGGAAATTATGGTCACAGATCTAGTACTTATGCATACCAAAAGAGATACACAAGAGATACACAGTAAAGCATTTCAATATTTATTGAAGCATTGTGATTCTTGAAAAAAATACTTGTGCTGCAATAATCAATAGAAGGAAACAGAATAATGTGATTAGCATTACTAGAATGGTGAAAAAGATTAAACAGTTCAACCATTTTGCTTATTACAGAGAATATATGCTTGCATATGTTTCCACACCCTCTACCTACTTCAAAAGGCTGTCAGATGGTTCCCCACAGAATCAAGAAAGGCGGTCACCCACGCACTTATCACCAGTAGACTGGACTACGACAGAGCACTCTACGCTGGCGTCAACCAGAAACAGCTCAGGAAACTACACGTCCAAAACGCTGCAGCCAGACTGGTCCTCGACATCCCCAGCCGCAGTCACATGACACAACACCTCCAACAACTCCACTGGCTCCCTATCAACAAGAGAATCACCTTCAAGCTCCTCACACATGCTTACAAATCTCTCCACAACACAGGACCAGAATATCTGAACCACCGCCTCGCCTTCTACACACCTGTCAGACAACTTCACTCCTCCCAACTCGCCCTGGCCTCCGTCCCACGGATCCACAAGACCAGAACCAGAGAAAGATCCTTCTCCCACCTCGCTGCCAAGACCTGGAACACCCCACCTCTCCACCTCAGGCAATCCGCGTCATTGACACAGCTCAGGAAGGACTTCAATACCTGGCTCTTCGACTGAACCTCCTCACCCAGATGGATCAGCAGCCCCCCTCTCAGCGCCTTGAGACCCTTATGGCTGAGTAGCCGCACTTTACAAACCGCTGATTGATTGATTGTAATATATTGTACTCCTACCTAGCACGACCTAACCTATTATGTCTAGGGTGAGTGAATCTGCCACATCCCTTTAGGTTGATCTAACACCCTGTTACTTGTGGATACATGTCATCAGGCTGCCTGTCTTGGAGAACTGGGCAGCATCCCTAAAGTGAGTTAAATAGGAAACAGCTGGGCTGGAATTCCAGCTTGGGTCAGCCTCTCAGTGCAAGCGAAATGCTCCTCTGTCTAAACAAAGGATCAATGTTATTTATATAATAAAGAGCATCCATGTTACAATGCTGAGGTCCCAGTCAGGCTGCTATTGTTTTTGCTATTGTGACAGCTCTGTCACCGAACGGTCAAAACAAATAACAACAGTTTGCTTGATGAACTTAGCCCTTGCACAGAATGTTCAAGGTATTAGATAGTGTGCCTATGAAGTGGAAGTAGAAGAAAAATTGAGTTTGAAGAATATTGTCCAGTATTTGCACGCAAATGAGTCTGTCAAATGTCACTGTGTTTTAAGGAGAGAAGGCAACTTAAGAACGTGAGCATGTAAAATGGCATTTCTATCAGGGCTTAATGTAACCACATGGCACCGGCAGGGACCGAGGGGGCATTGCGGCTCCACCCTCGGCCCCCAACAATAATGCAGTGAGTGCCCTGGGTGGGCTGCAGGGCACCCACCCTATATTGGCCGGGTGACAAGGGAGGTAGTGGGGGCAAGGGTCAATCAGGGAAGCAGGATGGGATGGGAAGATGGGTAAGCAACGACGGGAGAAGGCTGGAGGAAGCAACAATGAAGGGATGAAAAATACCTTAAAGCAGGATCAGCAACAAAAATGAATGTGTCATTGTGAAATGCAACTGGTGAACACTTAAAGTGCTCCAAAATCATTGGCTCGTGTCCGCGCTGTGGGAAGATGGAGGACAGACGAGCACTCCAATACTAGTGCAAAAGGTGCAGTTCGTGTTTTAACAACTTTTTACAAAATGCATTTGTTTTCGTACACGCACCTGCATTTTAGTGGTATGTGTGTATGTGTACAAGGGAGCCTATGGCAAGACGGAGGATGGAACAAGAATTCCAATACTCTCAGATCGTACACAAAAAATAAAAAAAAGTGCTGTTCGTGTTTTAACAACTTTTTAAAGAAATGCATTTGTTTATGTACAGCTACAAGCATTTTAGTGGTATGTGTGTATCTGTACAAGGGAGATGGACTGAAAACACAAGAACTCCTATGGAGTTCTTGAAAACAAAGGAAAAATAGCTGCATGCACAGGGAGCAGTGTTAGGAGACATGTACTAGGTCCATGCACTATGGGAGGGCCAAACACAAGAATGGCATGACGAATGGCACCAAAGAAAATTAGAGTGACAATGAAGTTTACCAATGGTAGGAGATGGGTGGCCTTTAAGCCCACAAATAGAACACAAGAAGTCTCTTCGAGACAGCGCATGTTCTGTATAGCTGAGCAGCTCATGCCTGTCTAACCGAGATCTAAAAACAGTAGATTTTGCACAGGCAAAACCTTCTAGGTTTGCCAAAGTTTGCTGTGTTTAGAAACGGGGAGATTATGCGATTTATCTGTAATCACGAAATGTGGAGCTGAGGCCGAGGCTAGGGAGTTGATATGACATCCTATCGGGAAAGGATGTGGCATACGGACCAGAGCTGCCGACTATTGAGCTGGAATACCTGGTTCGAGTTTCGGCATCGGCTTAACATCCTTGATTTTTGGCAAATCACTTAATCTCGCCGTGCCTACAAAAATGAATGTGTCCTAGTGCAAAGTAACTGGTGCTAATGTAAAGTGCTCCAATACCCTCGGATGGTGTTGGCGCTATATAAAACTGCATCAAAAAGTAACGTGCTAATGTAAAGTGCTCCAATACTTTTGAGTTGTATTGGCCCTATATAAAACTGCACAAAAAAAGTAACTGGTGCTAATGTAAAGCGCTCTAATACCTTCAGGTGGTGTTGGCACTATATAAAAGTACACACTAAAAAAGTAACTGCTGCTTATGTAAAGAGCTCAATACCTTCGCGTTGTGTTGGCACTACATAAAACTGAACTACTCAGAACAGTATCTTGTAATTCCAAGGACCAGGGGTATAAGTTCCCCTTACACAGCAGTACAATTTATAACTTGCCTGTATGTCCTACTGTTCATAATTTAATATCCAATTTCGTCATGTACCACAGTTTCCAACAAACATAAAACTAAAACTAATTTTTGTCTCACCACATAACTTTGTGAAAATATGTGAAAGAATGGGAAGTACCTCACGGTAGTAACACCAAGGGGAGCTGCTGGCATATATTTACCAGTATGCCCACACTTATCATCATCGGTAGCTTTCCAAGTGAAAAAAAGAAAAAGGTGAAAGTGAAGAGATTCCTCTGTCCTGAGGAATCTATGAGAAAATGAGTGACAAAGGATGACACAATCAGTGCAAGAAATCACTGCGTGCCTACCGTATCCCACACACAACACAAAAGAGGAGATGCAATCCTCAATTAAAAAGAGGTACCGCTTACTTGCAACAGGAATTTATTCAATGCAGTAAGTGTCCTCATTTAAAAACGGCATCTAATTGGCCATTCATAACCATCTGGGCCAACATGTTTCGTTGCCTACTGTTATTCCGGCAACTTCATCAGGGCAAGTGTGGGACCCTATAACACCATGCTTGTTGGTCACTCATACCTGTGGTCACATGACAAGAAAGAATACATAAAAACTGTGAAACAAATGTCAATAAAAACACCTGGATCTCTCACCAGTACAGATAAAGAAGCCTCACTCATGAAATGTATGTAGACAATTTAATATACATTTACCAAGGTGGCTGCTGTAGTCCGTCGTACCTGCACGCCACCCTCTAGGACAATGCGCTAAAAAGTCGCAGTCCCACTAGTACCTGCTAGCGTCAGTCTCACCTAGGATCACAATAAATCATATTTAGATAGGTTATTAACACTCAGTTATCCTTCTTTTTATCAAAAAACTGTGACAACCCCATTTGTCCACAGCACTAGGAAAGAATCTGATCTGCAGCTCTCACCCCGTTGGCCCGCCATTGCCGAGTTAGCTTTACCCAAAACAACCTCTCCTGTAGACTGAAACTTCCGTTTAAACCAATTCTACCACCAACTCTCACCTACTGTTTGCAGCCAATCTACCGGGTACCCTCTGTCCCCCTTACCGCATCCGCGGTGTCTTGCTTTGCTCGGTGCTCCGTCCCGCTCCACAGCAGTCGGGACGCGAGCGTTTGTATTTCAAGCACCCGGGGAGGGAGAACACACCCCCGGAAATGAAGGGTCCGGAAGTAGATTGCAGGCAATATCTACGTGGTTCACGAGCACAGCGGCGGCCATTTCTAAAGTACCGCTCGTACTCGGAACCTCTTAATCTGCAACACTTCTCCTTTTGTATTCGGGGCCACCTCACGATTTCACACTGGGTGGTTATTGTTTATTGGGGATTTCGCCCGATTATGCACAGAACCCAACACTGAGCAGCCACACCTCAACGCCAACAATAATAAAAATTAATAATATACAGCCTCACAACTTTCAATTAGAAGTCTGCTTGGTACTCCATTGAAAAGGAAGGTAAAAATATTCAACCATAACCTTATCTTCATTATCAACTAAAACCCAGTACTGTCTCCCTGGTGACTAATGGGCTCCTGCAAAGAACACAGCCACAGTGTATCAAAGAACAAAACAATGGCCGGGAATAGCACTGTGCATATTGCAAGACATTACATACAATGCACAGAGAATCCCAAGGTATCAAGGCAAACCCTCGCCCCCATACACAACCTCAGATCAACCATTCATAAAGAATCTATATTTCATCAGTGATTCTTCTCAATAAAATGGTGGAAGAACGTTATCTGCTCACTTTATTCCATTCAATGGAATCATTCAGACCATGGCTGTCAACCTTCTCCCAAAAAATCCATCGTGCTTCTTTTCTCGCCAGAATTTCGTCAATGTTACATGCATTTCCAACCACCCTCTCAAGGACCGTCCATTTCAGATCTCGAAAATGGTGACCCTGTTCCCGGAAGTGTTGAACCAAGCGAGTGGTAAGTTTGCCTGCTTTCAGGGTGCTGTGATGTTCCTGCATGCGAACCTTGACTTTCCGTGATGTTAATCCAATGTAGTGCAAACCACACTGACATGTGAGCCTATAAATTACATGGGTCGTGTTACAGTTAGTAAACTTGTTTAGAAACCAAACACTACCATTAGTCAATACAACACTTTTAACTGGCTCAGTAAGTTCGCACACCGAACAACAACCACAGGGATAATGGGCTCGTAAGCGAGCATTAAATACTCCTAGAGAAGCTTTATTGGAGCGAAATACCAAACAGAGCGAAAAGTGTATACCTGTTGTGACTACGTTTGACCCTCTGTCCACCAAGGTGAGACAGATCATCAGAAAACATTGGTCTATACTTGATGTAGGGGAAATGAAGATGCCTCCCCCCAGGTTTGCTTTTAGAAGGGCTCCAAATTTAAAAGACAAATTGGTTCACACACGCCCGCCTACTAAGGGGCCGATTCCGATTCGGGTCGGACAGCTCAAAAAGAGCCGTCCGGACGCTTACCTCCCGACCGACCCGTCCCGGGAGCCGGTCAGTCCTGCCGATCAAGTACGATGCGTGCATGTGCTGAAAACTCGACCGACACGAACTCGCCAAATAAATACTCAATTCACCCTACGACCCGGTCCCGTAAACGCAGAATCGACTCGCACGGGGGCTAGGTCAGAGCTGTTTCCGGCCGGACAAGTACGATGCGCACTTCCTATGCGCCGAGCGAGTCGACACGTACGGCACGTCACAGCATCCGGAAAAGCTGCATGAAAGGAACGATTCGCGCCACAACACGATCCCCGGACACGAGACGTACAAGCCTGCAACTGGGACGAAACGAACCAACGACCAGTGCAGACGAGACGGTGTCGACATGAATCCCATCGCACAGGCCATACCGATCCTCTACATCCATGGACTGATCCGGAACAGACGCCAACGACGGAGACGGTAAGAGACACCCCCCCCAAACAAACAGCCGACACGTACCAGTAAACCTGTGACAAACACCCAGGCCCCCCCTTGCCCATCACCCCCACCCATAGGGGGCCTCTTGCCTGTCACCACTACCACCCCCACCCATAGGGGGCCTCTTGGCTGGGACTACTCACACCCCCACCCATAGGGGGCCTCTTGCCTGTCACCACTTCCACCCCCACCCATAGGGGGCCTCTTGCCTGTCACCACTACCACCCCCACCCATAGGGGGCCTCTTGGCTGGGACTACTCACACCCCCACCTATAGGGGGCCTCTTGCCTGTCACCACTTCCACCCCCACCCATAGGGGGCCTCTTGGCTGGGACTACTCACACCCCCACCCATAGGGGGCCTCTTGCCTGTCACCACTTCCACCCCTACCCATAGGGGGCCTCTTGCCTGGGACTACTCACACCCCCACCCATAGGGGGCCTCTTGCCTGTCACCACTTCCACCCCCACCCATAGGGGGCCTCTTGCCTGGGACTACTCACACCCCCACCCATAGGGGGCCTCTTGCCTGTCACCACTCCCACCCCCACCCATAGTGGGCCTCTTGGCTGGGACTACTCACACCCCCACCCATAGGGGGCCTCTTGCCTGTCACCACTTCCACCCCCACCCATAGGGGGCCTCTTGGCTGGGACTACTCACACCCCCACCCATAGGGGGCCTCTTGCCTGTCACCACTCCGACCCCCACCCATAGGGGGCCTCTTGGCTGGGACTACTCACACCCCCACCCATAGGGGGCCTCTTGCCTGTCACCACTCACACCCCCACCCATAGGGGGCCTCTTGGCTGGGACTACTCACACCCCCACCCATAGGGGGCCTCTTGCCTGTCACCACTTCCACCCCCACCCATAGGGGGCCTCTTGCCTGTCACCACTTCCACCCCCACCCATAGGGGGCCTCTTGCCTGGGACTACTCACACCCCCACCCATAGGGGGCCTCTTGCCTGTCACCACTCACACCCCCACCCATAGGGGGCCTCTTGGCTGGGACTACTCACACCCCCACCCATAGGGGGCCTCTTGCCTGTCACCACCACCAATAGTGAACTGTGTGAGTACCACTACCAATGCCCACACACATAGGATGGGTGATGTGTAACACATACCCCATACCCCAACATAAGGACTACAAACCAAAGGATATCCACAACAACCTCATGACCACAACATGTAGTCTGTGTACAATACCCACCACAGTGAACATGACCATGTACACACAATGTAACTCACAACACGTGTCTGCAATACCATAGTGTGGCTAACACAAGCCAAGCCTCACATGAGCACTGCAGTAATGTCCTCAACACCCATCACTTGAGTGTACAAAAGGTAACTGTGTGGTACTAAACAGCAGCATATGTAGAGCACTGTGCTAATGGGGTCTCAACCCCCATCAGCACAGTGACATGAAGGTAAGTGTGGGGATCACACATGCAGCATATGTAGAGCACTGTGCCAATGGGGTCTCAACCCCCATCAGCACAGTGACATGAAGGTGAGTGTGGGGATCACACATGCAGCATATGTAGAGCACTGTGCCAATGGGGTCTCAACCCCCATCAGCACAGTGACATGAAGGTAAGTGTGGGGATCACACATGCAGCATATGTAGAGCACTGTGCCAATGGGGTCTCAACCCCCATCAGCACAGTGACATGAAGGTGAGTGTGGGGATCACACATGCAGCATATGTAGAGCACTGTGCCAATGGGGTCTCAACCCCCATCAGCACAGTGACATGAAGGTAAGTGTGGGGATCACACATGCAGCATATGTAGAGCACTGTGCCAATGGGGTCTCAACCCCCATCAGCACAGTGACATGAAGGGTAGTGTGGGGATCACACATGCAGCATATGTAGAGCACTGTGCCAATGGGGTCTCAACCCCCATCAGCACAGTGACATGAAGGTGAGTGTGGGGATTACACATGCAGCATATGTAGAGCACTGTGCCAATGGGGTCTCAACCCCCATAAGCACAGTGACATGAGGGGACTCCACTCCTGTGGAAGGAAAGCTGTGCCATATGTTGTCCATGCAGGCCACCAGCATGTCAGCAGTATACTTTGTCACACAGCTAACATATACCACACATTGGTGGCCCTGGTAACAGCAGCCTGGGCACGGGAGGGTCCCCTGAGTCAACTGCACAGAGTCAACACACATGTAGATGAAGTAGCACTGAGGACACAGATGAGTCCATCCACATAGATGCATACACTTGCATGTCCATTGGAGATGGCCACACAGTCAGTGAAATGGGCCAATTGAACCATGCTAAGGCCAACAGGTGTGCATGTGTGTAAGACACTGATGAGACATTGCTAACAAAAGATAGATAACACATTTCCAAAGACCATAATCATGACCCCGTCGGATTGCTGCAAAGGATGACATGGATACACACCCCAACAGGACATACCCCCCATGGGCCACATGGTCTCCAGCACAGTGACACTACATTTCCCAGCCATGGAATACACCATCACTGGAGCAAGGGCATGTCAAGTATCAACAACATCATGTACATCTGAAGCAAAACCACTAGTGAACAAAAAGGAGCTTTTATTCAGCCGAGTTATTTGTGAAATGGAAAATCAAGAAGAAAAACATGAAGGCCTATGGCCAGTCCATAAACAGACCCAACAGGGTCAAGTGTCCAAATGCCACATTTGGCATGCCTGCACTGCCAACGGAAGGGGACATACCCCTGGGAGGGGAATACATAGAGGCCAGCCAGGCACCGCAGGTACAGGATCATGGGTCTACAGAAACAGGCAGGGAAGGGCTGGTGGGTGCAGGAGCGGCAGCTGCAGCGGAGGAGTCTGACAGGGTGGGTGCCGGCACGACTGGGGGGCACAAGTCAGGATCAGTGGGTGCCGGCACAACTGGGGGCACAAGTCAGGAGCAGTGGGTGCCGGCACAACTGGGGGGCACAAGTCAGGATCAGTGGGTGCCGGCACAACTGGGGGGCACAAGTCAGGAGCAGTGGGTGCCGGCACAACTGCAGTGGGCAGGTCAGAGGGAGTGGACACGGAACCCACTGCAGTGCCCAAGTCAGACTGGGAGGGCAGAGACTCCACTGCAGTGCCCATCCCCAGGGGAGCAGGAAGTGGATCCGGTGATGTGGGCAGGACGGAGGGGAGGGCACGCCCTCCACAGCAGTGCCACACACAGGCTGAGTGGGGTGTGGGGTGCTGGAAGAGCAAGAGGCAGGTGGGGAAGGCCTGAGCATCTTGGGGATGCGGTAGCGGTGGGTGGGTGAACCTGGGGCAGGGTGTGGTGGTGGGACCTGTGGAGTGGGAGCCTGGGGGATGGCGGGTGGAGACTGTCTGGTGGAGTGTTGGGCCGGTGGTGGGGTCTTGCTCTTCCGTGTGCGGGGGACCTGCGGCGTGGTGTCTCAGCCTGCCTGCGCCTGGGGGAGGGTGTCTGGGGCGAGGGACACCCCCTCTGTGTGGCCGGACCCCCTCTTCCCCTTGTGTGCTGGTGTGGATGGATCAGTGGGGAAGAGTCCGAGGTCGACCAGGAAGAGCCTCTTTGCAGCTGGGGATGCAGTTGAGGCAGTGGAAGGGGCCGTGGAAGGGGCTGTGGAGGGTGAGGCATCGGAGGACTGCGGAGTGCCTGTGGATGCATGTGTGTGTGTGTCTGACCCATCCCCGGTGAGTGTATTTCCAGTCCCCTGAGTATGCGTGCGTGCATGTTTAGACTTTGGCTTGGGGGTGTGTGTAGTGCCTGGGTCTGTTGTGTGCAATGATGGTGCAGGTGTGTGTGTGAGTTGGACAGGTAGGGTGCTGGGAGTAGGGGATGGGGCAGGGGCAGGAGGGGGAGGGACTGCTGGAGGAGGGACACTGCTGCCGTCAGTGAGGAGGCCATGCCCTGACTGGTCCTCTGTAGGGCAGACATGGATGATGACATGCCCTCCATGTACGACACCAGCTGGTTCAACAGACCCGTGTGCACATGGAAGACACGCAGCATGGATGACTGCCCCACATGGATCTGCCGCAGCAGGTCGACAGACTCCTCACTCAGGGCTGCAGGGGACACAGGGGTAGGGGGTGCGGTGCCTGACTGGAAGGAGACATGCCCATGAACACGGGCGCCTCCACGGACCTTAGATGTGGGAGCCATGGGGAGGGCAGTGATGGTGGGGGCGGGGACAACCTCAACAGGTGTTGGATGGTGGCTGCTGCCACCCGCCTCCACAAGGAAGTCCCCGTCACTGCTGCTGTGGTCCTCAGCTGCGGTGGTGTTTGCCGAGGAGCCCACAGACTCACTCCCCTCGCCCTCCGTGCCACTGGGTCCCTCCGACTCCTCAAATTCCGACCCAGTCTGGCTCTCTGGCTCCCCCTGGTCCGTGGAGCGGTCTCCCTCTGTGTCCGTGTCTGTATCTGCACAGGGAAAATAGAATGAAAACACATTAGTCATCTGCACTGACCACACACACCACAGAAAGTACAGCACATCAGTGGCCAAGTGCGGGCATCAATCAGTTGAACTTTGCTAGGAGTGCTCACACAGATTTGCATAGGCCAATGGTTAGTCTGAGAGTCGAGCATGGCATTCACATCCCTCCTGCCCTTGCACCCATCTGTCTTGCGCATGTAGGATCCCTACACCCCACTGCAGACACATGCACCACCTACCCATCACTTGACAAGACCTGAAAATACGTAGTGGTCTGTCAACATGCACACATCACATCTGCTGACAATGGACCTGTACATTTGCCTGGACGTAGGGATGGCCAGTGTTGCATCTGAGAGGCTGGGGCTGAGTACATGCACCAGACATCCTGATCCCCGCAAGTCCTGCATACCTTGGCACAATGGAGTGCATGTTGCACATGACACACTCCTGCTGGATCACCCCTAGGTAGTGTAGTCCCATGGCTCAGCCATGCCTGTGAGATCATACATCACAGTCTCCAGTCACAGGGGGCAGGGCAGTCCTACAACAACTGTCACCACTGTGTCACATTCCCAAGACATGGGGCCTGCAAACTCTGCAGCTGACAACTACACATTACCATCCACAGTAACAACAGCATCTGGATTCTGATGTGCCCACCCCAGATCCATTGGACGCATGAGAGACATGGGACAGGGCACTCTGAAGCTGAGCAACTCGCACTCTGCTGTGAATGACACCCAGCTGCTGGAACTACCCGGTTGCAGGCACCATTGTGCACGGTCAAGTCATCACATCCATACATGTCACAGAGGTATTGTCTCACATGGGCACATCTCAGATTGCATGCTGACCCCAAACCCATGTACACACCAGTGGGCCTGACAACGGTGCCACAGCACAATGACACAGGGGCAGACACCTGAGGGAACTGTTCACCTGGCACAAAGTGCCAACCGAGACACAGGAGTGGGAGTACAGACTGTAGCATGCCCTGGACTAGCCATGACTGTCCTGCTCCACGTGGAACAGGTGATAGCCATGGACAGTAGGCAGGTGGCTGTGCATATGTGACACACTTGAGGTACATGCTCCAGAGGCCCCAACAGTTTACCCAACCAGCAGCATGGGTGTGTGCCGAATGCCCCAGGCACATGTGGTGAGCCCGAGCTGTCAATTGGCCACATGACAGGAGTACATGCAGATAAATACCAGGACCCTGGCATGTACTGTACAATGGTCCCACCCTTGAAGCACAACACTGAGTCCCCTGAAGCAATGCTGGCCCACATCCCATGCACCTTCACATGTAAGGGCACAGTTCCCACGTGACACTATGCCCAGACAGAAACAGCAACACCTGGCAAACAGATGAGAAGGGGGCAAGTCACCAGAGAGGGACATGGGTCCTGGACTAACTGAACAATGTACTGTTGAGGTGTTACCAGGCCAGAGGGGGCACATAGCATGTCAGACACAGCACACAGTGCAGTCATGTACTCACCCCCTCCTTGCTGCTGTCTGGCCTTCAGCTGCCCATCCAGGTCCGGGAAGACCACTGCCAGGATCCGGAGCATGTGGGGGGTCAGGTTCCGGTGTCCGGCCCTCCTGCGTGGAGGCGACAGCTTCAGCTGGACCCGTGCGATCCTCTGGGTCCAGCCCCGAAGGTCCTGCCACCTCTTCTGGCAGTTGCGGATCCTGCGCCTGTAGACCCCCACGGATCTCACCGCCCGGATGATGCTCCTCCAGATATCATGCTTCTTCTGGGCAGCAACCTGTGAGGATGACAAAGTGCAGAGGACATTACTACACTGGCAACATATTAGTGCAACACACAGGCAGTCACACATGTGGGCATCAGCAAGGCTAATGAGGTACACAGGTGGTGCAACTATGGTTGAGGGACCGGTGTCCAGCACTCACAGCTTTGAGACATGGCCTGAGAAGGGGACCTAGTGACAATACACCTTGCACTGCACTGCAACTGTGCAGTACATGTGGAGTGCCCCATTTGTGGCAAGAGCAGTAGTCAGTGGGCAACCAAGCCACTGGTGTACACACTAATGCTGCTGCTGGTCAGACCAGTAGCACAATTAGCAAAGCAGTGGACAGCACACTCACCTGCTCCCCTGGTTTCCCATAGAGCTTGGTGTACTGTGGCAGGAGCCCGTCCAGCAGGGCCTGGTTCTCCTCCTCACTGAAGGCTGGGGCCCTCTCCACAGTACGTGCCATCATTGAAGCCAGAGGAAGCAGAGACAGCAGCAGTGATGATCTTGATGTGCTCCAGTAGCATGTGGTGCAGGCAAGTGGGTTCTCTGGGGGCCAGGCAGCCTTATCTCTGTGCTGTGGAGGCATGTCTGCCCTGGGGTACAAAGGGATAGGTCCAAAAAGCTTGCATCCTATGAATTTGGCCAATCCATGGGATAGCACGACTCGTACACGCCTTCAACATCATTTAAAACATCACCTCCATGACACACTGGCAATTGCAACAATGTTGTACGACTCCAACTGAATTTCCTGCACACGCATCACCATGACAGCTCATGGCCAATGAGGGTGCAGGGCCCGGCAAATGACTGTACTACGCGGATTTTGAATGGCAACACACACCCGTCTCCATCAGATTTAATGGGCAAGACGTGCGCGCGGCTCGGCCATACACGACGGATGCGTCATACACGTCCGTTGCCATTGCAATGTGTGTCCCTGACATGCGCGCGGCTCGGTCATACAAGACCGACGCGTCACACGCGTCCATCGCCATTGCAATGTGTGTCCCTGACATGCGCGCGGCTCGGTCATACACGACCGACGCGTCACACGCGTCCGTCACCATTGCAATGTGTGTCCCTGACATGCGCGCGGCTCGGTCATACACGACCGACGCGTCACACGCGTCCGTCGCCATTGCAATGTGTGTCCCTGACATGCGCGCGGCTCGGTCATACACGACCGACGCGTCACACGCGTCCGTCGCCATTGCAATGTGTGTCCCTGACATGCGCGCGGCTCGGTCATACACGACCGACGCGTCACACGCGTCCGTCGCCATTGCAATGTGTGTCCCTGACATGCGCGCGGCTCGGTCATACACGACCGACGCGTCACACGCGTCCGTCGCCATTGCAATGTATGTCCCTGACATGCGCACGGCTCGGTCCGAACAAGTTATTTGGGTTTTGGGGACATTGAACGTGTCGGTCAGCCTTGCTGTCAATTCCTGACAGATGGCATCCTCTGTCACTAGCTAGGGACTATGGGGCACACCAATGGCACCACTGCCTGTGCCACAGTGTGTCCCCAATCATGTATGGCTGCCTCTTATGTGTGTTGCTGGGGGCACAGGATGTGTTTGGTTGTGTGCCATTTGTTGACAAGCACTCCCAGGCTGGACCCGGATGTGGGTGGACACATACATGTGTGGTGTGCCCATTGCCACAGGGGGGTGCAGCAATGCAGTACAGGACATTGGCAATGGACACAGTCCCAGCCAGGATGTGCGTGTGTGTCGTGTCACATGTACCCTGTCTCATCAGTGTTAGTAGCTTCAACGCAGGGTGAACCAGTGTCGACATTGTGATGTCCATACACTATCTGTGTGCATGTGGTGTGATCTGTCAGTGATCCAATGTGAGCTGATCCACACATCACATTGGTTTGTACATGCACAGTGTTGTTGTGTGGGGTGGCACAGACACCTACATATGTCCACTTGTGGCGACAGGGCACATGGACTGTGGCTAACATGCTTGTTGTGTGTAATGTCAACGATACGTCACATCATGCCTGTGTAACTGTCAGTCAGGGAGCTGTGTTGTGGAGAAAATATCTGTCCTCACTAGTCACTGTGGGCTTTGTGTGGTAGGTGGCAACAGGGCAGATGTACTGTGCTAGGGCCCATTGCTTTGTCATGGCACAACAGGGGCCCTGTCATGTGCACATCTTGGGCTTCAATGTGCGTTGATGCCATGTATGGGACATTAGTGTCTGTAACCTGTGGCAACCACCTCAGCTCATTGTGTTATGTGTTTGTTTATGATGGGCTGTGTTGCTGTGGCTTTGTGACATTGCTGGAGGGTGTGCCTTCATCCTTTGTTTCTGTCTGTACTGCAGGGCCCCAAATGTACCTAGGCCATTCCCGGACCTGGCAACGATGGTGGAACGTGAGTCCATCAGAAAGTACCGTTTCACCAGGGCAGTGATTGAGGAGTTGGCAGGGCAGTTGGGCCCACACCTGCAACCTGGCCGGCCATACCCGGCGGCACTGACCCCCAAGGTGAAGGTGATGGCAGCCCTTCATTTCTTTGCGACGGGTACCTTCCAGTACACTGTGTCTTCTGGTGGAGGGATGTCGCAGACAATGTTCAGTCGGGTGCTTCGGGATGTGTTGGAGGCCATGTTACATTTCCTGGACCTGTACATCTATTTCCCCACACCCCAACGACTTGCAGACATAAAGGGTGACTTCTATGCCCTGGGGAGGATGCCAAATGTCATAGGCTCCATTGACGGGACACATGTGGCTTTGGTGCCACCACAGGCACATGAGCTGCCATACAGGAACCGCAAGCATTTCCACTCCATCAATGCTCTGGTGGTTTGTTTGGCGGACATGACAATCTCCCATGTGTGTGCCCGTTTCCCTGGGTCTGCGCATGATGCCTATGTGATGAGGAGTAGTCGTGTCCCTAGACTGATGTCACGGATGCAGAATCTACGTGCCTGGCTTGTTGGTGTGTACTGACTTTTCCTCATTGTGTGTGCCTGCCAATTGTGTGCTACCTGTTTTTCTCCAACTCCTCTAATGTGCATGTGTCTGTATGTAGGTGACTCTGGATATCCCAACATGCCATGGTTGCTGACACCCCTGAGGAACCCTGTGACACCAGCCGAGATGCGCTACAACCAGGCACATGGTCGTACCAGGAGGGTGATAGAGCGGACATTTGGACTCCTGAAGAGCCGCTTCAGGTGTTTAGACAAGACAGGAGGTGCCCTCCCGTATGCCCCTGCTAAGGTGTGCCGGATCATCATCGTAGCATGCATGCTGCACAATCTGGCAGTGCGAAGGGAGTTGCCCCTCATCCAGGATGACAATGACCAACACCCGCCACCTGTGGAGGATCCTGGCCTGGGCCAGGATGCCAGTAGCGATGATGAGGCTGCGGAGGATGTCCGCACACAGCTCATCAACAACTTCTTCTCCTGAATGTGAGTATACAGTGATGTGTTGTAAATGTGTTGTGTGTGCATGTTTTGTGTGTGTGGTGCACCTTGCGTGTGGTTGTGTGCTACTTGTGTGGATGCCTGCAGTGATGTGTCCATCCAGTTTACCTGTACTCCCCACCAGTTGTGTGATGATTAGTATTTTGGGGTGGTGTAGTCTGTGATTTGTGTTTGCCATGTGTGTTGCAGTTGTATGGCGTCATGCAGTGTTAACAATTGTGTTTCTGTCTGTCCTTCACAGGGTACTGTGGCTGTTGTTTGGTGTACAGAGACCCCTGATGCCCATGCTCCACTGCCAGGATGGAGTCGTTAGTGTCCCGACGAGTGATGTGCCAGGCACCCCAGGACTTCCGTAGTTATCCACTTGGTGACCGTGTGCCCACTGTCAGGTGTTGCTAGCTTGCATGTGTGTAATAAGGGACATGTGGCAATTGCCTGACAATAAACTGTGCTGCACCTTCTGATGTGTGTTGCTTGTGCCTACACATCAGACTGACATTGACGTACTGCACTTGTGGGCCTGTCACCACTGACTCAGGTTGGCTGTGTAGTTTGTGCATACCACAGGCTTGCTTGTCAACATTGATGTTGGCAATGAATTGGTTGGACGTGGTGGGCATGTGAAAGTAGACCTGGTGGTGTGTCTCCCACATATGTGGCACATTGGCCTGACTGACATGACAGTGTACTCATCACAGTACAGGTTTGCATGCACAGTGTTCTTCAGCACATCCAGATCTACATGCCACTGGCAACCTCTCAATCACCACAGAGTCACGTCTTGTGTTTAGGTGAATTTATTAGCACATAAGTGGGGATGGTGCTCAGGATTGGGAGTGTTGTCCGTTGGCTTTAGAATCCAAAGTTCACAGATAACAAGTTAGGAGTGTTGGTAGATGAAATGTCTAGAGTACAGTCCACAGTCATTAAGCACATTGTTCCAACTCAGACCCTCCATGTCATGTGGGGGAGTACGATGTCGTACAACAAGGTGAACGGTTTGCACACAAAGGTCTCTGTCCAGAACAGGTGTTGGTTTCCTGGGGGATGTGCATGGGCATCTTCGTCTCACTTGTTCCTCACCGGACGACCCCTCTTCTTCTTCTCAGGGGGAGCCTCACCTGCAGGCTGCTGCCGTGCATGGGGGCTTCCACCAGACCCCCTCACTCCCTGTGGCAGTGGCAGATGTTGTTGCCCGAGATGTAGTCGTCGCCCAGGGAGGTGGGCTCAAGTTGGTGCTGATCTGGCGGAGGCAGGTCAACATTTCCCGGTGCACCACTGCTATATCTTCCATGGTATCCCACTTGGACTCCATATTTGACAGGTGTGTTTCAACACGGGACATGTGGGAGTCCAAGCGGGCATGGTGGGCAGCCTGCTGTTCTTTGATGTCCGTGAGGATCCCCACTACCTGGCTGAACCCTCCGGTGCTCTTCTGGTACGCATCCATGATGCGTTCCAGGTGGGTGTCATCCTGCAGACCCGCACCCTCAGTGGAGCCTCTGCTCAGCCTCCCACCCCTCCCACCACCCCTCGCCACACGGCCAGCACCTGTGGTGTTCCGCACAGGTGTCACAGGGGGACCTTGGATGTTGTTGCTGTTGTCAGCTGCCCTGGTGCCCTGTGACTCTGTGCCGTCTGATGGTTCGGTGGGTCTGTCCGTGTTGGCAGGGGTGGCTTGCGGTGTATAAGCAGTTGCAGGGGTGGTTTCAAGGGGGGCAGGTGAATGTTGCCGAGGGGCTGCATGAGGGCCGAGAATGGAGGGGCCAGCTTGGGTGTCGTCCGACGAGGTGTGAGACTGTGCGCCACCGGAGCCAGGTGGGTCCACCGGAGCCTGGGACTGGGACTCTTCCTCGTCTGTGGTTGAGTCCACATCTGCCCCTGTGTTTGGAAGGAAGACACAATGTTAGTGATGTATTCATGGACATCAATGGTTCATACACATGGCATTGGCCACTGTGGTTGGTGTTGCATGCCTGTCCATTGCATCATCCTACTTTGTCACTGCGGGAGATTTCCATTAGTGTGGTGCATTCACCTGACACCCTGAGGCACTTTGGTTGTCAAGTCTAGCTGTCTGCCTGCCTGGCATCTTAATTGCACGCTGGATTGTACTGTGCCATTCCTGCACTGGTGCTGACACATGCCTGACACAGGTGTTTCATCCCTGTCAACATTTGTGCTTTGACGCTGGCATCCTTGCAAAGGCGCCTAGTTTGGGATCTCTGTTTGGGGCATGTGTGATGCCAGTTTGTGTCAGTCAATGTGCATCACATTAGTGTGTCTGCACAACCTGGTCACAGTCCAGCATGCCCGGGTTGTCCTGATGTTCTCTTCTGTGTTGTCTGTGTCCCCAGTCCACATCCCATTTCACACAGGTGATGGTGTCACTGTTGCTAATGGAGTTGTGTGTGAGTTTTGTGTTTGCACACATGCTTTGTGATGTCAATGTCCTCCATGGTGGTATGGACTGTTCGCTGCGGCTGTGTTTCTTTACTAGAGTCGTGACCAGAGGTGTGTGTTCGGTTGCTTCAGCTGTGACTTGCATGCCTGCTCCAGTGCAGCCCATGTTAGTCCTTGTGTCCCCAGTGTCCATGTCAGTGAGTGCTGTGTGGTGTGGATGATGCCTACAATACTGGACAATGTCTGCGTTTCATGTGGCTGACAACGGGTGTTTGAGTGTATGTCAGCATGCTACAGTGTGAGGGATGTTGGTAGGTCCATTGTAGTCAGTCAGGTGTCCCCTGTCACTGCTGTGTATGTGAGTTGCTGTGTGTTTGGATCTCTGTGGTAGGTCTGCATTTCTGCACTTGTCAACTACAATCCGCGCCTACCTGTCCAGGCCAGAGGGGGTCCCTGGGACACTGCATCCCCGGAAGTTGAGTGCAAAGGTACATTTGCAATAGCTGGCAGTGTGACTGTGATTGGGTTGGTCGATGCGTGTGTGTGACTAGCAGCCTACTCATACATTGTATCCATGTGTCAGCCATCTTGCCCTGCTCTTTGGTTTGGCAGTGTGTGTTCCCAGGGCTGCTGTTAGTTTTTGCTGGATAGATGTGATTTGCAGCTGCCTCATTGGTTTTCTGTGTCATTGCAGTACCTCCTCCTCCCCCAGGGGCCAGGCAATTCACACAGAGACATGCTTCAATGTCGGTGAGTGTGGGTTGATGTTGAGGTTGTGAGTCAGTGGTGTAGTGGTGGTTGTACACAAGTGGCAACAGTCCCTGTATGTCACACAGCAGTAGCCAGTATGGTGGGTCTTGGGTGTTGTTTGCATGAAGTGTGGGTAAATGCCTTCTCCCAGGTGAGTTGTGTGGAGTTTGTGTTGAGGGGTGTGTGACAGCACTGGATTCAAGATAGCCTGGCTGATGAGGGTTTTGAACCCGAAACCGGTCCCAGGATGCTTGTTTCCGGTCCAGGGAAGACATGGCTTGGCAGTTCGGGCTGGACTGTTCCCATGAGGCACAGGGTCAGACTGATTTGCATATGGCCATGTCTGAACTGGGGTGGTGGAGTGAGCTAAAGAATGATGATGGATTAAACCCAGATCATTTGACTGGGGGTGAGTGTTTGATTTGCTCTAACGCTCCGTCCATCATCCCCTTTGGTATCGCTTTGTTCGCCCTAAGTTGGCAGGGTATGCCCAGACGTGGGTCCCTTGCTCACTTTGCCACTGGATTCAAGATAGCCTGGCTGATGAAGGTTTTGAACCCGAAACCGGTCCCAGGATGCTTGTTTCCGGTCCAGGGAAGACATGGCTTGGCAGTTCGGGCTGGACTGTTCCCATGAGGCACAGGGTCAGACTGATTTGCATATGGCCATGTCTGAACTGGGGTGGTGGAGTGAGCTAAAGAATGATGATGGATTAAACCCAGATCATTTGACTGGGGGTGAGTGTTTGATTTGCTCTAACGCTCCGTCCATCATCCCCTTTGGTATCGCTTAGCACATGGTGGTGGGCATGGTCAGAGCTGGCAGTGCTTCTCCCTCCATGGCCAGATGGGCCACTATTGTGTATGCTTCCCTTGCAGGGAGTGGCAGTTGACTTTCAGGATGTCAGGCATCAGTGTCCTGCATTTGGTATGTGCACATAGCCCATCAGGGCCTTGTGCTCCCCACAGCAGGACCCAGTGTCAGCCATCTTGAGGGTACATTTCCACTGCCTGTGAGGTGCGCATGGTTCGAAGTGGTGTTGTTGGTCCATTTGTGAGGGGGGCTATTGGCTGTGACTACAACTCCCATCATGCTTTTGGCTACACTGACTTCCCCAACATCCCCGAGCTTCCTTCCTGTGGGTCAGGTTCCCTGTGAGGTGGTGTGACAGTGGTGGCAGACTGTGTGGCAGTGTCTGTTGAGGTTTTGTGGCACTGAGTTGCTCTGATTTTTGCTAAGTTTGTACACGTGATGACATAGTTCAATGTTGGTATGAGATAGCAGGTGTTGTGTTGCTGTGCCAGGCATATGGCTGTAGGGATGACTTTGTTTGTGTTACTGTGGCTTTGTTGACGGAAGTTGTTTTGCCTGTCCCCTTGACGGTGACATGTGTACATGGCCCCACAATCTTGAGTCTCTTATTTGTGTACTCACCAGGCTCTGGGATGTCAGTCAGACCATGTATGCTCTCCGGTGGTAAGATGGCCTGCACCTTCTCCTCCCAGGACCGGAAGTAAACGGGTTTGGCAGGGGGCCGCTGCCGGTGTGCTTGCTGAGCTTATGGTCCTTCTCCAGCAGCTTCTTGACCCTCCTGCGCACGTCATACCACCTGTTCTGGCAGTCGTCCTTTGTGCGCAAACAAGGTGCTTGTGCGTTCACCTTGTTGACGATTCTCTCCCACATCTTGGCCTTCTGGGACATGGGGGTCTTCTGTACCAATGTGCCAAACAAATGTGGCTCTACTCTGATGATTTCATCTACCAACACTGTCAACTCACTATCTGTGAACTTTGGATTCTTCTTGGGGGGCATGGTGGTGGTGGTGGTGGTGTCGAGGGTGGTGGGTTGGTGGTGGTGGTTGTGGTGAGGGGGGGTGGATGTGGGAGTTGGGATAGTGGTGTTGGGGTGGGGGTGGTGGGGGTGGTAGTGGTGAGGGGGGTGGATGGGGGAGTTGTGGTAGTGGTGTTGGGGGGTGGGGGGTGGTGGTGGTGGTGGTGGTGGTGGTGGGGTGGATGGGGGGTTTGGGGTCGTGGTGGGGTGGTGGTGGTGGTGATTGGTGTGTGTGTGTGTGAGGGTGCAAGTGAGGTTTGTGGGTGTGTGTGTGTGAATGCTGTTGGTGAGATGGCAATGGTGTGTGTCAGCAGAGTTGTGTGTGTGGAGGTTCTCAGGAAATGGCAATGGCTCATGGGAGTGATTGGTGGCCTTTAAATATGTTGAGTTGTGGGTGTGTCTCTCTTAATTGATTTTATTTTTTTTTATATATTTTCGTTGTCAGTGCTTGTTTGGTCCTTTTTTTGTGTTTGGTCAGCTGTTGTTTGTGTGTTTGTACGAGATGTTCTTCTGACCGTGCCGGACGCTGCTGGTGAGTCGTACAGGCTTCTCCGAGCCTTTCACGCTGTTGTTATGCTGTGTTGTGTATGTCGTGTGCGACTCGGTCAATGGGCGTTCGACTCGGTCGTGGGCGTTCGTTTCGCTCGCGGGAGTTCAAGTCGGTCGCGGGCGGAGTCCGTTGGTTTGAGTGTTTGTATCGTGTGCGTGTCGGTCGTGCGGCTTGTGCTCCATGCGAGTCGTTCTTGTTTCCCACGTATGGCATCGTACTTTGCAACTCGTACGTCACGGGTACGTGTCGCTCGGCTCCGTTCCGGGTCCGTGTCGGACGGTACTGCTCGAGGGCTTTTTCCGGCCGGAGGCTATTTTTCCGTACGGCTCCGTCATCCGGTTCATATTCGGGAGAGTCGGTTGGAATTCACAGGCTTTCCATCGTACTGCGCGGGTCGTACGGCGGCGAGACGTGTCGGTCGGTACTTTATCCCGGGACGTGTCGGTCGGTTCACTTTACAAACGGAAACGGAATCGACCCCTTATAAGAAGAAAGACTCGACATTGCCTGCAGGCCATTATCCCTGTGGTTGTTGTTCGGTGTGCGAACTTACTGAGCCAGTTAAAAGTGTTGTATTGACTAATGGTAGTGTTTGACGAAATTCTTGCGAGAAAAGAAGCACAATGGATTTTTTTGGAGAAGGTTGACAGCCATGGTCTGTATGATTCCATTGAATGGAATAAAGTGAGCAGATAACGTTCTTCCACCATTTTATTGCGAAGAATCACTGATGAAATGTAGATTCTTTATGAATGGTTGATCTGAGGTTGTGTATGGGGGCGAGGGTTTGCCTTGATACCTTGGGATTCTCTGTGCATTGTATGTAATGTCTTCCAATATGCACAGTGCTATTCCCGGCCATTGTTTTGTTCTTTGATACACTGTGGCTGTGTTCTTTGCAGGAGCCCATTAGTCACCAGGGAGACAGTACTGGGTTTTGGTTGATAATGAAGATAAGGTTATGGTTGAATATTTTTACCTTACTTTTCAATGGAGTACCAAGCAGACTTCTAATTGAAAGTAGTGAGGCTGTATATTATTAATTTTTATTATTGTTGGCGTCGAGGTGTGGCTGCTCAGTGTTGGGTTCTGTGCATAATCGGGTGAAATCCCCAATAAACAATAAACACCCAGTGTGAAATCGTGAGGTGGCCCCGAATACAAAAGGAGAAGTGTTGCAGATTAAGAGGTTCCGAGTACGAGCGGTACTTTAGAAATGGCCGCCGCTGTGCTCGTGAACCACGTAGATATTGCCTGCAATCTACTTCCGGACCCTTCATTTCCGGAAGTGTGTTCTCCCTCCCCGGGCGCTTGAAATACAAACGCTCGCGTCCCGACTGCTGTGGAGCGGGACGGAGCACCGAGCAAAGCAAGACACCGCGGATGCGGTAAGGGGGACAGAGGGTACCCGGTAGATTGGCTGCAAACAGTAGGTGAGAGTTGGTGGAAGAATTGGTTTAAACGGAAGTTTCAGTCTACAGGAGAGGTTGTTTTGGGTAAAGCTAACTCGGCAATGGCGGGCCAACGGGGTGAGAGCTGCAGATCAGATTCTTTCCTAGTGCTGTGGACAAATGGGGTCGTCACAGTTTTTTGATAAAAAGAAGGATAACTGAGTGTTAATAACCTATCTAAATATGATTTATTGTGATCCTAGGTGAGAATGACGATAGCAGGTACTAGTGGGACTGCGACTTTTTAGCGCATTGTCCTAGAGGGTGGCGTGCAGGTACGACGGACTACAGCAGCCACCTTGGTAAATGTATATTAAATTGTCTACATACATTTCATGAGTGAGGGTTCTTTATCTGTACTGGTGAGAGAACCAAGTGTTTTTATTGACATTCGTTTCACAGTTTTTATGTATTCTTTCTTGTCATGTGACCACAGGTATGAGTGACCAACAAGCATGGTGTTATAGGGTCCCACACTTGCCCTGATGAAGTTGCCGGAATAACAGTAGGCAACGAAACATGTTGGCCCAGATGGTTATGAATGGCCAATTAGATGCCGTTTTTAAATGAGGACACTTACTGCATTGAATAAATTCCTGTTGCAAGTAAGCGGTACCTCTTTTTAATTGAGGATTGCATCGCCTCTTTTGTGTTGTGTGTGGGATACGGTAGGCACGCAGTGATTTCTTGCACTGATTGTGTCATCCTTTGTCACTCATTTTCTCATAGATTCCTCAGGACAGAGGAATCTCTTCACTTTCACCTTTTTTCTTTTTTTCACTTGGAAAGCTACCGATGATGATAAGTGTGGGCATACTGGTAAATATATGCCAGCAGCTCCCCTTGGTGTTACTACCGTGAGGTACTTCCCATTCTTTCACATATTTTCACAAAGTTATGTGGTGAGACAAAAATTAGTTTTTGTTTTATGTTTGTTGGAAACTGTGGTACATGACGAAATTGGATATTAAATTATGAACAGTAGGACATACAGGCAAGTTATAAATTGTACTGCCGTGTAAGGGGAACTTATACCCCTGGTCCTTGGAATTACAAGATACTGTTCTGAGTAGGTCAGGTCTTTTGAAATATATTGTTGAGTGGGGGCGACCTGACTACTTACCCCTTGGTGCTCCTGTTTGTTATTTGACTACATAAAACTGAACAAAGAAAATGTAAAAAACAGAGTCGGTGGAGGAGGGGAGGTGTGCATAGGAGTTAAGTGGGGGCAAGCAGTGATGGACAGAAGGTGGATCCTCAACAAACAGCAAATGCGGGCAGCCACAGAGAGATTAAGGGGCCGATTCACAGAACTAATCTGAGATAAAATCCTAAACTTACTACTTTTGGTATTCACAGAAGGCATTTAGTAGTAGTAAAGTTAGGACTCCTAACTTTACTACTACTAAATGCTTTTTGTGAATACCGAAAGTCGTAAAGTTAGGATTTTGTTTCAGTTTAGCAGTAGTAAAGTTAGGAGTCCTAACTTTACAACTACTAAATGCCTTCTGTGAATACCAAAAGTAGTAAGTTTAGGATTTTATCTCAGATTAGTTCTGTGAATTGGCCCCTAAGTGATTTGTCTGTAATCACAAAATGTGGAACTGAGGCTGAGGCTAGGGAGATGATGTGGAGTCCTCTTGGGAGAGGATGTGGTGTATGAGCCAGAGCTGCCGACTATGGAGATGGGAAACCGGGTTTGAGTTTCAGCATCGACTTAACATCCTTGATTCTGGGCAAATCACTTAATCTCCCTGTACGTACAAAAGTGAATGTGTTCTTGTGTAAAGGAACTGGTGCTAATGTAAAGTGTTCCAATACCTCTTGGTAGTGTTGGCGCTATATAAAACTGCACATAAAAAGAACTGGCACTAATGTAAAGTGCTCCACTAACTTTGGGTGGTCTTGGTACTATATAAAACTGCACAAAAATACAGAAAGAATCGCAGTGTTCGGCTGGTTTAGAGTAGTGAACATGAGGAAATACATTGCATCGGCAACCACATTAAAAATATTACTTTTACCATGGACACTGTGGGGCAGGCAGACCTAGATGACATCAAAACTCAGCCTGGTGTCTTTGAAGAAAATTCAAGTTAAGCAACAATGGAGCGCAGAACCACTTCACCGGTGAATGCGGAAAAAGTAAGAAAGTGTCCAGACGGGAGAAATTTGAAGAAGTAGAGTCCCACTCTATAAAATGAGAAGCAAATAGGTGAGACACGAACAGTTCAATCATTTCACACAGGAGAAACATGGCTATGCAATTACAGCAGAAGACACAGGTACTTTAGAAGCGCTAACATGCCCAATGATAACGCATACCTGATTCACTTAAGGTCTGATTTTCCAGCTATAAACACCATTGTGGAACGACCACACACCTAGTACCCAAACACACAGAAAATAAACAGAGACTACACATGTGCCAAGTAATAGCAGCCGTGTACACATGCTCCAATTAACACGTCAGCTATACACTAACAGGACATTAAAAGGCAGAACACCACCACTCACTAGAACAAAACAGACTACTTCGGGGGTTTAAAACAGTGACGCAGTCATGGGAGGGGGTGATTTGTGGATGGGGCAAGCACGGGAGGTGTGAGGGAACATGCAGAGACAGGAGGGAGGAGGTGGGGAAACGGAAAGCAGCAACAAAGGGAAGAGCAATCATGGGGAGGGGTGATCTGTGGACAGGGCATGAGGCTGGGTGGGGGGAGACAGAGCTAGTAAAAGCATGAGCACTGTGTAGAGTGCTGAAAAAGAAAGAAAAAGTAGGTCCTAAAATGGTCCTAAAAACGGGAGCAGTGAATGTTTGCAAGCACTTGGTCCATGCTCTGGGGGGAGGGCTAAACACAAGAAGAGGCATGACCATGCATGCCAGGGACAAATGGTGACAAAGAATATGAGACAGATGATAGAGCGAGCAAATAGGAAGCCTGTGGGTGAGCTGAAGCCCACAGATTATAAACACAACATGTCTCTTTGAGACAGCACATGCACTGTCTAGCCAAGAAATAAAAATGATCTGAAATCCTTGATGGAGATGAATGCATCGTTGATATATCAGAGTGCAATCTGTAGTGACTGCGATGAGTGGGGTCTTTCTTGTGATCTCCTGGTAAGAGCTAAGCCTGGGCGGTGAACTCCGCTCGGCTCGCGGAGTTTTTGGAACTCCGCGTTACACGGAGCTCACGGAGATCCGAAAAACTCCGCCCGTGTAGCGTAGCAGAGTTTTTTTCCTCGCTCGCGTTCGTCAACGTCAAGTTGGCGAGCGCAAGCGAGGAAAATCCACCACCCGGCGAGATTTTTCCTCGTTCGCGATCGTCAACATCAAGTTGGCGAACGCAAGCGTGGAAAATAAACCTCCCGGCGAGATTTCTCAACTCGGGGGGGTCAGGTTTCTCATTGCGAGTGGTCACGTATGCTCGCGACCGCTCGCGTTGAGAAACTGCCCGTTTGCGTTGAGAAAGCTGCCACTCGAGTAAAAATCTACTGGGTCGGCAGAAAAAAAAGCAGCGCCCGCTTGCGCTGTTCATGGTACCGTTCGCGATGATTGCACAGTGCGGACAAGCATCCGGCACTGAAAATCACCGCGAACGGCATTTTTCTATTGCACTCCGCCGCTTGCGGAGCTCCGCGTAGCGCGGCGGAGTTTTTTTCCCCTTTGCGGAGTTTCGCGTAGCGAAACTCCGCGAACTCCGCCCAGGGTTAGTAAGAGCACAGTCCAGGGTTCACCTTTTAAATTACTACAAGTATGCAAATGTGCAAATTCACCTACAAGCTCTGCCCGTTTGGCCCTGCCCCACCCACCTTAGTAGTATGCAAAGGTATTTTCTCCTTTTCCCAGGTTGATGGACAGCTTACCAAAAGGCACCCAAGCGTGTTTCCCGACGAATTTGGCAACACGTTTTTGATGCTGAAATATATGAAGATATCTCCACCAAACAAAGCTTACTTCATATAGTTAAGGGGAAGTTCCCTTGTTTGGTGGACATTCACCTCATTGTAGTCTCTTCGTCTTCTCTATACAAGGATTCATTTTATCACAAATTTCGGGAAGAAGACGCATGAGGAACAATCAAATTGCTGAAATTAAACACACACAAGGTCACTGGAGACATTTCCTCGTAGTCCATTAAGCAGCTGTAGTGTAGAATATCGACTAAACATTTACCCAACGAGGTAGCACTTACTAATTAACTGCCAGAAATTACTGCAGTTGGGTAGATATTTTGTGCAAACCTGTGCACCCCTGTTGGATAAATGGACAGATGAGGTTCCGTTCTGGCCCTGCTGCTCATTTCACACAAATTAAACCTCAACAGAAAACACTTATAAATATAAACATAGAAGGTGCCCCAGTTGAAGTTCCACTTCTGTAAAGGATAAATGATTCTACCTTCTTTGGCTTGGCAAAGGCAAAACAAGTGTGTTTTCTCTGCAATTCCACATTGAAAAATGATCTGAAATCTTAGATGGAGGAAAATGCATCATTGATCTACTGGAGCGCAACAAGTACTGACTGTGACAAATTAGTTCTTGCTTGTAGTCTCCTGGTGAGAGCAAAGTGCATGGTTCTCCCTTTAAATTACTACAAGTATGCGAATGCGCAAAATCATTGGCAAGCTCCACCCATTTGGCTCTGCACTGTCCTCTTTACTATTAGGCAAAGCAGTGGTGGCCCGCACAGGTAAGAGTGGTAGGGCGGGGCAGGGTGGGGTGGGGGGAAAGTATACACACAATAGGTTAGTTAAAATTAAATAAAAAAAGAAATACAACCATTTACCTTGCTCTCGCCCCATCGCTGATGCAGCAAATGCAAGGTAAGTGGTTTTATTAATTTTTTTACTTAATTTCAACTAACCCATCGTGTCGAATTTCTCCCCTTATCCTGCCCCGCCCTGCCTTACGCCCCATGTTGGGGACCACGGGGGAGTCTGAAGGCACCCGCTGTCCCTGCTGGCTCTCCGTGTCCTGTATCCATTCAGTAGTTGTTGAGAAATTTAAGTGAAAGCAAATAAGGATATCTTGGTGGAGCCTAAGCACAGATCTCATGGTGAGATCTAATTGGCTGTCAGCACTTCAACCACAAAGTGCTGGCAGCCATCTTGGGACCTGTTTACATGATAGCACCCCATACATTGTAGTGAATGGCAGGTTTTGAGGGTCACAAAAAGGAGAAATCATTTGTTGATGGTACCATCCTCATTTTAGGAGTTGTGGTGTGTTCTAAGGTGATGTTACCCTGGGGAAAAGCCTTATGCTGGGATTTCATCAATCTTTTTTGAGAGAAAGCAGTTTTCTCATGATTTTCCCATAGAGGTTATAGAAGGTGCTCCAGTAGCTAAAATGGAAGCATATTTTCTGTACATTCACACTATGTTTGTCAGCCATATGAGAATGAAGTCTGACATTCTCAGTAAAACATGTTCTTCCAACAGGAGCAACCTGTCAGTTGATTCCCCTACGTTCTACAGAAAAACTAGAATGGTAACAGTCTTACTTATGACAAAAGTATGGCACATCTGAAGCCATCTTGACTGAATCAAACTGGTAAAACTTAAAACATTTAATTTAGAAAGAAGCACAATGATGGCGTTCATCTTGTCATAGAAATTATGGTTAGTGCTGTAGAAAGAAAAATTAGGACACGTTTTAAGTGAGATCTCAAATATCTTCCTGTTATACTTCAACAGGAGCAGTCTGTCAGTTGATTCCCTTGTGTTCTACTGCAGCCGCCCAGAGTGTTCTAAAGAACAACTAGAGCACTAACAGTCTTACTTATGACAAAAGTATTTCACATCTGAAGCCATCTTGATTGAATCAAACTGGTAAAACTTAAAAAATTTATTTTAGAAAGGAACACAATGAGGGATTTCATTTTGTCATAGAAATTATGGATAGTCCTGTAGAAATAAAAATTAGGACAAGTTTAAGTGAGCTCTCAAATATCTCCTCTTCTATTTCATTAAAACATTCTGACATGTAGACTGAAACATGCACTTTCAACACCAGCAGCAGACTGCCAATTAACTCCCAGGTGATCAGCAGTTTATTACAGTGTTCTGATGAGCAACTAGAGTGCTAGAATTCTGAATTTATGTCAAAAGTGTGGCATATCTGACTGCCATCTTGATGGAATCGAAGTGGAAAACTGAAAGCATTTTCTACTGAGGATGCTGCAGTAAATGAGATTAGGAAGTATTATAACAAAGAAGTCCCCCAAGATGGCCATCAGAGAGAAAACAGCCCACATGTAGCACAAATATCACTCAAATGTGGCCCAAGTATAGCCCAATGTCAGAAGTGTGTAAAACACTTAATTGTTGTGTTTGTTTGCAGTTGTATATAACGCAGAAATGACCCAAAGGTACTGGAGTGCTTTACATGAGCAACAATAACACTACACAAGGACACATTTTTGGGGGGATTTAGGCATGCGGAGATTAAATGTTTTTCCCAGGATCAGAGGATGTCGAGCTGACGCTGAAACTCAAACCTGGTACCCCAGTTGCAAAGTCTGCAGTTTTGGCTGTAACTCCACATTCTCTCCCCCACGTGCAACTGGATGAAAAAAACATCAAGATAGCAATTCCTATTTGAGAATTCAGAAAATATGTCCTCGTTTTATTTTTTTAGAGCACTAACCATCATTTCTATGGGAATAAGATCCTCTCATTTTTATAATTTCTAAAGGAAATGCTGAAGGTATTATAGTTTTAATTACATCAAGATGACGTCAGGCGTGCCACACTTTTGTAATAAATATAGAATGTTAGCAGTCTAGTGGTTCATTGGAATGCTGTGGGGAGGCAGATGTCAGGGGCAAGGACTCGGACAATTGAGGGCAGGGAGGAGGGTGTAGAGGCAACAAGTTGACCACGATAGGCAGGTGGGAGGGGCAGTGGCAGCATAAAGGACCATGGAGGTCAGGGGAAAGGGGGTCAGGGGAAACAAACCAACCATGCAGGACAGGCAAGAGATGCTCTGGGAAGATAACAGACCATTGAGGGCAGAAGGAAGAGACAGTGGTGGTACAACCATACATGTCAACAGACTTGATTTAGGTTAGAGACTCCCGATGTTTTTAAGCCCAAAAGGGATTTATTTTATCTGTCTCCTGCCTAAAATCTCCTATCTTTCAATGTAAGTTAATGGAGAAAATTAATTCCCCAGGTTTTTTTTCCCAACATCTCCCTCTAACCAATTTCAAAATATTGGCAAATATGGTACATTGGTCACTGAGGGCAGGAGGAATGGGATAAGGACATGGACCTGGATAACAGAGGGCAGGAGGAAGATGGGCAGGGGCAGAAAACTGACCTTACAGTGCAGGCATCAGGGGCTTCAGCAGCACAATACACCACTCGGGGCAAGCAGGATCGCAGGGCAGCGCAACGGATCAAGAAAAGCAATAGGGATGGAACAGGGCCATGCACATAGACAACAGAGAGCATAGGGGAAGAGGTAACAGCAGCAAGCTGACCATATTGGACAGACAGGAGGGACAGTTGCAGCATAACGGACCATGAAGGGGAAGAGAGAGGGGGCAGGTGCACGATAATGGACCAGACAAAGCAGGAGGGAGGGGATAGGGGCCTGCACATGGGAATCGGAGGGCAGGGGACGGGGGGAGCTAGAGCACCAAGTTGACCATGAAGGGCAGTTGAAATGGGCAATGGAAGCACAATACACCATGGAGGGCAACAGTGAGATTATCAAGGCATACACATAGACAACGGAGGGAAGGTAGGAGGGTGGGAGGGGGTCAAGAGCAGCACATTGACCACACAGGTGGGAGGGGCTGTGGCAGCACAGAAGGCCATGCATGGCAAGCAGGAGGGTTAGTGGCAGCACAATGGCCATGGTGGGCAAGAAGGAGGGGTGAGGGGCATGCACAAAGGACGATTAAGGACAGAAGAGATGGGTAGAGGCTTTACACAGGCAAGGGAGGGCAGGGGAATGGGCTTCACACAGACCATGTGGGGTAGGCAGAGGGAGAAATGACAGTAAACAGAGCATGGAGGGCAGAAGGGCAGAAGGGCAGAAGGGCAGAAGGGCAGAAGGACAGAAGGGAGTGGCAGCAAAATGAACCATGGAGGACAGGAGGGAAGGGATATGGTCATGTAATGTAATGTAATGTAAGTAGCATTTATATAGCGCAGCTGTCACCCAACGGGCATCCTGGCGCTGGGATTACCTAAATAACTGTGCAGCTATAAAACTATGAATCATCATGCGCCGATCTCTCAAGGCTATTCTCTTGGAAAGAGCCTGGTTTTTAGCTTTTTTCTAAACTGCAGTAAGTCGTCAGTCTGTCTGAGTTCGCTTGGTAGTTCATTCCATAGCCTTGCGGCTGCATAGCCAAATGATCTACCTCCTAGTCGGGTTTTCTTAACTCGTGGGGTACATACTAGGTGGGCTGCCGAGGAACGAAGACTTCTAGCTGGGGAGTACCAAGTAAACATTCTCTGTAATGGTTTAGGCCCCATTTTGTGTACCGCCTTATGAACAATGCAAAGTGGAACTCGGATAGGCAGGTTGGAGGTGGCAGGGACAGGCGGTAGTCAACTGACCATGCTAGGCAGGTGGGCGGGGAAGTGGCAGCTCAACAGAACACTCATAGTAGATAGGAGGAGCAGTGGCAGGTCCATGGAACATGATGAGTAAAGGGAGGGAGCAGGGGCAAGCACACAGAATTTGGAGGGTGGGGAAAGGAGGGTAGGGGCAGCAAGCTAAGCAGGAGGGCAATGATGAGGCATAGAACTGGCCAATTGAGGACAGGAGGAGTGGGCAGGGACATCAAGCTAAATGGAGGGCAGTGGCAGCACACTGGACCAGGCAGGGCAGGAGCGATGGGGCTGGTGCATGGATTCGAACAAAAGACGGTAAGGAGGAGGTAGATGGGGCAGTAAGCTAACTGTTCATGGCAGGTGGGAAGGGCAGTGGCAGAACAACAACCACACAGAGCTGTAATGAGGGAGCAGCAGCATAGACGTGGACAATGGATGCCAAGGATGAGGGGGCAGCACAATGCCAGGCCAGGCCCTGTGCCCAAATCCACCCCCACCGTGCTCTGTACTGGGTACACTACTTAACATTTTAAGGAAATGGAAATAAAAAAATCTTAGAAATTCACTAAAAAAACAAGGTTACAGGTACGTTATAGTTAGGTTCAGATTTTACACACACAAAATAATAGAAATTCAGCTGTTATAGTTAGAGGTATTTCAAGTAACTATAATTCATGCCCTTAGGTAACTATAACTCGCACCCTCGCTGCTAATTACCCTAGATATTACAGCACTCATGACATCTTCTATGACATCATTGATAATATCACTGTAACATTTGCAGTAAAATTATTGATGAGAAAACTGTGCATGGTGAGGGCGCAAGTTACACTTACCTTATGGCATGAGTTATAGTTACTTGAAATAACTAATTATAACAGCTATATATATATATATATATATATATATATATATATATATATATATATATATACATAAAGACAATCCTGCTCCAACGAAGAAGAGGCACGTACATCAGGTATGTAGGTATAAGGCTTATTTATTAAAAGTCAGGTCTCCCATGACCCCGCATTGAAAGAGAGACGCGTTTCGCCTGCGCAGCAGGCTTTATCAATCTAATTGGTGCCATAAAGTTTCAGATATATATAGCCCTCCTTCCTTTAGGCATGAATAGACATAAAAGATAGACTGTGCAAAAGAAAAGAAAACTGGTAATACAGACGAATAACAGCATAATGCATAATCAGCATATTTTGCCAACAATCGAACGACATCAGTTTCCTGATATGTGCACAGTAGAAATATTGATATGCCATCTGCCCTAAATATAAACATGTCGTAATAACCAGCCGAGGTGCATAAATGTTTGTCTAAATTATGGCGCCAATACTCTCAGAACATGCTGCCTTCCTGAAAATCAGATAATGTAAAAGAGAACTGCAAAAGTTAAAAATGTTTTGAATACAAATCATGCTGCCAATATTGTTAATACTTGTTTGCATCCACCACACTGCCTCGTATCTAAACAGAACAAAACCTGTCCGGTTTGAACAAGTGGGCAGGGACATCAAGCTAAATGGAGGGCAGTGGCAGCACACTGGACCATGCAGGGCAGGAGGGATGGGGCTGGTGCATGGATTCGAACAAAAGACGGTAAGGAGGAGGTAGATGGGGCAGCAAGCTAACTGTTCATGGCAGGTGGGAAGGGCAGTGGCAGAACAACAACCACACAGAGCTGTAATGAGGGAGCAGCAGCATAGACGTGGACAATGGATGCCAAGGATGAGGGGGCAGCACAATGCCAGGCCAGGCCCTGTGCCCAAATCCACCCTCACCGTGCTCTGTACTGGGTACACTACTTAACATTTTAAGGAAATGGAAATAAAA
The DNA here is from genome assembly GCA_963921515.1 of Calotriton arnoldi. Lineage (NCBI taxonomy): Eukaryota > Metazoa > Chordata > Amphibia > Caudata > Salamandridae > Calotriton > Calotriton arnoldi. Next base: position 84,486 of record CAWUFW010014590.1, read on the forward strand.
AAATCTTAGAAATTCACTAAAAAAACAAGGTTACAGGTACGTTATAGTTAGGTTCAGATTTTACACCCACAAAATAATAGAAATTCAGCTGTTATAGTTAGAGGTATTTCAAGTAACTATAATTCATGCCTTTAGGTAACTATAACTCGCACCCTCGCTGCTAATTACCCTAGATATTACAGCACTCATGACATCTTCTATGACATCATTGATAATATCACTGTAACATTTGCAGTAAAATTATTGATGAGAAAACTGTGCATGGTGAGGGTGCAAGTTACACTTACCTTATGGCATGAGTTATAGTTACTTGAAATAACTAATTATAACAGCTATATATATAGATATATATATATATATATGTTTAGATATATATATATATATATACATATATATATATATATATCTATACATATATATATATATATATATATCCCAATAACATAAACTCTATTTTAAAAAAAACATTCTATTATAAATTAAAACATTAAACTATTTAAAAATCTTTCAACTTAAATGTACCACTCCAGTCAGTGCAACAGTAGGAAAAGTGGTGGATAGCTTTGGGTTTGAAGTGTTGCCATCCTGGCTCGGATTCCACTGGTTGTGCATCATAGAGATGATCATATGATACACAACCAGTGGAATCTGAAGCCAGGATGGCAACGCTTGAAAGGAAAGAAGCCCCGTCTATAGAGAACAGCGATACTGACACTGACACCACTGCCACAACAGCCAGTTCTGTGTCCGAAAGTGATGTCATAACAAAACCTACTACTTTTTTAGACGAGTACCGTCTTCTCAGAAGGGGCCGGCAGTCAGCAAGAACGACACCAGCACCAACATCCCCAGTGAGAGGGAGGGGACAACGAGGCAGAGGAAGAGGCAAGGGAGGAGCCAACAGAGGAGAAGACAACATAAACAAAGGGACCAAAAAAGGAAGAGGAAAGGAGCTCATGGGAAACAAAACTGGAAGCTCCAAGAGGAAGCAGTAATGGATAACGAAACAGTAAATAGAACCATTGTCAATCTCACAGAATGCCCCCTATCCCACCTTTAGAAGAGAATACTTTGTTTAGGGCTCACTTTCTGCCTCACTGAGCTCTTCAATTACTCTGAAACCCGCATTGATATGTTCAAGTTCATTCAGAAAATTGAAATTGAAGAAATAGCACAGTCTCAAAATCTCCAGAACTAATGTCTGATACCAGCCTGACTCCTAATACAGGCTCCTTCCCTAATCTCACCAGTTGGAGATGCAGATAACCTTCTCTTGATGCATGAACTACAAATGGATGCAGAATCCACACCTGGGGATCCTGTGATCAATCCAAATGATCTTGACATTACCACTGACCAAGCTGCATCCACCAAATTCAAACCACGCTCCATTTTCTATCCTAACCTACCACATGACAATATTGACAGCTTTCATGAAGTGGTCACCAAAGCTCTCCTTAAATTCAAACATAGCAATTGGACCAAAGGGTCACCATCACACAACCTGTCCATTAAACAGAAAGAAATCATAAAATCTTTAGTGGAGGACACTAGCATTGTCATTCGGCCAGCAGACAAGGGTGGTAATATTGTCCTCATGAGCGGAGAAATGTACATCATGGAAGCTTTAAGACAGCTGAATGACCCCAGATTTTATTCCAAAATTGACACAGAGATGTACATTGACAGTATCCTGACAACTTGGAATAAACTAACTGAATGGGAACAGAAAAGTATCATCACATGGGAAGAATTTTGCTTCCTGAAAAGAGACTACCCCAAGTTACCTATCCTGTATCTTCTGCCTAAAATTCATAAAGACCCTGTAATTCCTCCTGGTAGACCTATAGTGTCTTCTAAAGGCAGTGTATAAGAAAATGTTTCCTAGTACGTTGATCACTTTCTCAGAGAACATGTCACCACTCTTCCTTCACATGTCAGGGACACCAAAGATTTTCTTTCCAAATTGGATTGCACCATCTGGGAAGAAAGTTTTCTTCTTGTTACCCTTGATGTCAACTCTCTGTACACTATAATAGAACACAATCAAGGTATCAAAGCCTGCTTACACTTCATCAAAAACAAACACATAGGATATTTAGATCATACTAACATGCTGTTGGACATGACGAGTCAGTGCCTTCACAATAACATCTTCATGTTCAATGGCACCCTCTACAAGCAGGTGCTCAGGACGGCCATGGGAACATGTTTTGTTCCCAGTTTTGCCAATCTGTTCCTGGGACTGTGGGAGGAAGAGATCCGTAAAGACACTAACATGAGTTCAGACTTCTCGAAGGTGATCCTGTGGCTATGTTATATAGGCGATCTGTTTATAATTTGGAACGGTACTGAGGAGGAAGCTATTGCATTCATTAACAATCTGAATGGCAATGATTACAACATAAAACTCACACACAACATGAGTAGGGAGAGCATCAAGTTCCTAGATGTCAAGGTCGAAGTATGTCAGGGAACCTTGCAAACCAGTCTCTTCCACTAGACCACTGCGGGAAATAGTCTTCTCCATGCTCTCAGCAGCCACCCCACATAATCTCAAGTGGAGTATCCCATATGGGGAGCTGCTGAGAGCAAGAAGTAACTGCAGCACTGATGAATCATACACCATTGAACGTGACAACATGATCTCTAGATTCAGAGCCAGAGATAACCCAATTGGGTGCTCAAATGTACCCTATCCAAGATTAGCAAGGTCAGTAGATCACAAACCCTCAATGTACAGACGAGGGATGCCGACACTACTGTAACCACTGACACCAGGGTGATTTTGACATACAGCAGTAATTCTCAGCAGATACACAGGATCTTGTCACGCAATTCTGACATCCTCACCAGTGATCCGATTGTAGGACATATCCTCCACGATAGACCCAAGGTCACGTACAGGAAAGGTCGCAGCCTGAGAGATATCCTTGTTCACCGTGATATATCCCACACACACCACCAAGGGGATGACAATTTACAAGGTTTTTTCCCTTGCGGACACTGTAATGCTTGTCGCAATAGCTACATGAAAAAGGAGTTTACTACAACTGGGAAAAACAAGAGCAAAGCAATAACTCAATTCCTGACATGCAGTTTCACATTTGTCATATATGTGCTCGAATGCCACTGCAAGTTGAGGTATGTGGGGAGCACCACCTTTATGGTCAATAAGAGGGTACTGGAACACATGCGAGCTATTAACCATAGAGATACCCAGTATCCGATTGCCAGGCATTTCCAAGAATACCACCTATCCAATAGTTCCCTCTTAAGCTTCTTTGCCATTGAACAAGTACAAACAGGTACCAGGGGTGGCAATCGGGTACTTAAGCTCCGCAAACGAGAGTCCAAATGTATACTAGAGCTCGAGACTAAATGCCCGGGGGACACAGTTTGGATGAGGACCTGAGAACAGATGTTCATGATGACTCACCTGCCCTTCTGCAGTGCCCTTCCTGTATGCCTTTCTGTTTCTCCTCTCATTGTGATTTCTACAGTTTATTATGTATAATGCAATGCATCCTGTGATTTAATTTTGGGATGTTCTACAAGTTTCAATCATTAGTATTTGTTGTTTTTCACAGGAGGAGAGGAAGGGACCCACCGTTGACGGATGGACACTTTTGCACGGGCTCCCTACCCTTTTCTTCCCCGGTTCCGGGCATGCACGTCATTAAGATAAGAAAATTAAGGTCTTTTAGTGTTATTATCCACAGCAGTAACATTCTGTATTTTAATTATATGTTTGTGGTTATCTTTCATGTTGCACTTCGCTCATCTTATGGTTCAGTCCATTTTCGTGTGGTTCATGGAGTATAATTATTGCAGCAAGTTTACTTCTGCCACTTGGCGAAAGAACGCATTTCAGTTTACATTTGTTAAAGATATCAGCTTCCCAGGTCTCTATGCTTGTATTAATGCTATGGCCGGCACGTCGCCACTGGGCGAATGAACTTATCCAGTTTGCATGTATCTTTCCTATGAGCATACTGCTACCAGCAGTCACGTAACTACTCTTGTTACAGTATATGAATTTTTCTTTGAAATTGTGTTCTTTGAGCACATGTACTGCATAAGAGCATATTATATCATTTGTTGTTCTACCATGTTATCACAACTGTTTATACCTGCTGTTATATTTATTATGAGTATACATTCACATTGCATTACTCTTCTTGTAAGATGTCTCAAGATGGCCCCCACACTGCTGTTTGATTCCTCTCACTCCATTTGGAGCCCTTTGTCTGGCTATGTATTGTACCCTCCCTGTTTAGTCGGTGTGTGATCAAGACAGCGTTGCTGTCAAAACGCGTAACTACTTGACTAATAAACCTGCACTGAGTAGCATTTCCTGAGCGTGCGTATCATTGGGACTCTCTATGTCGTATTTACGACCAGCTCCACTCCAGTCAGTGCAACAGTAGGAAAAGTGTTGAATAGCGGATGGGTAAAAATTACTATTCCCACTTCAGTCAGTGCAACAGTAGGAAAAGTGTTAGATAGCGGAGGGGTAAAAATTACTATTCCCACTCCAGTGAGTGCAACAGTAGAAAAAGTGTTGGATATTGGAGGCATTGAAATTTACTGTTCCCACTCCAGTCAGTGCAACAGTAGGGAAAGTGTTAGATAGCGGAGGAGTAAAAATTACTATTCCCACTCCAGTGAGTGCAACAATAGAGAAAGTGTTGGATAGCGGAGGGGTAAAAATTACTATTCCCACTCCAATTAGTGCAACAGTAGGGAAAGTGTTGGCTAGCGGAGGGGTAAAAATCACTATTCCCACTCCAGTCAGTGCAACAGTAGTGACATTGTTGGATTGCGGAGGGATAACATTTACTATTCCCACTCCAATAATTGTAACAGTAGGGAAAGTGTTGGATAGCGGAGGGGTAAAAATTACTATTCCCACTCCAGTGAGTGCAACAATAGGGAAAATGTTGGATAGCGGAGGGTAAAAATTACTATTCCCACTCCAATAAGTGTAACAATAGGGAAAGTGTTGGATAGCGGAGGGGTAAAAATTACTATTCCCACTCCAATTAGTGCAACAGTAGGGAAAGTGTTGGCTAGCGGAGTGGTAAAAATCACTATTCCCACTCCAGTCAGTGCAACAGTAGGGAAATTGTTGGATTGCGGAGGGATAACATTTACTATTCCCACTCCAGTAATTGTAACAGTAGGGAAAGTGTTGGATAGCGGAGGGTAAAAATTACTATTCCCACTCCAATGAGTGCAACAGTAGGGAAAGTGTTGGATAGCGGAGGGTAAAAATGACTATTCCCACTCCAGTGAGTGCAACAGTAGGGAAAGTGTTGGATAGTGGCGGGATAAAATTTACTATTCCCACTGCAATCAGTGCAACTGTAGGGAAACTGTTGGATTGCGGTGGGGTAACAATAAATATTCTCACTCCAGTCAGTTCAAAATTAAAAACAAACAAAATATTAACAACAACAAAAATATTTAAAAAACAAAATAAATAAAAAAATTTAAATAGGTTAAAAATTAAAATACAAATACATTTAATATTAAAAATAAAAAAAACATTTTCTAATGTTAGATACATATGACAATAACCTACAAATATTAAATTAAATAAAATAAAAAATAATTTTCAAACAAATAAATATTTTTAACTAGAAACAAAAACATTAATTTACTTTTTATATTTTCACCCTATAACACCACACAATTCACATCCCACATCTAAATAAAAAAAATACTTCCATAATTAACATAATTGATTACCAATTAAAGAAATATTATTAATTAAAAAACAAAGTATAGCTCATAAAAATTAATAAACTTCCCACACTTTACCCCTATAATCCCCACAACCCACAGCTAAAATTAAACATTAAAAAAATGAATTACACAATTAAAACTTATTTTCCATCAAAAAACTAATAGTATTTAACAACTAATTATAAAGTAAGTAAAATTAATTTACTCCCCACCCTTTACCCCTATAAAGTAAAACCCACACACAAAAAATATATAAACAATTACCCTAATTAAATATCAATCAATTAATTAATATTAATGATCAACTAATTATTAATTAAACATAAATTACTTCCCACCCTTTACCCCTATAAACCCCACAACCTGCACCTAAAATTAATTACTCAATTTCCATAATTAATTTACAATAAATTAATTAATATAAATTAACAACTAATTATTAACTAATTAAACATAAATTACTTCCCACCCTTTACCCCTATAAACCCCACAACCCAAAACTAAAATTAATTACACAATTTGCATGATTAATTTACAGTAAATTAATTAATATAAATTAACAACGAATTATTAATTAATTAAACATAAATTACTTCCCACCCTTTACCCCTATAAACCCCGCAACCCACACCTAAAATTAATTACACAAGTTTCATGATTAATTTTCAATCAATTAATTAATATAAATTAACAACTAATTATTAATTATTCATAATAAATTACTTTCCACCTTTTACCCCTATAAACCCCACAAACCACACCTAAAAGAAATTACACAATTACTATAATTAATTATCAATTAATTAATTAATATTAATTAACAACCAATTAATAATTAATTACAAATAAATTACTTCCCACAATTAACACTATAAAATCTCAATTAAATAAATATGAATATATACAAAATAATAATTAATTTATTATAATTAAATTACTTCCCACCCTATTCCCCAATAAACCTACAACCCACTACAGAACTAAAAATCGCAAAATTTAATTAAAATAAAATTGATAACTACTAAAAATTTAACACATGTATTAAAAAACAAACAATATTTTTGCAAAAAATAAACATCACATACATTTAAAATAAAAAACTAAAATACATAACACTAATTAAAAAAACGATATTTTAAACAACTATATTTTGCAAACAATATTAATGACTTCTAGATTTTTAAAAACGATATTTCATACCTTAAATTCGATATTCTTGACCACGATATTCTTCCTGTCGATATTTCTGTGTCACGATATTTCCAACTCGATATTTGTGTACGTTGACATTTCCAACTCGATATTCTGTCTGAATACCTTTGCAGTAATATCAGTGAGTTGCTGCTGTGTTAAATTATTGAAAACATACGTCATCTTCCCTGAATATTAGATGTAAACTCATTTAGAATTTGAACGAGTGTGCCGGTGCACCGTCAGTGACCTGGCCAAGGACAGCATGAAGGAGTCTGTAGTGTCTTACGAGTTTTATGATGGATCCCTTTTGGTTCCTACCCGACTCCGTAGAGCTGGGACATCAGTGTTAGAGCGGAATGCAATGAAAGCTTAGTTTAGAAAGTTGAGTTTGCAGTTACATGCAGAGGAATAAAGACGTGTAATATTAAGCTCCATTTGTGGCGTATTCATTGGTGGGAACCCAGGCTAGGGCGAACACTACACTGTCAGTGACATGGCCAAGGATGGCATGAAAGAGCTGAAACTGGATCATAAACTCAAAGCTGTCCCGAACAGGGGCCCCCAAAAGACGCTTGGCCCAGGGCCCCCAAAATCCTTAAGATGTCCATGAGTTCCTCGAGACATTTAGAATTGGGGAAAATGCAGGGTTCCTGATAGTGGAGTCTCAGCTGGCTCGGCCATCAGAAAACCTTGAAACTTCCACTAATGGACCACCAAGTCACAGGGACTGTCACCGGACTTTTTTTTAGGACTATATGACCATCAGTGATTTTTCTCTTTCACTGGTCCTCCATGTGAAGCAAGTGTAATATTGCGAACCATGGCAGACCGAGCTAAAAATTGCTCCACATGCAGGGAAAAAACACTTTGGGACTTATTTACAAGCCCCTTGCGCCGCAGGTACTTCACTTTTTCCCTGTTAAAAGTGACGCACCGGGGGCGCAAGGAACCTGTAAATAAGCCCCTTTATTCCCATAAAGCAAAAAACAATGGCCCTGATGCACGAACTTCCACTTTGGGAGTTTGTGCCAGTAAAATAAAAAATGAATGCAGAGTGGGCGAAATAGACATGGTACCAGCTCACCACAATGATGGATGAACTGAAGGCATAGAGAACGCCACTGGACAGATGGGAGCTCTAAATAGGGCAGGTCATTCTCCGACAGGGAGACGACGACGATGCCGAAGTCTCCACTGATGTGGCGGGCCACCGCCACACGTTAAATAATTCCGTTTGTTCCCTAGAGGCAGCACGCTTGACCACAAGGCAACGAGTTGTAGTATAGGGGCCCTTTGTCTTTTTTCTCACAAAAGAAATGTGTAGTATGTTCTTGTGTTCATTGTATGTTTTCTGGTGGGAATGTGTTATGTGTGTTTCTTCAGTTAGGCTTCTCTTAGAACTGTATTACTATTTAGAATGTCACTTGTTGCCAAATGACGTTAGAATGTTCTACCTGAAAGGTACAGTTGGAGTTGAGAGCTGTGCCTGGTGGAGCCATTGCTGGTTCCACAACCATGTAATCACAGGAATAAACTACTTCAAGCTTAACTTGAGTTCCAGTGTCGTTACTACAACATTTTGGCGATGATTTTGGCTACATGGTGGAACTTTCTGCGTGCAGGACTTCATCTACCACATAGGAAAACACAACACACTTCATGCCTTTAAACAACTTTGGTAATCATCCTGCGAAGATCTACTTTAAAGTATGGACTGTACTGACTTTGTTATCAAGTACCTGGGTGATACGTTTGGTGTTTGGAAATCCGGCTGTCTGTTTGTTTTGGAACCGGCATCAATTCCACGTCACGTGCTCTTGTTTTCTTCCACATACCGGAGTAAAGCATGTGCACCAGGCACATCATCATTCAGAAGCTGCGGTGTTCTCGATTACGCCAACAGATGGTGACGCGGAGTACGACTTTGCTTCACACGTCACTCATAAGCTAGTGCGTGTCCTCTCATCTTTGTCCCGTCTTGTTTTTTTTTCCAGAAGCGCCTTATGTTTCTTACACTCTCACACAATGCCGCAGACGTCAAAGCGGCAATTTTACTTCTTTGGGATTTCTGCCTGTATTTGCCAATAGGTTTGTGGCATTTTCACGATGACAAGCACGGAACTTGTCTGCCCATCGAGAAGGAGAATCGACGAGGAGAATCAGCGAGCAGATATTTAATCACCATCAGGAGGATCGAAGAGCAAACTCTAAGTGCTCATCATCCCGTCAGGACTTCGTTACGGTGATGCGCTCACCTCGACTGAAGACTTATAAAAGTCTTATACCGTCAGTACAATAACCTCTTTCATATTTTGCCTTGCGATGTTTGTGTTTTACCATTTCCTCAGCTGCATGTCACTCGGTGATACACGCACCTTATAGTTGACCTTTTGACTCTCCTGGTTTTTTTTCCCCCCAATTGCTTGCTCATATTATTCTCTCTTCCTGTTTATTCTTGCATTCCAGTAATTATACCCTGTATTAAGGGGAAGTTACCTTGCCTTGCAGTACTTACCTTACTGGTAGTTGAAGTGAATTTTTAAAAAAAGCTTTCTTTTTTCCTGAATCTTGGATCTTTTTGTCATCCTGCTGTGTACTATTTAACATGTACACCATGCAGGCAGTAAACCCCCCACCGGCCTTTTTGGACACCCCTAGTGAGACCCCAGTTAGGTGGGAAGTATGGCACGATGTATTCAAGACTTATCTAGGGGCTATAAGTGCTTCAAGGTTTAGTGCAGACAGAAAGAAATGCTTACTACTTCATTCTTTAGGGTTTGAAGGCAGATCCATTTTCAAACATTTGCTGAATTTGTCTCAGGAAGAAAGCGATGCCAATGATGAATATCGTGAGACAGTTTGTATCAGTGTGGGGTTTTTAGTATTGACAGGAATAATGGCGCTCAAGCTAATTCGCGCTGAGTTTATGTTATACTAGAAGTGTGAACGGTGCAAACCAGGTCAGGGGATATGCCCTAAAACCCCCGTGATGGTATGGATAGAAATCCACACAAATGAAGTAGGTACAGTCCCGGGCACACGTAACGAGGATATAATATCAGGAGAAATGTCTCATACTGCAGAAATGTAGAGGGTCTACACCAGAATGATAGTCATAGGTGTTTAATATAGTAACAGAGCATAAGCAACCAGCCAAAACAAAAGCAACCAGCCGACACGTGTTTCGTCACAAAGGGTAGTAACCCGTGACTCTTCAGGGCTGGGGAAGATACAAAACATAAGATAAACTGACAAGAAAGCAAACAAACGATGTATAGGTCGAAATTAAAAATCATAAATACAAGTGGAAACCTGGTTACATAACTTACACACAAAATGACAATGAAAGATCTTTGCACCAAGATCAAAAGGTCGAGCTGTGAATGTGTAGAGGAAGAAAAATAAATGGAATTGCAGACCAAGAGGCGAAATAATCAGAACATGGTAAATGAGAAGCGACACAAGCCAATGTGATAAAATTGAAAAGGCAGCCTGTAAAGATAACAATCACGCACTAAGCGGAACGTGTTGGAAATACATGCAATGGAGGGCGCCCAGTCATGGCAACGAACAGGTTCTAAAAGCAGCTGTAAACGCAAAATCAGTGTTGGTGAAAAGTACTCAGGCAGAAGACCAACTAGATAAACAAGAACTCCTAAATAGAGGATAGGTCACCCAGGGTTAAAAGGAGGACCTCTGGTACACAAAGGTAAGACAAAACCACATAGTGAACGAAATGGTGATCACGAGCAAGCTCCATTGTGAGCTAGACGAGTGCGACTGAAAGACATGCGGAGAAAGCGAAAGAACGATAAAGACACAGCCTAGTAGGTGGCTCTGGAGGGAATAGACGGCTGCCCTAAGTGTGTGCTACTAGTAGGTAAAAGAAAAGAAAAAAAGGGGGGGGAAAGAGGGTAGAGAAAATACCTGAAAGGCGGTGCCAACAAGGTGGATTCTATGGAGAGGAAAAGGAAAACGGTAAGCGAAAGGGGTGAGCTGGAAAAGGAAAAAATACGTACAGGGAAACTAAAGTGAAACCTTACCAAGTGACCGTTCAAGAATCCAAAACGGCAATGAAGAGCAGTGCGAACCACGGTAGGTGGGCTACTGCCAAATGTAAGGAAAGGAAGACGGATATCGCCGGGCGGCGGATAAGCCAATGAGGACTATTGACCTGAGAGAAAACGGAAAATGGGAATGAAGTGAAGTGCCAAGTGTGGGAGGGAAAGGGGGAAGGGGAAAGACGAAAACACTAGAGTATCGAGGTGAAGAAGGCTTACCTTCAGAAAAGTCGATGCAGTCTGTGGCGACGAGATTAACCAAGTGCTAAGTAGCACAGGGGGAATATAGAATTAGGCGTGCCAGGTCAGTAGTCCAGGACGACAACGGCGGATGCGCCGGAGTACAGGAAACTAGATAGTGAAAGAGGGGGAGAAAAGGTGTAAGCAGATACACCAGGGATAGTGAGCTAGCAAAGGTTGGCTCGTGTGGAGAGGACTGAGTCGCTTACCTGGGAGAAGTGTTGTTCAGGAAGGAAAATGGTTCCGGAAGATGGCCGGAAGAGGAGGGGCGGAGGCGGGGTTATATAGGCAAGGTGGAGAAAGACTAGACCGCAGAAGGACAAAAGCAGAGGTGGGCTACACAGGACGCCATGTATAGAGTGTGCCGGTGTAGGAATTGGTGCTGTAAAAGGGATGTACGCCCCAAGTTGAAAGCAGAAAAAAAGGAAAAAAGAAAATAACATAGACTGAAATAAAGAAAGAAAAAGGGAACAAACGTACATAAAATATAGACAAACCAATCGATGGAGGATTTTGAAAGGAGAGATGAAGGAGAAAATAGATGCAACATCTGAGAAAAAGTAGTGTAACTCCTGTGATATGGAGTGCATGTCAGATGCTCAAAACAGAGATGCTAAGACCTGGAGGGAAAAAAACATAAAAGTAGTATACCATAATAAATAAATGCTCTCTGGATTACACGCATATACCAAAACTTCATGAGTAACACTGTGAGAGAAATACTCGCATGAAGCTTAGCCTAAAGCTAACAACCAAGTTACATGAGAAATAATTCAGGTGACCATAGTGGGCGCCGCTGTGACATGACGTTCACCCGAATAGTAAAGCGAAGTGACATTATACCAAAAGTAGTGACATGATAGCAACAATAGTGGGTGAGAATCGCACAAGGTGACTAAAATCTCGAAACTCTATAATCAAATTAACAGATAGCTGTGAGATTCACGAAAATGTCTGGTTCATCAAATATTCCAACTGGAATAATGAGGTTCATGGTTCATGGAGTGGTCAGTAACCAGTGATTAATCCCCTAAAAAATAATGAAGCTCATGATCCGTGTTTAATCCGTGTTGCACCGTCTGAAGGCGCATAATCCATGTTGCTTCCAGACGTCTGAGCCTCAGTTCTCTGTTGCCTCCTCTGGCATTAGTGGCAGCCACATCAAATCCGAAGAACGAGAGGCGTTTTTGGAGGCTTGCGTGGGACAAGTGGCTGCATGGACTGCCATGGGGTATCTGGAATCCTGGCGTTGGAGTGCTCTGATGTGTTCACCAATGCGTTCCTTCAATGGTCTGATGGTGCTTCCTACATACCATAGTTTACAGGTGCACTCTAGAATGTATATGACAAATTTAGTGTTACAATTGATGTTGCAATTGATCAGGTATTTCTTCTTGTTGATTGCTGTGAGATTTTTGATGCCATTCTGGGCAAATCTGCAGACACCACAACAACCACATTTAAAGAAACCCAGTGTGTGTGTTTTGAGCCATGAGTGGCTACTGTGAGGACGAGGTACAGTAGGACTGAGTCTCGTTTTAAGAGTTCTACCACGTCTATAGGTGATCCGAGGTCTCGTGGTGATTACATCTTTAAGCGTAACATCTGCTAGTAGTACACCCCAATGTTTGTTAAGACTCCTTTTTATGGCTAGACCCATGTCACTAAAATCGGTAATCAATCTAACTGGTTGATCCTGTTTGGTAACTGTGTTTTTGTCACCTAAAGTTTCATGTCTCTCTAACTTTTGGATTCTTTTCTCAGCTTTATTTATGGTATGTGCATCATAACCTCTAGCCTTGAACCTAGATTTCATGTTGGAGATGCATTTCTGGAATTCTGGTTCCTCACTGCAGTTCCTTCTGGCTCTAACGAATTCACCGTAGGGTATCCCTTGAAGTTGATTAGAGGGGTGGGAACTTTCTGCATGCAGGATGGCATTGCATGACGTCTCTTTCCTATATAGTCGACTATGTAGTGTGTTAGACTTGATGTAGAGTTCCACATCGAGAAATGTGATGCTCGACTTGCTACAGACATTCGTGAACCTCATGTTCATGTCATTGGAGTTAAGGTAAGTGAAAAACTCTTCTAGTTTGTCTTGGGACCCTGACCATAGCAGAAGGCAGTCATCAATGTAGCGTCCCCAATAGATTATGCAGTCAACCCATGGAGCTCCCTTGATACCCCAGATCCAAATGGATTCTAGAACGCCCATGTAGAGATTGGCAAATGATGGGGAAAATTTGGAGCCCATAGCTACGCCTTTGGTCTGCTTGTACCATGCATTGTCGTAGATGAAGAAGTTATTATTGAGAATGATGTCCATCATGGCAATCAACATGTTGGTGTGTTGCCAAAGTGTGGCTGGCCTGTTGTGTAGAAGGCTGGTGATGGCTTTGAGACCAACCTCTGGTTCAATGGTAGTGTAGAGAGAAACCACATCTAAGGTTGCTAAAGTCATGTCCGGTTGCCATTGGACATCAGCTAGGATGCTCAAGATATGTTTAGTGTCCTGTATGTATGAGGGTAAATTCTTGACCATGGGGCCCAGAAAGAGGTCAACATATTGGGCAAGTCTCTCTGTGGGTCCGCCTATACCTGATACTATGGGTCTACCAGCAGGAAAAGGGCCCGGTTTGTGTATCTTAGGAAGGGTATACAGCCAAGGGAATGCAGGTCTGTGTACCTTCAAATAAAGAAGTTCCTGATCGTCAATAAGACCTAAAGTATGCCAATCAGAAAGGTATTTGTTGATCTTAACAATGAGGGTACCAGTGGGATTTTGATTCAATTGTTCATAACAGGAGGTGTTCTCTAGTTGAGTAAGGATTTCCTTGTGATAATCAGCGTGGTTCATAACCACAACATTCCCTCCTTTGTCGGCCTCTTTGATTATTAAATCAGGAGTGGAACTTAATGTTTTTAGAGCCACCCGTTCTTCTCTACGTAAGTTGTCTTTGGTCCTATGTTTCGAGTGAAGAGTTTTCTTTTCATGTTTGTCTATGTCCGTGAGAACTAGGTTGTAAAAGATATCCACAGAATTGCCCCCTGGGAGAATAGGAGTCCATCTAGACTTCGTCTTGAGACCACTGTTAAGAGTGAGGTCTGTGTCAATATCTAGTTCCAGAAGAAGATCTTCCATATTCATGGGAGGGTCGTCCATGTCCGTAAGGGACAGGAGTAAATGGGTGTCCTGAATATCTTTGATACTTTGTACACCCAAAGAATTGTCTGTGCAGATATTCTTGATGGTCTTAGTGGTGGTAGGGAAACTACTGAAATGTTTCCTGATCTTAAGACCCCTAATAAATTTAAAGAGGTCTATTTTGTGTCTACAGGTGTCTCCTTGTTCATGGGGATTAAAACTTAAGCCTCTGCTAAGAAGTGAGATCATCCCACTGTTCAGAGTATGTGATGAAAGGTTAACTACCTGCACACCTTGATCTTGTGAATCTATTTGTTTTTCCCGTCCCCAGACCTTATTTTCTTCTTGTACTCTTCTGAGTCCTGACCTCTTCCCTCTACGGGTTTTCTGTCTTGGCCTCCTAGTCTTTGTTGTGTCCGGTTCTCCCTTCGTATCGTTAGGACCTCTCGTAAAAAAGATGATTTATTGAGGGTAGATCTGTTCAGGTCGTTTGTTGGGTTATCAGGTTCACTGTCACTGCTGGCAATAGTGTTGAGAGAGGTGGAACTGGATGAGATGGATGAAATGTCCGGTCTAATTGGTTTGTTACCAGGTGTGGCGGTCTGAAGTAACTGATCGTATTTTCTAGCGAAAGTGAAAACACGTCCCTCTCTGTAGTCAGCTTCGTCTCTTTTTAATTGTCGGGTTTTTCTGTCTTTTATTTCGTTCTGGTGTTTGGACAGGATATCATTTAAGATGACATAATTCTTTTCTGTAGCTTCTTTTAAATCTAGGTCTGCAATTTCTTTTTCTAAGTTGGAAATTTCAATCTGGAGATTTGCTACTTTGCGTTCTGCGTTCTCTATTAATATGTTGATGAGTGTGTTTGAGTTAGAAGTGAGAGTTTCTTCCCATTTGCCTAAAAGATCATCGTCCAAATCATCAAATGTGGGAAAAATCTGGGAGCGAAGTCCTCTTGGGACCCTGTTAAGTCTCAGATATTGTTTTAAGGTGGCACTGTCCCACCATCTGGAATTCTCTGTTCTCTTTAATCTCTCTAGTCTTACGAATTTCTCTTTGAGACCTTCTCTACGTAATGGGTTTCCACTGGTGGATGCTGCATTAATAGTGATACCTTTGGATAAGTTGTCAAAGAGTTCTGATGCGACCCTGTCTCTATCCATAGCCTAATCAACAGATAGCAATGAAATGGATATTTGAAGCGCTGCGGCTGCCTTTCCTGAAACCATAAAGTATGTATCAGTGTGGGGTTTTTAGTATTGACAGGAATAATGGCGCTCAAGCTAATTCGCGCTGAGTTTATGTTATACTAGAAGTGTGAACGGTGCAAACCAGGTCAGGGGATATGCCCTAAAACCCCCGTGATGGTATGGATAGAAATCCACACAAATGAAGTAGGTACAGTCCCGGGCACACGTAACGAGGATATAATATCAGGAGAAATGTCTCATACTGCAGAAATGTAGAGGGTCTACACCAGAATGATAGTCATAGGTGTTTAATATAGTAACAGAGCATAAGCAACCAGCCAAAACAAAAGCAACCAGCCGACACGTGTTTCGTCACAAAGGGTAGTAACCCGTGACTCTTCAGGGCTGGGGAAGATACAAAACATAAGATAAACTGACAAGAAAGCAAACAAACGATGTATAGGTCGAAATTAAAAATCATAAATACAAGTGGAAACCTGGTTACATAACTTACACACAAAATGACAATGAAAGATCTTTGCACCAAGATCAAAAGGTCGAGCTGTGAATGTGTAGAGGAAGAAAAATAAATGGAATTGCAGACCAAGAGGCGAAATAATCAGAACATGGTAAATGAGAAGCGACACAAGCCAATGTGATAAAATTGAAAAGGCAGCCTGTAAAGATAACAATCACGCACTAAGCGGAACGTGTTGGAAATACATGCAATGGAGGGCGCCCAGTCATGGCAACGAACAGGTTCTAAAAGCAGCTGTAAACGCAAAATCAGTGTTGGTGAAAAGTACTCAGGCAGAAGACCAACTAGATAAACAAGAACTCCTAAATAGAGGATAGGTCACCCAGGGTTAAAAGGAGGACCTCTGGTACACAAAGGTAAGACAAAACCACATAGTGAACGAAATGGTGATCACGAGCAAGCTCCATTGTGAGCTAGACGAGTGCGACTGAAAGACATGCGGAGAAAGCGAAAGAACGATAAAGACACAGCCTAGTAGGTGGCTCTGGAGGGAATAGACGGCTGCCCTAAGTGTGTGCTACTAGTAGGTAAAAGAAAAGAAAAAAAGGGGGGGGAAAGAGGGTAGAGAAAATACCTGAAAGGCGGTGCCAACAAGGTGGATTCTATGGAGAGGAAAAGGAAAACGGTAAGCGAAAGGGGTGAGCTGGAAAAGGAAAAAATACGTACAGGGAAACTAAAGTGAAACCTTACCAAGTGACCGTTCAAGAATCCAAAACGGCAATGAAGAGCAGTGCGAACCACGGTAGGTGGGCTACTGCCAAATGTAAGGAAAGGAAGACGGATATCGCCGGGCGGCGGATAAGCCAATGAGGACTATTGACCTGAGAGAAAACGGAAAATGGGAATGAAGTGAAGTGCCAAGTGTGGGAGGGAAAGGGGGGAAGGGGAAAGACGAAAACACTAGAGTATCGAGGTGAAGAAGGCTTACCTTCAGAAAAGTCGATGCAGTCTGTGGCGACGAGATTAACCAAGTGCTAAGTAGCACAGGGGGGAATATAGAATTAGGCGTGCCAGGTCAGTAGTCCAGGACGACAACGGCGGATGCGCCGGAGTACAGGAAACTAGATAGTGAAAGAGGGGGAGAAAAGGTGTAAGCAGATACACCAGGGATAGTGAGCTAGCAAAGGTTGGCTCGTGTGGAGAGGACTGAGTCGCTTACCTGGGAGAAGTGTTGTTCAGGAAGGAAAATGGTTCCGGAAGATGGCCGGAAGAGGAGGGGCGGAGGCGGGGTTATATAGGCAAGGTGGAGAAAGACTAGACCGCAGAAGGACAAAAGCAGAGGTGGGCTACACAGGACGCCATGTATAGAGTGTGCCGGTGTAGGAATTGGTGCTGTAAAAGGGATGTACGCCCCAAGTTGAAAGCAGAAAAAAAGGAAAAAAGAAAATAACATAGACTGAAATAAAGAAAGAAAAAGGGAACAAACGTACATAAAATATAGACAAACCAATCGATGGAGGATTTTGAAAGGAGAGATGAAGGAGAAAATAGATGCAACATCTGAGAAAAAGTAGTGTAACTCCTGTGATATGGAGTGCATGTCAGATGCTCAAAACAGAGATGCTAAGACCTGGAGGGAAAAAAACATAAAAGTAGTATACCATAATAAATAAATGCTCTCTGGATTACACGCATATACCAAAACTTCATGAGTAACACTGTGAGAGAAATACTCGCATGAAGCTTAGCCTAAAGCTAACAACCAAGTTACATGAGAAATAATTCAGGTGACCATAGTGGGCGCCGCTGTGACATGACGTTCACCCGAATAGTAAAGCGAAGTGACATTATACCAAAAGTAGTGACATGATAGCAACAATAGTGGGTGAGAATCGCACAAGGTGACTAAAATCTCGAAACTCTATAATCAAATTAACAGATAGCTGTGAGATTCACGAAAATGTCTGGTTCATCAAATATTCCAACTGGAATAATGAGGTTCATGGTTCATGGAGTGGTCAGTAACCAGTGATTAATCCCCTAAAAAATAATGAAGCTCATGATCCGTGTTTAATCCGTGTTGCACCGTCTGAAGGCGCATAATCCATGTTGCTTCCAGACGTCTGAGCCTCAGTTCTCTGTTGCCTCCTCTGGCATTAGTGGCAGCCACATCAAATCCGAAGAACGAGAGGCGTTTTTTGGAGGCTTGCGTGGGACAAGTGGCTGCATGGACTGCCATGGGGTATCTGGAATCCTGGCGTTGGAGTGCTCTGATGTGTTCACCAATGCGTTCCTTCAATGGTCTGATGGTGCTTCCTACATACCATAGTTTACAGGTGCACTCTAGAATGTATATGACAAATTTAGTGTTACAATTGATGTTGCAATTGATCAGGTATTTCTTCTTGTTGATTGCTGTGAGATTTTTGATGCCATTCTGGGCAAATCTGCAGACACCACAACAACCACATTTAAAGAAACCCAGTGTGTGTGTTTTGAGCCATGAGTGGCTACTGTGAGGACGAGGTACAGTAGGACTGAGTCTCGTTTTAAGAGTTCTACCACGTCTATAGGTGATCCGAGGTCTCGTGGTGATTACATCTTTAAGCGTAACATCTGCTAGTAGTACACCCCAATGTTTGTTAAGACTCCTTTTTATGGCTAGACCCATGTCACTAAAATCGGTAATCAATCTAACTGGTTGATCCTGTTTGGTAACTGTGTTTTTGTCACCTAAAGTTTCATGTCTCTCTAACTTTTGGATTCTTTTCTCAGCTTTATTTATGGTATGTGCATCATAACCTCTAGCCTTGAACCTAGATTTCATGTTGGAGATGCATTTCTGGAATTCTGGTTCCTCACTGCAGTTCCTTCTGGCTCTAACGAATTCACCGTAGGGTATCCCTTGAAGTTGATTAGAGGGGTGGGAACTTTCTGCATGCAGGATGGCATTGCATGACGTCTCTTTCCTATATAGTCGACTATGTAGTGTGTTAGACTTGATGTAGAGTTCCACATCGAGAAATGTGATGCTCGACTTGCTACAGACATTCGTGAACCTCATGTTCATGTCATTGGAGTTAAGGTAAGTGAAAAACTCTTCTAGTTTGTCTTGGGACCCTGACCATAGCAGAAGGCAGTCATCAATGTAGCGTCCCCAATAGATTATGCAGTCAACCCATGGAGCTCCCTTGATACCCCAGATCCAAATGGATTCTAGAACGCCCATGTAGAGATTGGCAAATGATGGGGAAAATTTGGAGCCCATAGCTACGCCTTTGGTCTGCTTGTACCATGCATTGTCGTAGATGAAGAAGTTATTATTGAGAATGATGTCCATCATGGCAATCAACATGTTGGTGTGTTGCCAAAGTGTGGCTGGCCTGTTGTGTAGAAGGCTGGTGATGGCTTTGAGACCAACCTCTGGTTCAATGGTAGTGTAGAGAGAAACCACATCTAAGGTTGCTAAAGTCATGTCCGGTTGCCATTGGACATCAGCTAGGATGCTCAAGATATGTTTAGTGTCCTGTATGTATGAGGGTAAATTCTTGACCATGGGGCCCAGAAAGAGGTCAACATATTGGGCAAGTCTCTCTGTGGGTCCGCCTATACCTGATACTATGGGTCTACCAGCAGGAAAAGGGCCCGGTTTGTGTATCTTAGGAAGGGTATACAGCCAAGGGAATGCAGGTCTGTGTACCTTCAAATAAAGAAGTTCCTGATCGTCAATAAGACCTAAAGTATGCCAATCAGAAAGGTATTTGTTGATCTTAACAATGAGGGTACCAGTGGGATTTTGATTCAATTGTTCATAACAGGAGGTGTTCTCTAGTTGAGTAAGGATTTCCTTGTGATAATCAGCGTGGTTCATAACCACAACATTCCCTCCTTTGTCGGCCTCTTTGATTATTAAATCAGGAGTGGAACTTAATGTTTTTAGAGCCACCCGTTCTTCTCTACGTAAGTTGTCTTTGGTCCTATGTTTCGAGTGAAGAGTTTTCTTTTCATGTTTGTCTATGTCCGTGAGAACTAGGTTGTAAAAGATATCCACAGAATTGCCCCCTGGGAGAATAGGAGTCCATCTAGACTTCGTCTTGAGACCACTGTTAAGAGTGAGGTCTGTGTCAATATCTAGTTCCAGAAGAAGATCTTCCATATTCATGGGAGGGTCGTCCATGTCCGTAAGGGACAGGAGTAAATGGGTGTCCTGAATATCTTTGATACTTTGTACACCCAAAGAATTGTCTGTGCAGATATTCTTGATGGTCTTAGTGGTGGTAGGGAAACTACTGAAATGTTTCCTGATCTTAAGACCCCTAATAAATTTAAAGAGGTCTATTTTGTGTCTACAGGTGTCTCCTTGTTCATGGGGATTAAAACTTAAGCCTCTGCTAAGAAGTGAGATCATCCCACTGTTCAGAGTATGTGATGAAAGGTTAACTACCTGCACACCTTGATCTTGTGAATCTATTTGTTTTTCCCGTCCCCAGACCTTAGTTTCTTCTTGTACTCTTCTGAGTCCTGACCTCTTCCCTCTACGGGTTTTCTGTCTTGGCCTCCTAGTCTTTGTTGTGTCCGGTTCTCCCTTCGTATCGTTAGGACCTCTCGTAAAAAAGATGATTTATTGAGGGTAGATCTGTTCAGGTCGTTTGTTGGGTTATCAGGTTCACTGTCACTGCTGGCAATAGTGTTGAGAGAGGTGGAACTGGA
This sequence comes from Calotriton arnoldi, assembly GCA_963921515.1. Lineage (NCBI taxonomy): Eukaryota > Metazoa > Chordata > Amphibia > Caudata > Salamandridae > Calotriton > Calotriton arnoldi. Next base: position 105,258 of record CAWUFW010014590.1, read on the forward strand.
TGAGATGGATGAAATGTCCGGTCTAATTGGTTTGTTACCAGGTGTGGCGGTCTGAAGTAACTGATCGTATTTTCTAGCGAAAGTGAAAACACGTCCCTCTCTGTAGTCAGCTTCGTCTCTTTTTAATTGTCGGGTTTTTCTGTCTTTTATTTCGTTCTGGTGTTTGGACAGGATATCATTTAAGATGACATAATTCTTTTCTGTAGCTTCTTTTAAATCTAGGTCTGCAATTTCTTTTTCTAAGTTGGAAATTTCAATCTGGAGATTTGCTACTTTGCGTTCTGCGTTCTCTATTAATATGTTGATGAGTGTGTTTGAGTTAGAAGTGAGAGTTTCTTCCCATTTGCCTAAAAGATCATCGTCCAAATCATCAAATGTGGGAAAAATCTGGGAGCGAAGTCCTCTTGGGACCCTGTTAAGTCTCAGATATTGTTTTAAGGTGGCACTGTCCCACCATCTGGAATTCTCTGTTCTCTTTAATCTCTCTAGTCTTACGAATTTCTCTTTGAGACCTTCTCTACGTAATGGGTTTCCACTGGTGGATGCTGCATTAATAGTGATACCTTTGGATAAGTTGTCAAAGAGTTCTGATGCGACCCTGTCTCTATCCATAGCCTAATCAACAGATAGCAATGAAATGGATATTTGAAGCGCTGCGGCTGCCTTTCCTGAAACCATAAAGTATGTATCAGTGTGGGGTTTTTAGTATTGACAGGAATAATGGCGCTCAAGCTAATTCGCGCTGAGTTTATGTTATACTAGAAGTGTGAACGGTGCAAACCAGGTCAGGGGATATGCCCTAAAACCCCCGTGATGGTATGGATAGAAATCCACACAAATGAAGTAGGTACAGTCCCGGGCACACGTAACGAGGATATAATATCAGGAGAAATGTCTCATACTGCAGAAATGTAGAGGGTCTACACCAGAATGATAGTCATAGGTGTTTAATATAGTAACAGAGCATAAGCAACCAGCCAAAACAAAAGCAACCAGCCGACACGTGTTTCGTCACAAAGGGTAGTAACCCGTGACTCTTCAGGGCTGGGGAAGATACAAAACATAAGATAAACTGACAAGAAAGCAAACAAACGATGTATAGGTCGAAATTAAAAATCATAAATACAAGTGGAAACCTGGTTACATAACTTACACACAAAATGACAATGAAAGATCTTTGCACCAAGATCAAAAGGTCGAGCTGTGAATGTGTAGAGGAAGAAAAATAAATGGAATTGCAGACCAAGAGGCGAAATAATCAGAACATGGTAAATGAGAAGCGACACAAGCCAATGTGATAAAATTGAAAAGGCAGCCTGTAAAGATAACAATCACGCACTAAGCGGAACGTGTTGGAAATACATGCAATGGAGGGCGCCCAGTCATGGCAACGAACAGGTTCTAAAAGCAGCTGTAAACGCAAAATCAGTGTTGGTGAAAAGTACTCAGGCAGAAGACCAACTAGATAAACAAGAACTCCTAAATAGAGGATAGGTCACCCAGGGTTAAAAGGAGGACCTCTGGTACACAAAGGTAAGACAAAACCACATAGTGAACGAAATGGTGATCACGAGCAAGCTCCATTGTGAGCTAGACGAGTGCGACTGAAAGACATGCGGAGAAAGCGAAAGAACGATAAAGACACAGCCTAGTAGGTGGCTCTGGAGGGAATAGACGGCTGCCCTAAGTGTGTGCTACTAGTAGGTAAAAGAAAAGAAAAAAAGGGGGGGGAAAGAGGGTAGAGAAAATACCTGAAAGGCGGTGCCAACAAGGTGGATTCTATGGAGAGGAAAAGGAAAACGGTAAGCGAAAGGGGTGAGCTGGAAAAGGAAAAAATACGTACAGGGAAACTAAAGTGAAACCTTACCAAGTGACCGTTCAAGAATCCAAAACGGCAATGAAGAGCAGTGCGAACCACGGTAGGTGGGCTACTGCCAAATGTAAGGAAAGGAAGACGGATATCGCCGGGCGGCGGATAAGCCAATGAGGACTATTGACCTGAGAGAAAACGGAAAATGGGAATGAAGTGAAGTGCCAAGTGTGGGAGGGAAAGGGGGAAGGGGAAAGACGAAAACACTAGAGTATCGAGGTGAAGAAGGCTTACCTTCAGAAAAGTCGATGCAGTCTGTGGCGACGAGATTAACCAAGTGCTAAGTAGCACAGGGGGGAATATAGAATTAGGCGTGCCAGGTCAGTAGTCCAGGACGACAACGGCGGATGCGCCGGAGTACAGGAAACTAGATAGTGAAAGAGGGGGAGAAAAGGTGTAAGCAGATACACCAGGGATAGTGAGCTAGCAAAGGTTGGCTCGTGTGGAGAGGACTGAGTCGCTTACCTGGGAGAAGTGTTGTTCAGGAAGGAAAATGGTTCCGGAAGATGGCCGGAAGAGGAGGGGCGGAGGCGGGGTTATATAGGCAAGGTGGAGAAAGACTAGACCGCAGAAGGACAAAAGCAGAGGTGGGCTACACAGGACGCCATGTATAGAGTGTGCCGGTGTAGGAATTGGTGCTGTAAAAGGGATGTACGCCCCAAGTTGAAAGCAGAAAAAAAGGAAAAAAGAAAATAACATAGACTGAAATAAAGAAAGAAAAAGGGAACAAACGTACATAAAATATAGACAAACCAATCGATGGAGGATTTTGAAAGGAGAGATGAAGGAGAAAATAGATGCAACATCTGAGAAAAAGTAGTGTAACTCCTGTGATATGGAGTGCATGTCAGATGCTCAAAACAGAGATGCTAAGACCTGGAGGGAAAAAAACATAAAAGTAGTATACCATAATAAATAAATGCTCTCTGGATTACACGCATATACCAAAACTTCATGAGTAACACTGTGAGAGAAATACTCGCATGAAGCTTAGCCTAAAGCTAACAACCAAGTTACATGAGAAATAATTCAGGTGACCATAGTGGGCGCCGCTGTGACATGACGTTCACCCGAATAGTAAAGCGAAGTGACATTATACCAAAAGTAGTGACATGATAGCAACAATAGTGGGTGAGAATCGCACAAGGTGACTAAAATCTCGAAACTCTATAATCAAATTAACAGATAGCTGTGAGATTCACGAAAATGTCTGGTTCATCAAATATTCCAACTGGAATAATGAGGTTCATGGTTCATGGAGTGGTCAGTAACCAGTGATTAATCCCCTAAAAAATAATGAAGCTCATGATCCGTGTTTAATCCGTGTTGCACCGTCTGAAGGCGCATAATCCATGTTGCTTCCAGACGTCTGAGCCTCAGTTCTCTGTTGCCTCCTCTGGCATTAGTGGCAGCCACATCAAATCCGAAGAACGAGAGGCGTTTTTTGGAGGCTTGCGTGGGACAAGTGGCTGCATGGACTGCCATGGGGTATCTGGAATCCTGGCGTTGGAGTGCTCTGATGTGTTCACCAATGCGTTCCTTCAATGGTCTGATGGTGCTTCCTACATACCATAGTTTACAGGTGCACTCTAGAATGTATATGACAAATTTAGTGTTACAATTGATGTTGCAATTGATCAGGTATTTCTTCTTGTTGATTGCTGTGAGATTTTTGATGCCATTCTGGGCAAATCTGCAGACACCACAACAACCACATTTAAAGAAACCCAGTGTGTGTGTTTTGAGCCATGAGTGGCTACTGTGAGGACGAGGTACAGTAGGACTGAGTCTCGTTTTAAGAGTTCTACCACGTCTATAGGTGATCCGAGGTCTCGTGGTGATTACATCTTTAAGCGTAACATCTGCTAGTAGTACACCCCAATGTTTGTTAAGACTCCTTTTTATGGCTAGACCCATGTCACTAAAATCGGTAATCAATCTAACTGGTTGATCCTGTTTGGTAACTGTGTTTTTGTCACCTAAAGTTTCATGTCTCTCTAACTTTTGGATTCTTTTCTCAGCTTTATTTATGGTATGTGCATCATAACCTCTAGCCTTGAACCTAGATTTCATGTTGGAGATGCATTTCTGGAATTCTGGTTCCTCACTGCAGTTCCTTCTGGCTCTAACGAATTCACCGTAGGGTATCCCTTGAAGTTGATTAGAGGGGTGGGAACTTTCTGCATGCAGGATGGCATTGCATGACGTCTCTTTCCTATATAGTCGACTATGTAGTGTGTTAGACTTGATGTAGAGTTCCACATCGAGAAATGTGATGCTCGACTTGCTACAGACATTCGTGAACCTCATGTTCATGTCATTGGAGTTAAGGTAAGTGAAAAACTCTTCTAGTTTGTCTTGGGACCCTGACCATAGCAGAAGGCAGTCATCAATGTAGCGTCCCCAATAGATTATGCAGTCAACCCATGGAGCTCCCTTGATACCCCAGATCCAAATGGATTCTAGAACGCCCATGTAGAGATTGGCAAATGATGGGGAAAATTTGGAGCCCATAGCTACGCCTTTGGTCTGCTTGTACCATGCATTGTCGTAGATGAAGAAGTTATTATTGAGAATGATGTCCATCATGGCAATCAACATGTTGGTGTGTTGCCAAAGTGTGGCTGGCCTGTTGTGTAGAAGGCTGGTGATGGCTTTGAGACCAACCTCTGGTTCAATGGTAGTGTAGAGAGAAACCACATCTAAGGTTGCTAAAGTCATGTCCGGTTGCCATTGGACATCAGCTAGGATGCTCAAGATATGTTTAGTGTCCTGTATGTATGAGGGTAAATTCTTGACCATGGGGCCCAGAAAGAGGTCAACATATTGGGCAAGTCTCTCTGTGGGTCCGCCTATACCTGATACTATGGGTCTACCAGCAGGAAAAGGGCCCGGTTTGTGTATCTTAGGAAGGGTATACAGCCAAGGGAATGCAGGTCTGTGTACCTTCAAATAAAGAAGTTCCTGATCGTCAATAAGACCTAAAGTATGCCAATCAGAAAGGTATTTGTTGATCTTAACAATGAGGGTACCAGTGGGATTTTGATTCAATTGTTCATAACAGGAGGTGTTCTCTAGTTGAGTAAGGATTTCCTTGTGATAATCAGCGTGGTTCATAACCACAACATTCCCTCCTTTGTCGGCCTCTTTGATTATTAAATCAGGAGTGGAACTTAATGTTTTTAGAGCCACCCGTTCTTCTCTACGTAAGTTGTCTTTGGTCCTATGTTTCGAGTGAAGAGTTTTCTTTTCATGTTTGTCTATGTCCGTGAGAACTAGGTTGTAAAAGATATCCACAGAATTGCCCCCTGGGAGAATAGGAGTCCATCTAGACTTCGTCTTGAGACCACTGTTAAGAGTGAGGTCTGTGTCAATATCTAGTTCCAGAAGAAGATCTTCCATATTCATGGGAGGGTCGTCCATGTCCGTAAGGGACAGGAGTAAATGGGTGTCCTGAATATCTTTGATACTTTGTACACCCAAAGAATTGTCTGTGCAGATATTCTTGATGGTCTTAGTGGTGGTAGGGAAACTACTGAAATGTTTCCTGATCTTAAGACCCCTAATAAATTTAAAGAGGTCTATTTTGTGTCTACAGGTGTCTCCTTGTTCATGGGGATTAAAACTTAAGCCTCTGCTAAGAAGTGAGATCATCCCACTGTTCAGAGTATGTGATGAAAGGTTAACTACCTGCACACCTTGATCTTGTGAATCTATTTGTTTTTCCCGTCCCCAGACCTTAGTTTCTTCTTGTACTCTTCTGAGTCCTGACCTCTTCCCTCTACGGGTTTTCTGTCTTGGCCTCCTAGTCTTTGTTGTGTCCGGTTCTCCCTTCGTATCGTTAGGACCTCTCGTAAAAAAGATGATTTATTGAGGGTAGATCTGTTCAGGTCGTTTGTTGGGTTATCAGGTTCACTGTCACTGCTGGCAATAGTGTTGAGAGAGGTGGAACTGGATGAGATGGATGAAATGTCCGGTCTAATTGGTTTGTTACCAGGTGTGGCGGTCTGAAGTAACTGATCGTATTTTCTAGCGAAAGTGAAAACACGTCCCTCTCTGTAGTCAGCTTCGTCTCTTTTTAATTGTCGGGTTTTTCTGTCTTTTATTTCGTTCTGGTGTTTGGACAGGATATCATTTAAGATGACATAATTCTTTTCTGTAGCTTCTTTTAAATCTAGGTCTGCAATTTCTTTTTCTAAGTTGGAAATTTCAATCTGGAGATTTGCTACTTTGCGTTCTGCGTTCTCTATTAATATGTTGATGAGTGTGTTTGAGTTAGAAGTGAGAGTTTCTTCCCATTTGCCTAAAAGATCATCGTCCAAATCATCAAATGTGGGAAAAATCTGGGAGCGAAGTCCTCTTGGGACCCTGTTAAGTCTCAGATATTGTTTTAAGGTGGCACTGTCCCACCATCTGGAATTCTCTGTTCTCTTTAATCTCTCTAGTCTTACGAATTTCTCTTTGAGACCTTCTCTACGTAATGGGTTTCCACTGGTGGATGCTGCATTAATAGTGATACCTTTGGATAAGTTGTCAAAGAGTTCTGATGCGACCCTGTCTCTATCCATAGCCTAATCAACAGATAGCAATGAAATGGATATTTGAAGCGCTGCGGCTGCCTTTCCTGAAACCATAAAGTATGTATCAGTGTGGGGTTTTTAGTATTGACAGGAATAATGGCGCTCAAGCTAATTCGCGCTGAGTTTATGTTATACTAGAAGTGTGAACGGTGCAAACCAGGTCAGGGGATATGCCCTAAAACCCCCGTGATGGTATGGATAGAAATCCACACAAATGAAGTAGGTACAGTCCCGGGCACACGTAACGAGGATATAATATCAGGAGAAATGTCTCATACTGCAGAAATGTAGAGGGTCTACACCAGAATGATAGTCATAGGTGTTTAATATAGTAACAGAGCATAAGCAACCAGCCAAAACAAAAGCAACCAGCCGACACGTGTTTCGTCACAAAGGGTAGTAACCCGTGACTCTTCAGGGCTGGGGAAGATACAAAACATAAGATAAACTGACAAGAAAGCAAACAAACGATGTATAGGTCGAAATTAAAAATCATAAATACAAGTGGAAACCTGGTTACATAACTTACACACAAAATGACAATGAAAGATCTTTGCACCAAGATCAAAAGGTCGAGCTGTGAATGTGTAGAGGAAGAAAAATAAATGGAATTGCAGACCAAGAGGCGAAATAATCAGAACATGGTAAATGAGAAGCGACACAAGCCAATGTGATAAAATTGAAAAGGCAGCCTGTAAAGATAACAATCACGCACTAAGCGGAACGTGTTGGAAATACATGCAATGGAGGGCGCCCAGTCATGGCAACGAACAGGTTCTAAAAGCAGCTGTAAACGCAAAATCAGTGTTGGTGAAAAGTACTCAGGCAGAAGACCAACTAGATAAACAAGAACTCCTAAATAGAGGATAGGTCACCCAGGGTTAAAAGGAGGACCTCTGGTACACAAAGGTAAGACAAAACCACATAGTGAACGAAATGGTGATCACGAGCAAGCTCCATTGTGAGCTAGACGAGTGCGACTGAAAGACATGCGGAGAAAGCGAAAGAACGATAAAGACACAGCCTAGTAGGTGGCTCTGGAGGGAATAGACGGCTGCCCTAAGTGTGTGCTACTAGTAGGTAAAAGAAAAGAAAAAAAGGGGGGGGAAAGAGGGTAGAGAAAATACCTGAAAGGCGGTGCCAACAAGGTGGATTCTATGGAGAGGAAAAGGAAAACGGTAAGCGAAAGGGGTGAGCTGGAAAAGGAAAAAATACGTACAGGGAAACTAAAGTGAAACCTTACCAAGTGACCGTTCAAGAATCCAAAACGGCAATGAAGAGCAGTGCGAACCACGGTAGGTGGGCTACTGCCAAATGTAAGGAAAGGAAGACGGATATCGCCGGGCGGCGGATAAGCCAATGAGGACTATTGACCTGAGAGAAAACGGAAAATGGGAATGAAGTGAAGTGCCAAGTGTGGGAGGGAAAGGGGGAAGGGGAAAGACGAAAACACTAGAGTATCGAGGTGAAGAAGGCTTACCTTCAGAAAAGTCGATGCAGTCTGTGGCGACGAGATTAACCAAGTGCTAAGTAGCACAGGGGGGAATATAGAATTAGGCGTGCCAGGTCAGTAGTCCAGGACGACAACGGCGGATGCGCCGGAGTACAGGAAACTAGATAGTGAAAGAGGGGGAGAAAAGGTGTAAGCAGATACACCAGGGATAGTGAGCTAGCAAAGGTTGGCTCGTGTGGAGAGGACTGAGTCGCTTACCTGGGAGAAGTGTTGTTCAGGAAGGAAAATGGTTCCGGAAGATGGCCGGAAGAGGAGGGGCGGAGGCGGGGTTATATAGGCAAGGTGGAGAAAGACTAGACCGCAGAAGGACAAAAGCAGAGGTGGGCTACACAGGACGCCATGTATAGAGTGTGCCGGTGTAGGAATTGGTGCTGTAAAAGGGATGTACGCCCCAAGTTGAAAGCAGAAAAAAAGGAAAAAAGAAAATAACATAGACTGAAATAAAGAAAGAAAAAGGGAACAAACGTACATAAAATATAGACAAACCAATCGATGGAGGATTTTGAAAGGAGAGATGAAGGAGAAAATAGATGCAACATCTGAGAAAAAGTAGTGTAACTCCTGTGATATGGAGTGCATGTCAGATGCTCAAAACAGAGATGCTAAGACCTGGAGGGAAAAAAACATAAAAGTAGTATACCATAATAAATAAATGCTCTCTGGATTACACGCATATACCAAAACTTCATGAGTAACACTGTGAGAGAAATACTCGCATGAAGCTTAGCCTAAAGCTAACAACCAAGTTACATGAGAAATAATTCAGGTGACCATAGTGGGCGCCGCTGTGACATGACGTTCACCCGAATAGTAAAGCGAAGTGACATTATACCAAAAGTAGTGACATGATAGCAACAATAGTGGGTGAGAATCGCACAAGGTGACTAAAATCTCGAAACTCTATAATCAAATTAACAGATAGCTGTGAGATTCACGAAAATGTCTGGTTCATCAAATATTCCAACTGGAATAATGAGGTTCATGGTTCATGGAGTGGTCAGTAACCAGTGATTAATCCCCTAAAAAATAATGAAGCTCATGATCCGTGTTTAATCCGTGTTGCACCGTCTGAAGGCGCATAATCCATGTTGCTTCCAGACGTCTGAGCCTCAGTTCTCTGTTGCCTCCTCTGGCATTAGTGGCAGCCACATCAAATCCGAAGAACGAGAGGCGTTTTTTGGAGGCTTGCGTGGGACAAGTGGCTGCATGGACTGCCATGGGGTATCTGGAATCCTGGCGTTGGAGTGCTCTGATGTGTTCACCAATGCGTTCCTTCAATGGTCTGATGGTGCTTCCTACATACCATAGTTTACAGGTGCACTCTAGAATGTATATGACAAATTTAGTGTTACAATTGATGTTGCAATTGATCAGGTATTTCTTCTTGTTGATTGCTGTGAGATTTTTGATGCCATTCTGGGCAAATCTGCAGACACCACAACAACCACATTTAAAGAAACCCAGTGTGTGTGTTTTGAGCCATGAGTGGCTACTGTGAGGACGAGGTACAGTAGGACTGAGTCTCGTTTTAAGAGTTCTACCACGTCTATAGGTGATCCGAGGTCTCGTGGTGATTACATCTTTAAGCGTAACATCTGCTAGTAGTACACCCCAATGTTTGTTAAGACTCCTTTTTATGGCTAGACCCATGTCACTAAAATCGGTAATCAATCTAACTGGTTGATCCTGTTTGGTAACTGTGTTTTTGTCACCTAAAGTTTCATGTCTCTCTAACTTTTGGATTCTTTTCTCAGCTTTATTTATGGTATGTGCATCATAACCTCTAGCCTTGAACCTAGATTTCATGTTGGAGATGCATTTCTGGAATTCTGGTTCCTCACTGCAGTTCCTTCTGGCTCTAACGAATTCACCGTAGGGTATCCCTTGAAGTTGATTAGAGGGGTGGGAACTTTCTGCATGCAGGATGGCATTGCATGACGTCTCTTTCCTATATAGTCGACTATGTAGTGTGTTAGACTTGATGTAGAGTTCCACATCGAGAAATGTGATGCTCGACTTGCTACAGACATTCGTGAACCTCATGTTCATGTCATTGGAGTTAAGGTAAGTGAAAAACTCTTCTAGTTTGTCTTGGGACCCTGACCATAGCAGAAGGCAGTCATCAATGTAGCGTCCCCAATAGATTATGCAGTCAACCCATGGAGCTCCTTGATACCCCAGATCCAAATGGATTCTAGAACGCCCATGTAGAGATTGGCAAATGATGGGGAAAATTTGGAGCCCATAGCTACGCCTTTGGTCTGCTTGTACCATGCATTGTCGTAGATGAAGAAGTTATTATTGAGAATGATGTCCATCATGGCAATCAACATGTTGGTGTGTTGCCAAAGTGTGGCTGGCCTGTTGTGTAGAAGGCTGGTGATGGCTTTGAGACCAACCTCTGGTTCAATGGTAGTGTAGAGAGAAACCACATCTAAGGTTGCTAAAGTCATGTCCGGTTGCCATTGGACATCAGCTAGGATGCTCAAGATATGTTTAGTGTCCTGTATGTATGAGGGTAAATTCTTGACCATGGGGCCCAGAAAGAGGTCAACATATTGGGCAAGTCTCTCTGTGGGTCCGCCTATACCTGATACTATGGGTCTACCAGCAGGAAAAGGGCCCGGTTTGTGTATCTTAGGAAGGGTATACAGCCAAGGGAATGCAGGTCTGTGTACCTTCAAATAAAGAAGTTCCTGATCGTCAATAAGACCTAAAGTATGCCAATCAGAAAGGTATTTGTTGATCTTAACAATGAGGGTACCAGTGGGATTTTGATTCAATTGTTCATAACAGGAGGTGTTCTCTAGTTGAGTAAGGATTTCCTTGTGATAATCAGCGTGGTTCATAACCACAACATTCCCTCCTTTGTCGGCCTCTTTGATTATTAAATCAGGAGTGGAACTTAATGTTTTTAGAGCCACCCGTTCTTCTCTACGTAAGTTGTCTTTGGTCCTATGTTTCGAGTGAAGAGTTTTCTTTTCATGTTTGTCTATGTCCGTGAGAACTAGGTTGTAAAAGATATCCACAGAATTGCCCCCTGGGAGAATAGGAGTCCATCTAGACTTCGTCTTGAGACCACTGTTAAGAGTGAGGTCTGTGTCAATATCTAGTTCCAGAAGAAGATCTTCCATATTCATGGGAGGGTCGTCCATGTCCGTAAGGGACAGGAGTAAATGGGTGTCCTGAATATCTTTGATACTTTGTACACCCAAAGAATTGTCTGTGCAGATATTCTTGATGGTCTTAGTGGTGGTAGGGAAACTACTGAAATGTTTCCTGATCTTAAGACCCCTAATAAATTTAAAGAGGTCTATTTTGTGTCTACAGGTGTCTCCTTGTTCATGGGGATTAAAACTTAAGCCTCTGCTAAGAAGTGAGATCATCCCACTGTTCAGAGTATGTGATGAAAGGTTAACTACCTGCACACCTTGATCTTGTGAATCTATTTGTTTTTCCCGTCCCCAGACCTTAGTTTCTTCTTGTACTCTTCTGAGTCCTGACCTCTTCCCTCTACGGGTTTTCTGTCTTGGCCTCCTAGTCTTTGTTGTGTCCGGTTCTCCCTTCGTATCGTTAGGACCTCTCGTAAAAAAGATGATTTATTGAGGGTAGATCTGTTCAGGTCGTTTGTTGGGTTATCAGGTTCACTGTCACTGCTGGCAATAGTGTTGAGAGAGGTGGAACTGGATGAGATGGATGAAATGTCCGGTCTAATTGGTTTGTTACCAGGTGTGGCGGTCTGAAGTAACTGATCGTATTTTCTAGCGAAAGTGAAAACACGTCCCTCTCTGTAGTCAGCTTCGTCTCTTTTTAATTGTCGGGTTTTTCTGTCTTTTATTTCGTTCTGGTGTTTGGACAGGATATCATTTAAGATGACATAATTCTTTTCTGTAGCTTCTTTTAAATCTAGGTCTGCAATTTCTTTTTCTAAGTTGGAAATTTCAATCTGGAGATTTGCTACTTTGCGTTCTGCGTTCTCTATTAATATGTTGATGAGTGTGTTTGAGTTAGAAGTGAGAGTTTCTTCCCATTTGCCTAAAAGATCATCGTCCAAATCATCAAATGTGGGAAAAATCTGGGAGCGAAGTCCTCTTGGGACCCTGTTAAGTCTCAGATATTGTTTTAAGGTGGCACTGTCCCACCATCTGGAATTCTCTGTTCTCTTTAATCTCTCTAGTCTTACGAATTTCTCTTTGAGACCTTCTCTACGTAATGGGTTTCCACTGGTGGATGCTGCATTAATAGTGATACCTTTGGATAAGTTGTCAAAGAGTTCTGATGCGACCCTGTCTCTATCCATAGCCTAATCAACAGATAGCAATGAAATGGATATTTGAAGCGCTGCGGCTGCCTTTCCTGAAACCATAAAGTATGTATCAGTGTGGGGTTTTTAGTATTGACAGGAATAATGGCGCTCAAGCTAATTCGCGCTGAGTTTATGTTATACTAGAAGTGTGAACGGTGCAAACCAGGTCAGGGGATATGCCCTAAAACCCCCGTGATGGTATGGATAGAAATCCACACAAATGAAGTAGGTACAGTCCCGGGCACACGTAACGAGGATATAATATCAGGAGAAATGTCTCATACTGCAGAAATGTAGAGGGTCTACACCAGAATGATAGTCATAGGTGTTTAATATAGTAACAGAGCATAAGCAACCAGCCAAAACAAAAGCAACCAGCCGACACGTGTTTCGTCACAAAGGGTAGTAACCCGTGACTCTTCAGGGCTGGGGAAGATACAAAACATAAGATAAACTGACAAGAAAGCAAACAAACGATGTATAGGTCGAAATTAAAAATCATAAATACAAGTGGAAACCTGGTTACATAACTTACACACAAAATGACAATGAAAGATCTTTGCACCAAGATCAAAAGGTCGAGCTGTGAATGTGTAGAGGAAGAAAAATAAATGGAATTGCAGACCAAGAGGCGAAATAATCAGAACATGGTAAATGAGAAGCGACACAAGCCAATGTGATAAAATTGAAAAGGCAGCCTGTAAAGATAACAATCACGCACTAAGCGGAACGTGTTGGAAATACATGCAATGGAGGGCGCCCAGTCATGGCAACGAACAGGTTCTAAAAGCAGCTGTAAACGCAAAATCAGTGTTGGTGAAAAGTACTCAGGCAGAAGACCAACTAGATAAACAAGAACTCCTAAATAGAGGATAGGTCACCCAGGGTTAAAAGGAGGACCTCTGGTACACAAAGGTAAGACAAAACCACATAGTGAACGAAATGGTGATCACGAGCAAGCTCCATTGTGAGCTAGACGAGTGCGACTGAAAGACATGCGGAGAAAGCGAAAGAACGATAAAGACACAGCCTAGTAGGTGGCTCTGGAGGGAATAGACGGCTGCCCTAAGTGTGTGCTACTAGTAGGTAAAAGAAAAGAAAAAAAGGGGGGGGAAAGAGGGTAGAGAAAATACCTGAAAGGCGGTGCCAACAAGGTGGATTCTATGGAGAGGAAAAGGAAAACGGTAAGCGAAAGGGGTGAGCTGGAAAAGGAAAAAATACGTACAGGGAAACTAAAGTGAAACCTTACCAAGTGACCGTTCAAGAATCCAAAACGGCAATGAAGAGCAGTGCGAACCACGGTAGGTGGGCTACTGCCAAATGTAAGGAAAGGAAGACGGATATCGCCGGGCGGCGGATAAGCCAATGAGGACTATTGACCTGAGAGAAAACGGAAAATGGGAATGAAGTGAAGTGCCAAGTGTGGGAGGGAAAGGGGGAAGGGGAAAGACGAAAACACTAGAGTATCGAGGTGAAGAAGGCTTACCTTCAGAAAAGTCGATGCAGTCTGTGGCGACGAGATTAACCAAGTGCTAAGTAGCACAGGGGGGAATATAGAATTAGGCGTGCCAGGTCAGTAGTCCAGGACGACAACGGCGGATTCACAAGATCAAGGTGTGCAGGTAGTTAACCTTTCATCACATACTCTGAACAGTGGGATGATCTCACTTCTTAGCAGAGGCTTAAGTTTTAATCCCCATGAACAAGGAGACACCTGTAGACACAAAATAGACCTCTTTAAATTTATTAGGGGTCTTAAGATCAGGAAACATTTCAGTAGTTTCCCTACCACCACTAAGACCATCAAGAATATCTGCACAGACAATTCTTTGGGTGTACAAAGTATCAAAGATATTCAGGACACCCATTTACTCCTGTCCCTTACGGACATGGACGACCCTCCCATGAATATGGAAGATCTTCTTCTGGAACTAGATATTGACACAGACCTCACTCTTAACAGTGGTCTCAAGACGAAGTCTAGATGGACTCCTATTCTCCCAGGGGGCAATTCTGTGGATATCTTTTACAACCTAGTTCTCACGGACATAGACAAACATGAAAAGAAAACTCTTCACTCGAAACATAGGACCAAAGACAACTTACGTAGAGAAGAACGGGTGGCTCTAAAAACATTAAGTTCCACTCCTGATTTAATAATCAAAGAGGCCGACAAAGGAGGGAATGTTGTGGTTATGAACCACGCTGATTATCACACGGAAATCCTTACTCAACTAGAGAACACCTCCTGTTATGAACAATTGAATCAAAATCCCACTGGTACCCTCATTGTTAAGATCAACAAATACCTTTCTGATTGGCATACTTTAGGTCTTATTGACGATCAGGAACTTCTTTATTTGAAGGTACACAGACCTGCATTCCCTTGGCTGTATACCCTTCCTAAGATACACAAACCGGGCCCTTTTCCTGCTGGTAGACCCATAGTATCAGGTATAGGCGGACCCACAGAGAGACTTGCCCAATATGTTGACCTCTTTCTGGGCCCCATGGTCAAGAATTTACCCTCATACATACAGGACACTAAACATATCTTGAGCATCCTAGCTGATGTCCAATGGCAACCGGACATGACTTTAGCAACCTTAGATGTGGTTTCTCTCTACACTACCATTGAACCAGAGGTTGGTCTCAAAGCCATCACCAGCCTTCTACACAACAGGCCAGCCACACTTTGGCAACACACCAACATGTTGATTGCCATGATGGACATCATTCTCAATAATAACTTCTTCATCTACGACAATGCATGGTACAAGCAGACCAAAGGCGTAGCTATGGGCTCCAAATTTTCCCCATCATTTGCCAATCTCTACATGGGCGTTCTAGAATCCATTTGGATCTGGGGTATCAAGGGAGCTCCATGGGTTGACTGCATAATCTATTGGGGACGCTACATTGATGACTGCCTTCTGCTATGGTCAGGGTCCCAAGACAAACTAGAAGAGTTTTTCACTTACCTTAACTCCAATGACATGAACATGAGGTTCACGAATGTCTGTAGCAAGTCGAGCATCACATTTCTCGATGTGGAACTCTACATCAAGTCTAACACACTACATAGTCGACTATATAGGAAAGAGACGTCATGCAATGCCATCCTGCATGCAGAAAGTTCCCACCCCTCTAATCAACTTCAAGGGATACCCTACGGTGAATTCGTTAGAGCCAGAAGGAACTGCAGTGAGGAACCAGAATTCCAGAAATGCATCTCCAACATGAAATCTAGGTTCAAGGCTAGAGGTTATGATGCACATACCATAAATAAAGCTGAGAAAAGAATCCAAAAGTTAGAGAGACATGAAACTTTAGGTGACAAAAACACAGTTACCAAACAGGATCAACCAGTTAGATTGATTACCGATTTTAGTGACATGGGTCTAGCCATAAAAAGGAGTCTTAACAAACATTGGGGTGTACTACTAGCAGATGTTACGCTTAAAGATGTAATCACCACGAGACCTCGGATCACCTATAGACGTGGTAGAACTCTTAAAACGAGACTCAGTCCTACTGTACCTCGTCCTCACAGTAGCCACTCATGGCTCAAAACACACACACTGGGTTTCTTTAAATGTGGTTGTTGTGGTGTCTGCAGATTTGCCCAGAATGGCATCAAAAATCTCACAGCAATCAACAAGAAGAAATACCTGATCAATTGCAACATCAATTGTAACACTAAATTTGTCATATACATTCTAGAGTGCACCTGTAAACTATGGTATGTAGGAAGCACCATCAGACCATTGAAGGAACGCATTGGTGAACACATCAGAGCACTCCAACGCCAGGATTCCAGATACCCCATGGCAGTCCATGCAGCCACTTGTCCCACGCAAGCCTCCAAAAACGCCTCTCGTTCTTCGGATTTGATGTGGCTGCCACTAATGCCAGAGGAGGCAACAGAGAACTGAGGCTCAGACGTCTGGAAGCAACATGGATTATGCGCCTTCAGACGGTGCAACACGGATTAAACACGGATCATGAGCTTCATTATTTTTTAGGGGATTAATCACTGGTTACTGACCACTCCATGAACCATGAACCTCATTATTCCAGTTGGAATATTTGATGAACCAGACATTTTCGTGAATCTCACAGCTATCTGTTAATTTGATTATAGAGTTTCGAGATTTTAGTCACCTTGTGCGATTCTCACCCACTATTGTTGCTATCATGTCACTACTTTTGGTATAATGTCACTTCGCTTTACTATTCGGGTGAACGTCATGTCACAGCGGCGCCCACTATGGTCACCTGAATTATTTCTCATGTAACTTGGTTGTTAGCTTTAGGCTAAGCTTCATGCGAGTATTTCTCTCACAGTGTTACTCATGAAGTTTTGGTATATGCGTGTAATCCAGAGAGCATTTATTTATTATGGTATACTACTTTTATGTTTTTTTCCCTCCAGGTCTTAGCATCTCTGTTTTGAGCATCTGACATGCACTCCATATCACAGGAGTTACACTACTTTTTCTCAGATGTTGCATCTATTTTCTCCTTCATCTCTCCTTTCAAAATCCTCCATCGATTGGTTTGTCTATATTTTATGTACGTTTGTTCCCTTTTTCTTTCTTTATTTCAGTCTATGTTATTTTCTTTTTTCCTTTTTTTCTGCTTTCAACTTGGGGCGTACATCCCTTTTACAGCACCAATTCCTACACCGGCACACTCTATACATGGCGTCCTGTGTAGCCCACCTCTGCTTTTGTCCTTCTGCGGTCTAGTCTTTCTCCACCTTGCCTATATAACCCCGCCTCCGCCCCTCCTCTTCCGGCCATCTTCCGGAACCATTTTCCTTCCTGAACAACACTTCTCCCAGGTAAGCGACTCAGTCCTCTCCACACGAGCCAACCTTTGCCAGCTCACTATCCCTGGTGTATCTGCTTACACCTTTTCTCCCCCTCTTTCACTATCTAGTTTCCTGTACTCCGGCGCATCCGCCGTTGTCGTCCTGGACTACTGACCTGGCACGCCTAATTCTATATTCCCCCCTGTGCTACTTAGCACTTGGTTAATCTCGTCGCCACAGACTGCATCGACTTTTCTGAAGGTAAGCCTTCTTCACCTCGATACTCTAGTGTTTTCGTCTTTCCCCTTCCCCCTTTCCCTCCCACACTTGGCACTTCACTTCATTCCCATTTTCCGTTTTCTCTCAGGTCAATAGTCCTCATTGGCTTATCCGCCGCCCGGCGATATCCGTCTTCCTTTCCTTACATTTGGCAGTAGCCCACCTACCGTGGTTCGCACTGCTCTTCATTGCCGTTTTGGATTCTTGAACGGTCACTTGGTAAGGTTTCACTTTAGTTTCCCTGTACGTATTTTTTCCTTTTCCAGCTCACCCCTTTCGCTTACCGTTTTCCTTTTCCTCTCCATAGAATCCACCTTGTTGGCACCGCCTTTCAGGTATTTTCTCTACCCTCTTTCCCCCCCCTTTTTTTCTTTTCTTTTACCTACTAGTAGCACACACTTAGGGCAGCCGTCTATTCCCTCCAGAGCCACCTACTAGGCTGTGTCTTTATCGTTCTTTCGCTTTCTCCGCATGTCTTTCAGTCGCACTCGTCTAGCTCACAATGGAGCTTGCTCGTGATCACCATTTCGTTCACTATGTGGTTTTGTCTTACCTTTGTGTACCAGAGGTCCTCCTTTTAACCCTGGGTGACCTATCCTCTATTTAGGAGTTCTTGTTTATCTAGTTGGTCTTCTGCCTGAGTACTTTTCACCAACACTGATTTTGCGTTTACAGCTGCTTTTAGAACCTGTTCGTTGCCATGACTGGGCGCCCTCCATTGCATGTATTTCCAACACGTTCCGCTTAGTGCGTGATTGTTATCTTTACAGGCTGCCTTTTCAATTTTATCACATTGGCTTGTGTCGCTTCTCATTTACCATGTTCTGATTATTTCGCCTCTTGGTCTGCAATTCCATTTATTTTTCTTCCTCTACACATTCACAGCTCGACCTTTTGATCTTGGTGCAAAGATCTTTCATTGTCATTTTGTGTGTAAGTTATGTAACCAGGTTTCCACTTGTATTTATGATTTTTAATTTCGACCTATACATCGTTTGTTTGCTTTCTTGTCAGTTTATCTTATGTTTTGTATCTTCCCCAGCCCTGAAGAGTCACGGGTTACTACCCTTTGTGACGAAACACGTGTCGGCTGGTTGCTTTTGTTTTGGCTGGTTGCTTATGCTCTGTTACTATATTAAACACCTATGACTATCATTCTGGTGTAGACCCTCTACATTTCTGCAGTATGAGACATTTCTCCTGATATTATATCCTCGTTACGTGTGCCCGGGACTGTACCTACTTCATTTGTGTGGATTTCTATCCATACCATCACGGGGGTTTTAGGGCATATCCCCTGACCTGGTTTGCACCGTTCACACTTCTAGTATAACATAAACTCAGCGCGAATTAGCTTGAGCGCCATTATTCCTGTCAATACTAAAAACCCCACACTGATACATACTTTATGGTTTCAGGAAAGGCAGCCGCAGCGCTTCAAATATCCATTTCATTGCTATCTGTTGATTAGGCTATGGATAGAGACAGGGTCGCATCAGAACTCTTTGACAACTTATCCAAAGGTATCACTATTAATGCAGCATCCACCAGTGGAAACCCATTACGTAGAGAAGGTCTCAAAGAGAAATTCGTAAGACTAGAGAGATTAAAGAGAACAGAGAATTCCAGATGGTGGGACAGTGCCACCTTAAAACAATATCTGAGACTTAACAGGGTCCCAAGAGGACTTCGCTCCCAGATTTTTCCCACATTTGATGATTTGGACGATGATCTTTTAGGCAAATGGGAAGAAACTCTCACTTCTAACTCAAACACACTCATCAACATATTAATAGAGAACGCAGAACGCAAAGTAGCAAATCTCCAGATTGAAATTTCCAACTTAGAAAAAGAAATTGCAGACCTAGATTTAAAAGAAGCTACAGAAAAGAATTATGTCATCTTAAATGATATCCTGTCCAAACACCAGAACGAAATAAAAGACAGAAAAACCCGACAATTAAAAAGAGACGAAGCTGACTACAGAGAGGGACGTGTTTTCACTTTCGCTAGAAAATACGATCAGTTACTTCAGACCGCCACACCTGGTAACAAACCAATTAGACCGGACATTTCATCCATCTCATCCAGTTCCACCTCTCTCAACACTATTGCCAGCAGTGACAGTGAACCTGATAACCCAACAAACGACCTGAACAGATCTACCCTCAATAAATCATCTTTTTTACGAGAGGTCCTAACGATACGAAGGGAGAACCGGACACAACAAAGACTAGGAGGCCAAGACAGAAAACCCGTAGAGGGAAGAGGTCAGGACTCAGAAGAGTACAAGAAGAAACTAAGGTCTGGGGACGGGAAAAACAAATAGATTCACAAGATCAAGGTGTGCAGGTAGTTAACCTTTCATCACATACTCTGAACAGTGGGATGATCTCACTTCTTAGCAGAGGCTTAAGTTTTAATCCCCATGAACAAGGAGACACCTGTAGACACAAAATAGACCTCTTTAAATTTATTAGGGGTCTTAAGATCAGGAAACATTTCAGTAGTTTCCCTACCACCACTAAGACCATCAAGAATATCTGCACAGACAATTCTTTGGGTGTACAAAGTATCAAAGATATTCAGGACACCCATTTACTCCTGTCCCTTACGGACATGGACGACCCTCCCATGAATATGGAAGATCTTCTTCTGGAACTAGATATTGACACAGACCTCACTCTTAACAGTGGTCTCAAGACGAAGTCTAGATGGACTCCTATTCTCCCAGGGGGCAATTCTGTGGATATCTTTTACAACCTAGTTCTCACGGACATAGACAAACATGAAAAGAAAACTCTTCACTCGAAACATAGGACCAAAGACAACTTACGTAGAGAAGAACGGGTGGCTCTAAAAACATTAAGTTCCACTCCTGATTTAATAATCAAAGAGGCCGACAAAGGAGGGAATGTTGTGGTTATGAACCACGCTGATTATCACAAGGAAATCCTTACTCAACTAGAGAACACCTCCTGTTATGAACAATTGAATCAAAATCCCACTGGTACCCTCATTGTTAAGATCAACAAATACCTTTCTGATTGGCATACTTTAGGTCTTATTGACGATCAGGAACTTCTTTATTTGAAGGTACACAGACCTGCATTCCCTTGGCTGTATACCCTTCCTAAGATACACAAACCGGGCCCTTTTCCTGCTGGTAGACCCATAGTATCAGGTATAGGCGGACCCACAGAGAGACTTGCCCAATATGTTGACCTCTTTCTGGGCCCCATGGTCAAGAATTTACCCTCATACATACAGGACACTAAACATATCTTGAGCATCCTAGCTGATGTCCAATGGCAACCGGACATGACTTTAGCAACCTTAGATGTGGTTTCTCTCTACACTACCATTGAACCAGAGGTTGGTCTCAAAGCCATCACCAGCCTTCTACACAACAGGCCAGCCACACTTTGGCAACACACCAACATGTTGATTGCCATGATGGACATCATTCTCAATAATAACTTCTTCATCTACGACAATGCATGGTACAAGCAGACCAAAGGCGTAGCTATGGGCTCCAAATTTTCCCCATCATTTGCCAATCTCTACATGGGCGTTCTAGAATCCATTTGGATCTGGGGTATCAAGGGAGCTCCATGGGTTGACTGCATAATCTATTGGGGACGCTACATTGATGACTGCCTTCTGCTATGGTCAGGGTCCCAAGACAAACTAGAAGAGTTTTTCACTTACCTTAACTCCAATGACATGAACATGAGGTTCACGAATGTCTGTAGCAAGTCGAGCATCACATTTCTCGATGTGGAACTCTACATCAAGTCTAACACACTACATAGTCGACTATATAGGAAAGAGACGTCATGCAATGCCATCCTGCATGCAGAAAGTTCCCACCCCTCTAATCAACTTCAAGGGATACCCTACGGTGAATTCGTTAGAGCCAGAAGGAACTGCAGTGAGGAACCAGAATTCCAGAAATGCATCTCCAACATGAAATCTAGGTTCAAGGCTAGAGGTTATGATGCACATACCATAAATAAAGCTGAGAAAAGAATCCAAAAGTTAGAGAGACATGAAACTTTAGGTGACAAAAACACAGTTACCAAACAGGATCAACCAGTTAGATTGATTACCGATTTTAGTGACATGGGTCTAGCCATAAAAAGGAGTCTTAACAAACATTGGGGTGTACTACTAGCAGATGTTACGCTTAAAGATGTAATCACCACGAGACCTCGGATCACCTATAGACGTGGTAGAACTCTTAAAACGAGACTCAGTCCTACTGTACCTCGTCCTCACAGTAGCCACTCATGGCTCAAAACACACACACTGGGTTTCTTTAAATGTGGTTGTTGTGGTGTCTGCAGATTTGCCCAGAATGGCATCAAAAATCTCACAGCAATCAACAAGAAGAAATACCTGATCAATTGCAACATCAATTGTAACACTAAATTTGTCATATACATTCTAGAGTGCACCTGTAAACTATGGTATGTAGGAAGCACCATCAGACCATTGAAGGAACGCATTGGTGAACACATCAGAGCACTCCAACGCCAGGATTCCAGATACCCCATGGCAGTCCATGCAGCCACTTGTCCCACGCAAGCCTCCAAAAAACGCCTCTCGTTCTTCGGATTTGATGTGGCTGCCACTAATGCCAGAGGAGGCAACAGAGAACTGAGGCTCAGACGTCT
This sequence comes from Calotriton arnoldi, assembly GCA_963921515.1. Taxonomy (NCBI): domain Eukaryota; kingdom Metazoa; phylum Chordata; class Amphibia; order Caudata; family Salamandridae; genus Calotriton; species Calotriton arnoldi. The sequence continues at coordinate 127,301 of CAWUFW010014590.1, forward strand.
GGAAGCAACATGGATTATGCGCCTTCAGACGGTGCAACACGGATTAAACACGGATCATGAGCTTCATTATTTTTTAGGGGATTAATCACTGGTTACTGACCACTCCATGAACCATGAACCTCATTATTCCAGTTGGAATATTTGATGAACCAGACATTTTCGTGAATCTCACAGCTATCTGTTAATTTGATTATAGAGTTTCGAGATTTTAGTCACCTTGTGCGATTCTCACCCACTATTGTTGCTATCATGTCACTACTTTTGGTATAATGTCACTTCGCTTTACTATTCGGGTGAACGTCATGTCACAGCGGCGCCCACTATGGTCACCTGAATTATTTCTCATGTAACTTGGTTGTTAGCTTTAGGCTAAGCTTCATGCGAGTATTTCTCTCACAGTGTTACTCATGAAGTTTTGGTATATGCGTGTAATCCAGAGAGCATTTATTTATTATGGTATACTACTTTTATGTTTTTTTCCCTCCAGGTCTTAGCATCTCTGTTTTGAGCATCTGACATGCACTCCATATCACAGGAGTTACACTACTTTTTCTCAGATGTTGCATCTATTTTCTCCTTCATCTCTCCTTTCAAAATCCTCCATCGATTGGTTTGTCTATATTTTATGTACGTTTGTTCCCTTTTTCTTTCTTTATTTCAGTCTATGTTATTTTCTTTTTTCCTTTTTTTCTGCTTTCAACTTGGGGCGTACATCCCTTTTACAGCACCAATTCCTACACCGGCACACTCTATACATGGCGTCCTGTGTAGCCCACCTCTGCTTTTGTCCTTCTGCGGTCTAGTCTTTCTCCACCTTGCCTATATAACCCCGCCTCCGCCCCTCCTCTTCCGGCCATCTTCCGGAACCATTTTCCTTCCTGAACAACACTTCTCCCAGGTAAGCGACTCAGTCCTCTCCACACGAGCCAACCTTTGCTAGCTCACTATCCCTGGTGTATCTGCTTACACCTTTTCTCCCCCTCTTTCACTATCTAGTTTCCTGTACTCCGGCGCATCCGCCGTTGTCGTCCTGGACTACTGACCTGGCACGCCTAATTCTATATTCCCCCCTGTGCTACTTAGCACTTGGTTAATCTCGTCGCCACAGACTGCATCGACTTTTCTGAAGGTAAGCCTTCTTCACCTCGATACTCTAGTGTTTTCGTCTTTCCCCTTCCCCCTTTCCCTCCCACACTTGGCACTTCACTTCATTCCCATTTTCCGTTTTCTCTCAGGTCAATAGTCCTCATTGGCTTATCCGCCGCCCGGCGATATCCGTCTTCCTTTCCTTACATTTGGCAGTAGCCCACCTACCGTGGTTCGCACTGCTCTTCATTGCCGTTTTGGATTCTTGAACGGTCACTTGGTAAGGTTTCACTTTAGTTTCCCTGTACGTATTTTTTCCTTTTCCAGCTCACCCCTTTCGCTTACCGTTTTCCTTTTCCTCTCCATAGAATCCACCTTGTTGGCACCGCCTTTCAGGTATTTTCTCTACCCTCTTTCCCCCCCTTTTTTTCTTTTCTTTTACCTACTAGTAGCACACACTTAGGGCAGCCGTCTATTCCCTCCAGAGCCACCTACTAGGCTGTGTCTTTATCGTTCTTTCGCTTTCTCCGCATGTCTTTCAGTCGCACTCGTCTAGCTCACAATGGAGCTTGCTCGTGATCACCATTTCGTTCACTATGTGGTTTTGTCTTACCTTTGTGTACCAGAGGTCCTCCTTTTAACCCTGGGTGACCTATCCTCTATTTAGGAGTTCTTGTTTATCTAGTTGGTCTTCTGCCTGAGTACTTTTCACCAACACTGATTTTGCGTTTACAGCTGCTTTTAGAACCTGTTCGTTGCCATGACTGGGCGCCCTCCATTGCATGTATTTCCAACACGTTCCGCTTAGTGCGTGATTGTTATCTTTACAGGCTGCCTTTTCAATTTTATCACATTGGCTTGTGTCGCTTCTCATTTACCATGTTCTGATTATTTCGCCTCTTGGTCTGCAATTCCATTTATTTTTCTTCCTCTACACATTCACAGCTCGACCTTTTGATCTTGGTGCAAAGATCTTTCATTGTCATTTTGTGTGTAAGTTATGTAACCAGGTTTCCACTTGTATTTATGATTTTTAATTTCGACCTATACATCGTTTGTTTGCTTTCTTGTCAGTTTATCTTATGTTTTGTATCTTCCCCAGCCCTGAAGAGTCACGGGTTACTACCCTTTGTGACGAAACACGTGTCGGCTGGTTGCTTTTGTTTTGGCTGGTTGCTTATGCTCTGTTACTATATTAAACACCTATGACTATCATTCTGGTGTAGACCCTCTACATTTCTGCAGTATGAGACATTTCTCCTGATATTATATCCTCGTTACGTGTGCCCGGGACTGTACCTATCGTGAGACAGTTCTCAAACTTAAACAGAGATTTGATAAACAACCCAGTCTCATGGTATTGAGACATACATTTTTCAAGAGGAAGCAAAGCGAAGCAGAGTATGTTCACTCTTATGTTTCTGTGTTGCGCAGATTAGCTGCTGATTGCAGGTTCGAAAACTTTACTGATCAACTCATAAGAGATTAGTTTGTGTGTTATTGCAAAGAGAAGCACATAAGACAGAAACTGCTAAGCATGGGTAATCCAACTTTGGATGAGACCATTAAGGTTGCTAAGAGTATAGAAATGTTGCTGGTCTCTTTGAAGGAATAGGATGACAAGGTGCTTGATGGTATAAATGTTGTGGGTGCAGGCAAATTGCGCATGAAGTCAGGGCGCTACAGCAATACTGCTGCTCCCAAACCCAATCAATCAATCAATCACAGAATTTGTAGAGCGCACTACTTACCCGCGAGGGTCTCAAGGCGCTGGGGAGAGGGAAGGGGGGGGATGCTGCTACTGGTCGAACAGCCAGGTCTTGAGTAGCCTCCTGAAGGTCAGCAGGTCTTGGGTCTTTTGTAGGCTTAGTGGGAGGGTGTTCCAGGTCTTGGCGGCGAGGTGTGAGAAGGATCTGCCGCCGGTGGTTGTTCTTCGAATGCGGGGGACGGTGGCGAAGGAGAGGTTGGCGGAGCGGAGCTGGCGGTTGGGGATGTAGAAGAAGAGTCGTCTGTTGAGGTAGGCTGTGCCAGTTTTGTGGAGTGCCTTGTGTGCGTGGGTGAGGAGTTTGAAGGTGATCCTCCTGTCGACGGGGAGCCAGTGCAGGTTCCTCAAGTGGGGGGTGATGTGGCTGTGGCGTGGTACGTCGAGGATCAGTCGTGCGGAGGTGTTTTGTATGCGTTGCAGTCGCTTGATGAGCTTGGCCGGGGCTCCCGCGTAGAGGGCGTTCCCATAGTCTAGTCTGCTACTGACGAGGGCCTGGGTGACTGTTCTTCTTGTGTCTGTCGGGATCCACCTGTAGATCTTGCGAAGCATGCGGAGGGTGTTGAAGCAGGAGGAGGAGACTGCGTTGACTTGCTTGGCCATGGAGAGCGTTGAGTCGAGGATGACTCCCAGGTTGCGTGCTTGGTCGGTGGGTGTCGGGGCTGCTCCCAGCGTCGTTGGCCACCAGGAGTCATCCCAGGCTGAGGGGTTGGAGCCGAGGATGAGGACCTCCGTTTTGTCCGTGTTCAGCTTTAGTCGGCTGATCTTCATCCAATCGGCGACGGCCTTCATTCCGTCATGGAGTTTGGCTTTGGCGGCGAGGGGGTCCTTGGTGAGGGAGAGGATCAGTTGAGTGTCGTCGGCGTAGGAGATAATGTTGAGGTCGTGTTGTCTGGCGATGCGTGCGAGCGGGGCCATGTAGATGTTGAACAGTGTTGGGCTGAGTGACGATCCCTGGGGTACGCCGCAGATGATCTCGGAGGCTTCGGATCGGAAAGGTGGGAGGCGGACTCTCTGGGTTCTGCCGTCGAGGAAGGAGGTGGTCCATTCCAGGGCCTTGTCTCGGATCCCTGCGTCGTGGAGGCGTGCGCGTAGAGTGCGGTGGCAGACAGTGTCGATGGCGGCGGAGAGGTCCAGCAGGATGAGGGCTGCGGTCTCACCGTTGTCCAGCAGGATCCTGATGTCGTCGGTGGCGGCGATGAGGGCACCTGAAGGTGTGAACGCAAATAGTGGTAACATATGTTTTAGGTGCGGTAATCTTTCTTATTTTAAAAGAGCTAAGTGTTCGGCTATCAATGTACCTTGTAACTATTGCCAAAGTATGTCTGAAAAAGAAGGGTCACAAGATACCTATAATATGTGCTGTGGAATCTGATGATGAGTCTGATGCTGAAGTTGTCTCAGTTGTTTGGGATGAACATGGCTGTGCCATGGGTGTGGGGAGTACTAATTGTGTCCCTGTTCAAGACCTTATAGAAGGTGACCCTTCATCTTGTGTGGATCCTATAGTGGATATTGAGGTGGCCGGCAAGGTCCGCAAGTTGCTTGTTGACTGTGGTGCCAGAATAACTATGATCATGCAAAGGTTATTCGAGGAGACTTGGAATAGTAGTTTTCAATTATCTCCTCCTGACCACTCTCTGGTTTCCTATGAGGGATAGAACTTCTTGGTTTTTTCGAAGAGGAAATGAAGTTCAATGGAACGAGAATCAAAGGAAAGATTTATGTGGTAGTGAAGGGGTTAAACATCCTGGGATGGTTTTATCAGGGACTCTTCGGTATGGTTTTGTAGCCTGGTGCCAATGAACAAGTTTTAGTTGTGGGTAGTGATGACGTGGGACAGATATGGAAAGACAAAGTTCCTTCTGTGTTTGCAGAGACACTGGGGAAGATTCGTGGTTTCAAACACAAAATTATTGTTAAAGAAGAGGCTGTTCCTATTAAACATAAACTCAGAGGTTTGCACTACAGTGTGAGAGACGATTTGTAGAAGGATTTGAGAGAGCTGTGTGCAAAGGGGATCATTGAGCCTACGGAATCTTCTTTGTGGCTTTCTCCATTGGTGGTGGCTCAAAAATGGTGTGAACAGCTTAGGGTCTGTGTTGATTTGAGGTCACTCAACAAGGAGATTTGGATGGACTCGCATCCGTTACCTAAAGTGAATGATTTGTTTGCATCCATAAGAGGGGCAAAGTTTTCACCAAACTTGATTTGGCCAGTGCCTACCATCACCTTGAACTGCATCCTGATTCGTGCCATCTAACTGCTTTTATATTACCCCTGGGCACTTTTCAATATTGCCGCATGCCATTCGGTTTAGTGTCGGCGGTTTCGGTGTTTCAGAGGGTCATGATTAATCTTCTCAAAGAGGTGGATGGCAATCTAGAGTTTCAGGATGACGTTCTTATATTTGCTGAAGATGTTACCTCTAATGATTGCATTCTTCTAAAAGTTTTGGGAGTGTTTAAGGAACATGGGGTGGTGTTGAAAGCAGAGAAGTGCGATTTCTTTTGCAGCGAGGTTGAGTATTTAGGACATTTGATTTCTCAGGAAGGGGTCAGTCCCAGACCTGGTTTGTTGGGGGCTATTTTTAATGCCCCTGCACCCTCGGACAAACTTAACTCTCCACTATCATTCACCTTGCGTCTGTCCATTGACTCTTCGTCCGTCCCCATCGGTTTTACAACTCAGAAGAGCCCTCTATGACTTCCAGAACGAAGCGCTCTGAGGATCTGCACAATCTTTACCAGGTTCCTCTGCTCGGTATGGCACTATGGCAAGCACTCAGCTAAACTTTTAACAATGGGTAAAAAGGAAATTTATATTTTGACATTATCGGTCAGTCTAAGATACTTCGTAAGCACAGAGATCTTTTACTGCCACTGTTTGTGTATATTGTTTTATATTGTTCTTCATTCGTAAGTTTTTGATGCTTGCTACTGTCGCAATTGGGATCCCTATATCTCTGTTAAGCGCTCTGACACCCTTTCGGGTCACGTTTGTGCTATATAAAGCAATAAATAAATAAATAAATAAGTCCCTGTTGGGTTTATGTGAATACTACTCTAGGGGCCAGATGTACAACCATTCAGTTTAGCGAGTCACAAATTGCGCAGAATTGCGACTCGCAATTTGCGACTCACTAAACTGAATGTACAACAGTGTCTCAGACACTGTTTGCGATTCCCAATGGGGTCGCAAATTGCATGCCTCATCAATATTCATGAGGCAAGCGCAATTTGCGACCCCATTGGGAATGGCTAGCACTCACAGGAATGGTGGCCTGCTTGGGTCAGCAGACCACCATGTCTATGATTGCTTTTTAAATAAAGCAGTTTTTTTTAAATGCAGCCCGTTTTCCTTAAAGGAAAACAGGATGCATTTAAAAAAGAAAAATTAAACTTTTCAGTTTCTTTTTTTAAGGGACCACTGCCTGCTCTTAAAAAATATTTTTGCACCCATTCACAAAGGGGAAGGGGTCCAAAGAAACCCATGTTGTGTCATGGTTGATGCCAGCCAGGCAGCCAGCTACGTTAACACAAATAGTAGGTAGTGTTGAAAACACTGTTGGTTTTGCTTCCAGAGTGTTAAGAGCAGCTGAACTTCAATACTCTGTGATTGAAAAGGAGCTTGTGGCTTGTCGCTGGGTGATAGAAAAGTTTCACCCATACATTTGGGGTAAACGTTTTCTTTTACAAACTGATCATACGCCTCTCATAAGTATTCTGTGTGGTAGTATGAGCAAGTGCTGTACACCCAGGATATTAAGAATGGTCACCAAACTTCTGCAATACCAATTTTATGTGAGGCATATTTCGGGAGGTGAGAACGGGAGAACTGACTTTCTTTCCTGTTTTCATGTTGGGAACAATGAACATGTTGAAATCAGGTTTTGTGATCTTACTGATGAAGATTGTGAGGATTGTCTGGTTGCAGCATTGAAAATACCAGAACTAAGAATGTGCTCTGAAGAAGAGTGGAGGTCTGCTTTTCAGAATGATTCTGTGTTGCAGGAAGTCTGTGTTCTTGTAAAAAGAGCCTGGCGCAGAGAAAAGGTATTATCACCCCTGTTACAACCATTTTGTAAAGTTGAAAGTGAGATTTCTTTGGAAGATGGATTGCTTTTACGAGCAGTCAAACTCATTCCACCTCATTCTGTCAGAAGTGATATCATCAAGAAGGCCCACGATGGGCATCTGGGAGCCACTTTCACTAAACGTTGAATTTGTGATACCATTTGGTGGCCAGGAATGGATATTCAGGTTTTGATGTGGTTGTGAATTGTTGTGTGTGTGGGGCCTCTGACAAAAGTCTTGAGGTGGTCACTCCTCCTCTCTTATCTATGGAATGTCCAGAGGGTCCTTGGGTCAAGCTTGGAGTTGATATCATGAGACCTTACGATTCTTTGTCAGGTGGTTGCAGGTACATTTTGGTTCTCATGGAATATGCTTCTAGGTGGCCAGAAATCAAACTGTGAGGGACCCCAATGCCAAGAATATTGTTGAATTCCTAAGAGAGGTTTGCATGAGAGAAGGGTTCCCTGATGTTTTGGTGTCTGATAATGGGAAACAGTTTGTAAGCAGTGAGTTTCAAACCTTTCTAGATGCTTTTGGTATAAAGCATTTGAGAAGTTCCCTGTATCCCCCTCAAACAAATGCCTTGTTGAGAGGATGAACCCCGTGGTGGGTGAATGTGTCAAATGGGCCAAAGCAGGAAACCATGATGTGAGTAAGGCTTTGAGCAGCATGATTTGGTTTTATAGGAGTACGCCTCACTCTTCCACAATTGTTTCTCCTTTTGAGCTCAATAGGGGTAGAAAAGCCAACACTAGCTTCAGACCTAGTTGGATGTCATAGTGGCTCAAATCAGCCTCGGATATTTTGAAGTTAATGTCCATTGTGAAAGAGAATATGTTTTTGACTCAGACTAAACAGAAAGGGGCAGATCTACAAGAAAGTGCTGCAGCGTGGCACCGCAAGCCCTTTGGCTGCGCCACGCTGCGGCACTTTCAGAGCACAGGAATGCGACATATTTACAATGATATGTCGCATTCCTGTGCTCTCCCCTGCGCTGGCGCACAAACTGCTGCCATGCGCCAGCGCAGGCACCCTTGCATTATGGTGCAAGGATGCCTGCATCATGGGGAGATTATTTTTGTGCAGGGAGGGGCACCTTCCTGCACGAAAATAATCACTACAGGCATTTTCCTCTTTCAATGCGTGCTGTAGAATGCAGCACGCATTGAAAGAGGAAACAAACGAGGAGAAATTAAAACATTTCCTCTCGTTGCACCTCGCTACGCCACCCCTAGGGTGGCGTAGCATTCTGACGCATTTCCAGGTTTACGATTCCTCGTAAATCTGGAAATGTGTCTGGTTTCATGGGTGTTGCGTGGGAACACCCACAGCAACACCCATGGAACTCCCCTTCCACGCAAAGTGCTGCGTGTAAAGGGGCCGTATTTACAAGGACAGGAAAAGCCACGCAGGGTGGCTTTTTCTGTCCTTGTAAATATGGGGCAGAGAAATGCGCTGCCAGTGAGTCACAAAGAGTGACGCACTGGCAACGCAAGGGGCTTGTAAATCTGCCCCAAAGAGTGGTTTCAAATCAAGAAGGGGGTTAAAATGGCTCCACTTGAGGTTGGGGACACGATCAGGATAAAGACCTCGGTACATGTCAGAAAATGAGAAGGTGCATTTGGAGAACCTGTCTAGGTTGTGAAAATGGTGGTCAATGCAGTGCAACTTGAAGGTGGTTATTGGTGGAAACTTGCTAAGGTAGTTAAGGTTTGGGGAGATCATGGTTGCTATGAAGGTAATGACGTGTTGTCTGCCCGGGTTAGCAAGTCACCATATCTTAGGAGGAGTGCCAGAGTGTTTGTAAAACCTGCTAGACTCAGGTCATACTTTTTTTGTACTGTCTTGTTTTTTCTTGTTTTTTTTCTTTCATTGTGTTTTCAGGTTCGTTGGGAAGAAGGGAAGGTGTGTAGTATGTTCTTGTGTGCATTGTATGTTTTCTGGTGGGAATGTGTTATGTATGTTTCGTTAGTTAGGCTTCTCTTAGAACTGTATTACTTATTAGAATGTCACTGTTGCCAAGTGACATTAGAATGATCTACTTGAAAGGTGCAGTTGGAGTTGAGAGCTGTGCCTGGTGGAGCCATTGTGTGTTGCTGGCTCCACAACCTAGTAGTCACAGGAATAAACTACTTCAAACTTAAACTGAGTTCCAGTGTCTTTACTACAAAGTGGTTCCAATTTTTCCTCAGGTTTGAAAATTTGGAGTGTAACTGGCCAGTTATAAGGTGGAATATGAGATATCACTGATCTTAAACAAAAAGAAAATTCAGAAAACTGATAATAGTTCCGAGAATAATTTACAATGGGCAAGCCTTTAGCTGAGTTAATGCTATACGTGCAATTTCTTCTATCAGTCCACTGACTGACTTTACCTTTTATATTCGTTATATGTATCATGTGTCTTCTGATTGCATTCATATTAATTTGTTCTTGGTATGACTTTCTTTTTCTTAAATTGTTTTGTAAGGTCTGGCTCATTTGTAGCCCTCCAGTGACCACTCTTTAATTATTTGTAAAATAACCAATTTAAAATCGCTGACCTTTGGTCGATCACTCACACAACTGCTCACAGCTGGAAGGTGAAGTTGCCACACCGCTGGTTGTTTGTTTGGAAGGAATGAAGTTAACGGAAAGAGCATTCCTACACTTGTTCAGGGTTTTAAGCTAATGAATCAGTAGGTGTGGTCCAAAGTGTTGAACCTGGCGACAGGATGTCAAGGGCGCTGTTGCACACTATGTCGAGAATATGCACCATACTCAGGCATCTACCGTTTCTGGACCATAAAGCAAGCAGAAACTTGATTGGTGTACGTCTAGAATAATGTGTGCTTCGATGTGATGTTGCATTTGGGGTGTCATTACACCTTCAAGCATTTTTGGGCGCTATAGGAGTCCTGATTGTTCTGTAATTGTTGAGTTTTGCTGAGTTGGGGGGGGGGGCAGCTACTCATTCTAGCCAGACTAAAGTGAAAGTCATGAAAGTCAGGGGTACTTTGTTAAACAAGTAAGATCATCTCGGTCATCACAGTTGAGGAATGGTCCATGTACATGCTTAAATAGTTTAGATTACTCTATCACCTTTAAATCAATTTCTATTCCACAAGTGACAGCCACATCAAGTAGTGAAGTGATGTGTGTACTCACGAAACCCTACTGGTTCTCTTTCTCAACAAGCATCAAACCCAAGTCACCCAGCATCATCAAGATCCCTGCAGCAAGGAAAGGGAAGACAAGGAAACAAGGCTTTCCCTCCTTCACGCCCACCATGTGAAATGGACTCTCCTTCCACCTGAGATTGACTTCTTCACTTCTGACCTTCAGGAAGTAATTCAAGACCTTTTTCTTCTCCATCTGCCTCCTCTACTTCTAAAAAATCTCCGCCTGTCTTTTTTCTGTATATGAACTGATGGTTTGCCTGAACCATGGCTGTCCTACAGTGCGCATGAAATTGTATTCTGCCACTCTTGATACCTGGGCTCTAAGTGTTGTTCCCAGTTATGTATGTAAATGTCTGTCCATGCATTGAACATGGCTTTTTATGGCGCAGGTAAAACACTCTACTGTCCTCCCAGGCCTGGCCCGCTCTACAATTACCCAAAATAAAAGAATAAAATAAAACAACATCTCAAGAGTATTCAGTGTAGTGTACTTTTAGTTGACAAACTAAACTGCCAAGGGGTCACTACCGTCAATACCACATGAATTGATGACACAGCACTTTAGAATGTCATCCCAAGTAATCAATTGATCACCAATACAGTTTATCCATTGCGTGATATTTATTTCCATTTGTAGATTTCTCCAATCTTTTTTTGTTACATTTTAATCAGTAAGATAGCTCAGCGAGTTAAGCTCGTACCACTGCAATCTATGTGTAATATGCAGTTTAAAAGTTCAAATACCATGACCAAGCAGCAGACTCAGCCTGACATCATTTCGAAATTAAAATAATAAATACTATTGAGATGCGTAATGGTAATGTCAGCTATTTACAAAGCTAGGAAATCACAATGGCTACAGGGATATGCAATATTTAATGCACATTATATTACCACTGTTCATAAACCAATTTTTAAAAACACAACGGTTCATAATATAATACTACAACCTTCATTTTATAGAACTGTACTTTTTTTCTACATGGTATTACTTTTGCAACATAAATAAAACTGTATAAATGACAAATGTGAAGTGGCAAACTTGCCAGCTATAAAACTAGAAATCAGTTCTATACCCATTTCCCAAGTGTAAAACTGTGTGATCCTGAGTAATCAATCATTTTAGTTCTTGCTGATTCAGTCCCCTTACATGCTAAAATGGGATGTGCTCAGACATACAATAAACACCCATATAGGAAAAATGCGAGCGAGACCTAGTCAGACTTGAGGACGACAATTTCGGCCTGCTGGTCCCACCGAGAGGGTAGCCATAGGGGCCAGGTTCCAGTTAATTCAATTGAAACTATGCCACAGGGCCTACTTAACAAGGACAAGATTGTTCCGAATGGAGAGGACGGATTCAGACTTTCGTTTGAGGGGCTGCAGGCAGAAAGGCAAACTGATACATACCATCTGGGGTTGCCCCAGTATTCAGAAATACTGGGGGGAAATAGGCCGAAGGCTGTCAGAAGTCCGGGAATTTACACTGGAGCTGACTCCACAGTTGATAACCCTGGGCGTCTGGGGGGAACAAACCCTGGGTGTCTGGGGGGAACAAATCCTGGACCACTACTCTCTTCTTTTTTGTAATACAGCAGTGATGGTAGCAATACAAGATGTGATCAGGCTATGGGACGATAAGATCCCAACGCTGCATGCCTGGGAGTCCAATCTAGACTGGTGCACGCGGGCCGAACAAAATAGTGTACCAGGCATGGGGGTGTCCAAGTAAGTTTGAGAGAATATGGGGCTCATGAAAAAGTGCCAGCGGGAGGCACAAGCGGGAGTCCAGGCAAGGGGGGATGCAACGGGGCGCTTTATTATGTAATGGGAGAAATGTCATTGTATGTTCACATCAGGTGCTCAGCCAGACTTCAATTTCAGGGGGTGGGCTAATGCTTTGATCAATGGCGGGATAGCCATTTTCAGAACCTGGTTCACAATGACTAGTTGAGGTTCCCTTTGCTATTGTGATATGCTACATAATCTGGACAACACTATAACACACAGATTGTTGAAGCTGTATTCAGTGGCAGTATACAGTAACCCTGAATTCCAGCTTCCATCATGTATTCATGCTTTTGATATGCTTGGCAAGTAGCACAGCCTCCAGTAAACAACTCATATTTGGAACGATGTTGGTGCTAACAGCTCATGATGAAGCACAGAATCCGAGCTTAACCCCTTGTGTGCTGAGGACGGCCCCCGGCCGTCCTACGTCACAGTGGGCGTGTGCTCAGGACGGCCGAGGGCCGTCCGAACGCCGCCGATTCCCCAGCGCGGCGCAAATTCCCCGCCTGTGCGGAAGAATTAATTAGTGGGCGGAGTTCGGACGGCCCCCGGCCGTCCTCCGCACACGCCTACCATGACGTAGGACGGCCGGGGGCTATCCTGAGCACGCAAGGGGTTACGCCCCCTAATTAAATCCCAGCACCGCAGCGGAATTCGCGCCGCAGAGAAGGGGTTAAAGGATGATTCTCCATGATGCATCTACAGCACAAAAATTTGAGTTATCTAGTGGTATCAGCTGCTACAGCTGTCAGGACATTTGCTAACCATGGCAGTGTCTTTGGTATTGCTGCAAATAGGGTTCATCAAGGCAGTTGCTGGATCAGAAACTAAACATAGCTCTCAAATAAACGTCCTGCACTGATCAACCAAAAGGAGGTCTGAGAGGCCTAAGGTGGCTCAAATGATCAACCATGTATTGCCATTCATGGTCAAAAGGTATGTAATGTCAGGTCCACTTTGGTATTTTAGTCATTTGAAGTCCATGACGGCACAGAACCAACACCCAAGCATACATCACATATATGAACATTAGTAGCAGGAGAGTAATTAATTGTAATGATTTCTGAAAATAGTTACTAACAATGCAAGAAGAGGAAATTCTACAGCCTTAAGTCTGTGGAATTTCTACACAATGTTTTTACAGATTGTGTGGCGTATATATTTAATTGGAAACCCTGAGTGGGAGCAAAAGTATTATGAAATATGACTTCTTTTCGGTAATGCGTAGTAAAATCATAGCAATGTACTTCTAGAAACAAGGATAGTCTGACTTCTTTTAGCGGTGATGGGGTTAAATCAGAACAATTATGAATTTTTTTTTGGGTAAACAGGAGTCTTTTGCACGCCCTTTTTGGGAACCTAGCTTGCTTCCTCCTACCTCATAAGCAAGTATTAAAGACCTATAATCTCCAAAGCTAATGGCCTATTTCCTCCCAGGTCAGATCTTCCTCCAACATTTCTTCAGCAGTGGGAAGACAGTAAAATATAACTATCAGTAGGAGCATCATGAGAGGTCGGAATTTAGAAATTGTGGAGCAGCTGGACAATTTCCTGAACTCTATCTGAACTACCTTTGTGTCTCTTTTAGATTTGCAAAGCTCTGTCAGCATCTGATTCTTCTCACTGTCACCCCAACAATGTCCTTCACTCTACTGATCCCTCCGACACTCATTTTTTCTAGTTTTCTGCACTGCATAGCTGTTGGTCAGATGCTTAAGGCTGGTTACCCAAAAAGCACTGCTGCCTGTCTGAGGGATACCAATGTCTTAAAAAATACCCACTTCATATAGAAGGTGCATTCTCTCTACCGTGTGTTCTTTCTTTCTCCTTGCCCATATTTTCTCCCTCTCACTCCCTTTGTGCCTTGAGGCCATTGTTTGCAGGCTTAAAAAGCTATACAGAAAAGCAAAATATCATCTTAAGACAATCAGAGACAAATAAGCAAAATATCTTAAGTCAACCAGAGACGACAACTGAAGTCCCTTTCCAATAACATTCCAATTTAACATTGTTTTTTTTACTTTTGAAGCACCTTTTCTCTCTCTCTCTCAACTTATCTTTCTTGTGGTCTTACACTTTCTCTAGGTGTTTGCTGCCCTCCCTAGAGCTCTCCTTCTAGGAACTTTTTCAGTCTCTCTCTTTCTCACTCTCTCCCATTTTCTCTCTCACCCCCATTCGTTTTCTCTCTCACCACCTCATCCTTCTCTGAGTTCCTCCCCTGCTCATCACCCTGCAGCTACTTAGCACTTTTTTCAGTCTCCACTTATTCATTGGCCTACTCAGTCTTCCTTCTTTAGATCCACTTAAGAATCTTCCTCCTCCACCTCTTCTTAGTGACTCTCACCCCATCGCTATCTACATCTTTACCAACTTCATCACTTTTCCTTCCTCCACCACAGTCCCTTGTAGTCATCTCTTACTTTTCTCCACCCCTCCTATCCACTGCAAAAAAAATTTGCTCTCTTCAACCAATGTCTCCCTCAGACCTCTACCACATTGGCCTAGTGGGCCTGATACAAAATCACCTGGGAGAAGGTTTCTCTCAGGTGAGCTACAAGTGCTGTTTGCATCGAATGCATGTCCCACAAAGGCAGAATTTTGACAACCCAGCTGGATTGGATGCATGTTGCCAGACAGTCACCATGTCCCAGCAGTTGGGCTTTAACTCAGTGGTAGTAGTACAACCACAATATTATGTGGTACATTACCCCACTCCACCCTCCAAACACGAAATGTGACTTCAAAGGCAGTAGAAGCATAGCACCTTCCAAAAAACACACTAAACACGGCACAGAATAAGTACCATTTATGCATGTTTTTCTCCCACACAAAAAATGTACATCATTGGCAACAGCCAATGACGGCTTATGTCACAACAGAACAGCATGGGCAGCAGAAAGAGGAACCTAGGGCCCTCCGCTGACACCAACAGTGTATGAAGGCTGATGTGAGGGGCAGGGTTATGCAGTGGGGATCATCCCTGCAGTAAAGTCTGTTTTTGAAGATAGGGTAAATGCAAAAGTCTCCTTCGAGGTCCCAAACTATATATGCAGAAGAGGAGAGTAGGGGGTAGATGCCAGCTCCCAGTGTTGAGTAATTGGACTCTTGCTTACACTTCCGTCATCTCCCAGAACTCATCTGTCTTCACTCAGTGCTGATCTGGAAACCACCAAGTCAGTTAGAAAAATGTATTCTGCCCCCCAAAGAGACAATTAACCACCCGGGAGGTGTGGTGGCATATCGCATCACATGAAAACAATGGAAGACTGTCAAATGGGAGATAGTCACGGAGGTAAAGACAGTCAGGGCATGAACATTTCAAGTCTCAGCCAAAGCAACAAGGTAGGAACTAAAACACCCAGCCCATACCAGATGGTAAATACTCTACAATCAGCACACATTTGTCACGGTGTGTTAGGAGTGGAACAAAGGCTAGAACATATAAAAAGCCAGGATGTCACGATAGTGGAACATGCACCAGGAAAGCCAGGGTACAAATTCCATCAAAATCCATGGAACCTTTGCCATTTAACAAATATATAATATTGTGTCCTACGTCGCGATTGCTATAGCAGATTTTGCAAAAACCAGAAAAGTGCTGTGTGGAATGTTCAAATTCATCTCGACTATTGGTAATTATTCAAGACCACATTTCAGTGCATGGTTGTTTTGTCCCCCCATACAACCCCAGAAAGAAACAAGCAAATCTACCTTGGCCCTGCTCCAATAGTCATAGTCCAGTTGAGACTGCCAGGTCAGGGCCCCTCTGAAAAAGAGCTCTCTGAACAAGAGCACAAGCAACCCTAAACCAGTTTTTGCCCATTTGGCCTGGTCAGTCGAGTGATTGAGTCCTATGATGTAGTGAGCACAAGACCCAGGTGTGGGCTCTTAGAGCATTGTACTAAAGAAAGCAAAAGAGGTAAGGGTGGAAAGCTTGAATTAATCTCTACCACTGGTAACTGCTTGAGGCTGCATTCCAGTCCATCACTTTTTTGTCCACCATGCCACCTCTGATAGGACCCAGCCATAGGCAAATCAGCCTTGGTCATGCTCTAATTTTTGCACCACTGTAAATAATGTGTTCTATCCTTAACTCAGTGATATCCATTTTATCAGCCTGTGAAAGATGAATGGTTAGACACCACTGCTTGAATTTAAAATCTCATCAGGTTGTGTACAGATGTTTGTAGATGGCACAAAAATGGCATTAATAACTTCCTGCATACACCCAGCTGCATATAATGCACAGTAAGCAGGTTTATAGATAGAAGGTTTGTTTTTTTATTTGATGTCGAAATGAAATTTGTGTTTTGGGCATTTTACTTCTAATAGAGCTGCACAATATCACTGGCTTCACAGCACAAAGAGATAAACACAACTCTATTAAGATGCATGCTATAATTCAATACACTGGGCTGGATTTATGGACTTTTTATTAGAAAGACAAAATTCTTCTGGCGTAGCAGTCTTTTAGCCGCCATGTGATGGGTCTTTATTGTGGCTTACATGTTGCTGAATACCCCTGCTATCTACTTGTTGATGGGTGTGGGATGTGATAATGGCATTTTTAATCCTTGCCGATTTCTACCTGTCCACATTAAATAGGGTAGGCCGTTCTTGTTGTTATGGCATTGAAAAGATCATGTTATATAATATGAGACAGGAAGGCAGCAGCAAATTCGGAAAGCAATAAAAACACCCAGTGGCTTGTCAGGACTTTAACGGTCATTGTAGGGAATACCTAAGATTTGACTGAAGTTCAAGCCAACAGCCTCAGCCCAGCCAACCCACGCCAGGAAACCTGAAGGGGGCCTAAAGCCTTCTCAGCCCAGTGGTTGTTAACATAAGAATGTTTCAATCTTTAACTCACTGGGACGCAGAACGGCGGTTCTGTAGCATAATAAAAGTAGTTTTTTCTAAGAAGGACGGAGTGAAAAGTGATACAGGGTTCGCTCACCTTCCCAAACATCTAACCATACAAAAACAACAGGAGGGAACCCCTACTGTGCTTAGCCTATCTCTCCATACCAGCCCAAGGGGATCACTCTATGGTATTAAAAGAATTCTCACCCACTGGACTTCCAAGTGGCATGCTTCATCATGGAGTTCCATTTATGTTCCGTTAAGCAACCAGATTGCCCAAATTCAATGATTGTGAATTCACATTTTTCATTAGAGATGACATAATATATTAAATCATCAATGATCTAGCAGGAGATAATGCATTGCAAGCAGCCTAAAGGCTGCTCAGTTTCATAAACAGGAAATGCATGTCTGGCAGACATTAAAGGCAATTATAAGGCTGTAGTACCATTGTGAACATCTATATATCTCTACTAATGATTTAGCTAGAGGACAATGGCTGGTATGGCTGGTATGGCTGCACTCTTAATTCATCAATATCTTCACAGAAATCAAATTTAGGACTAGAGTTGCAATATCTACGCAAGAGTATTTTAATGCAACAAACCCCGCTGGAATGGAGTGCTAAAAAGATGGCCGCAGGTATACTGTTAGCATGTCATCAGAGGGAGGGTGGTGATGTCTATGTTGCGCCAGATACTTTGTGCATGGCCAGAGAAGGCTTTCCCAATGGTCTTATGGCAGCTGCATTGTCAATACCATTGTCAGATCTGGAAGCCCCACAGGATGTAGATCGAGAATAAAAACTGAGGGCCTCATTTACAAAAAAATGAAGTAGCGCCACAAGCCATTTTGCTGCGCGGAGCGGCGTCATTTTAAAAGTACAGGGATGCGTGGTATTAACAACATGATGCATCAGTGTGCTTTCCTCTGTGCTGGCGCATAATTGGCTGCCATGCACCAGATCAGGCACACTTGCGTCATGTTGCAAGGGTGCCTATGTTGCATGAATGATTGTTTTTGTGCAGGAAGGGACACCTTCCTGCACAAAAACAATAATTGATGGCATTTTCCTCTTTCTATGCAGGCTGCAGAATGTAGCACACATTGAAAGAGGAAAAAAGAGGTGAAATAAAATTACTCCTATGCCTCTCCTGGGGGGGCATGGGATTCTGGTGTATTCCCAGCTTTACAAAACTTTGTAAATCTGGGAATGTGTCAGGTTCCATGGATGTTGCGTGGGAACACCCACAGCCCCTTTCATGCAGAGTAATGCGTGAAAGGCGCCCATATTTACAAGGCCATGAAAAGTCACACAGGGTAACTTTACATTAGGGGTGGGCGGAATTTGCGGAGTCGCGTTCCGCAAAGTTCAGCGAAACGGTAAAAAATCTCTGCGAGCTTCGCAAAGTTCCACGAGCATGCAGAATTGCTTGGTCCGCCCGTTCGCGATGGGTTTTTCGTGTTCGGGGATGCTGTTTGCGTGCTGGAAATATCTCGCGAACTTACCCATCCGGTCGCCAAATGGCGCGGCCATCTTGTTTCACTTGTCCCGCCCAATCGCGATGCTTGTTTCCTGTTCGCAAACGCGGATGTCTGGTGGCGCGTCCGAATGACGTGTTCGCGATCGCACACTCTCGCGGCGCACGCGAACGGATAGGAAAACTCACGGGCGAACGCAGGGATCCCGGTAAGTGACAACACGCATTTTCAAAGCGCGAACAAGGAAAAAATTCCGCTACGCAGCGGATCGCGGAATTTTGGGTAATTCCGCGTTCTCCGCGGAACGCGGAATTACCAAAATTCCGCAAATTCCGCGAGCGGAACGGAATTTACCACCCACCCCTACTTTACATGGCCTTGTAAATATGGGCAGACACACTGCGCCGCCGGTGCATCAAAAAAGGTGACACGTCGACAGTACAATGGCCTTGTAAATGAGGTCCTAAGTAAGTTACTCTTGCAGGCAATAGATGTAGTAAATACATAAATGAAATTCTAAGGCTGCAGCACAACTGTCAACATATGTTATTGTTGAATTCATACACAGGAAAAATGCCATACATCTTCTGCGAGCAAACGTTTTTGTTTTTGAAAATGTGCAATCTCTCTTGCAGCTTGTGTGATGCTCTAGATGACCAGATTGGCCTTGTCATATGTGATACAACCATTCACGTCATTATTGATGTCATTTGTGATGTTGGTGAGTTTATGTGTAGGACAGTAATAAGCAATTAGGTAACAGTATAGCATTTTTACTTAGCTAACCATAACTGGACAGTTTCAGTAGCTGCTAGATTTTGAAACCGAACCATAATGTCCCTTCAACCAAAGTTTTTAATACTAAAGGGAATTTTACACCTTTTATGACACGTTTTAGTTTGTGATGTTATCAGCCAATGATAATGTCTCTTTAGCAAAGTGTTTTCAGAGAAATATCTTTAGTGACTTTGTGGAGCACCTACCCTGCACAGAGCCATATCCAGGGAAGCTTAGCATAGGTCTTTCTCCCTGTTCCCAAATCCCACTGGGCACAACCTTCTCATGTATCCAGTGGACTCTGGAAATGACCCATCCCTGCAGCCCACGCCCTCTGCTCAGTACCTTTGCCCAACAGAGTTCGGCCTTGCAGGCCATGTTCTGGGCTCAGGTCATGAACGTAGGGCTGCCACTTTCACTGATTACAAAGCTCACAGGACATGCCTTTCATACATCCCCTAACCTGCCATGCAGCCCCCACATTTTGTGAGGCTCTGCAGAATTGTCATAAAAGAGAAAAGGAAAATGGGCAGGTATTTTGGTACCCCCTCCTCAGAGTTGTACCTATAGGAGCAAAGGGGTGATCAAAATCTAATAAACCTGTCAGAGAATCTATAACTCTTGCAGATGAAGGGCCCCATCCCGAACTCCCAGAATCTGCAATCTTCATTACTCCAATTCCTAATCTTCCTCATCACCGTCCTGGAACAACCCCCCTCCCCCTTCCCCCTGCCCAATTAGTTTTAACCAGAGGGGAGTTCTTGGTATTTTAGAAAGTATGTGTGTTGGAATCCCGCTTTATGAGCCCCAGAGAGGGGATGGAGTCTAAGATGAGACTCGGTGTAAGTATTTGTTTTAAAGTTTATTTTAAGGTTAAGGTAGGTAAATTTAATCCTGTCCGGCCTACCCATGATGCACTACGGGTAGGTCAACAGTTGTACTGTAGGTGTTTTAAGGAAGTTCACAAGACTCCTTCATTTCCTCGCCAACAGTACCTCTATGTAATTCATGGGTGTAAACATACCTTCTTTTAGTATTCGCCGTTGCTTGGAAATCAGCTTCAGTGCATTTCAATGAAAGATCTCAGTTGTGGGAACAGACATGGAAATGCGTTCCCTGGAGAAATTCATGTGACCATAGATGATTGAGGCTTTTCGGCTTTGAGACTTGACGATGAGATCAGCGGAGGGAGGGCCGTGGATCTGAAGTACTAAGATTTCAGCTAAACCCCATTTTACACAAAAGATTCCAAGCTGCGGTGGTAGACGCACCTAAGGTACTCTGAACGGCAAAGAGGGAAAGTTGTGGGGGGCTGAGTTATAAAGTAGTTGATGGGTTAAGGCTATTGAGATCTGTCATAGCAGGGGTCACTGGAATTACACAACAAAATACGACCAATGTATGTGACGCATTTTGGCTTAAACCTTCTGCGTAGAAAGGGCAATTAATGTTGCATATTCTATCAATTAATTCAGTGACACCGCACATTCTTTCATATTATTTCTCTATTGCATTTTTAGCATGCTTATATATTGAAATAAAACGGATTACGGAGCATTGGAGACTATGGTATTTTTTAAGACAGAAAACTGTACATGTTCTTCGGATATCTTCATTACATTTTTTACTCCTGCATGCCAAAAAATGGAATAAGAGGTAGATGAGTATTTTTTCTTACTAAGGCAGATATGTTGTAAACCGTTTTTCCCTCAGGTCAGCATGTGGTTTATTTTGTGTACATTCTGAGGGAACACAAATGTGATGCAGAGTAATTTGTCACATATCTTTTCATCAAGAGGTGCTTTATTAATCAGACATCATTATTTTTTTCTTTTATATGTTATTTTTTACATTTTACAACAAGCATTCTTGTTTCATCAGGTCTGGGTAGTAAGCTTGGTCTGGACAAATCATCAGACTATTGCATGTATATGTATTTGCATGGAGTAGCTGCATCCCTTTATCCCTGTCAAAAGGCAGTGGACGGCTGTACAAGGTCCAAGGTAAAGATAAAGTCCACAGATGATTGAAGAGGTAGGTGGGTTGTAGGAGCAGAAATTGACTGTTACTACATCATGATGTAATGTTATTAAGAGATGTGTCTTCAGCTCTCTCCTTCTTTTGAAGTAGGGTTGGGGCGTCCTGATGGATACTGGTACTTTGTTCCACATCCGTATTGTATACATGGAGATGGTCTGTTGTGTTTTTTTCTTTTTCACACTTCTTTGCCTCCAGTCTCTTGATGTGTTGGATGCAAGGTGTGCTGGGAGCCACCAGATATGGTGAGCTTGTCAGCCATGAAGGCCGGATTACTGGTCATGACGTCTTTGTAAATGATGCAGATGGTTTTGAAGACAGTTTGTGCCAGTCAGTGCTTAGTTTGCAAAAAAAGAAGTGCCAGGCCCCTCATCAGGAGGCCACCACAGCTTGCACCACCCATTGCCCCTACCAGAGCTGCCAATGACAATGCCAACACAACTTCTAACCATCACACTCCTAGAAGTGTGACATTTCAGACTATTCCAGGCTCCCAAAACTATAAGAATGGCTTGGGAGGGAGGTATTAGTGGTTTTAAATGAATGCTGAGTTAATAAACAACTGTTGTTCTGCTCATCACTAAAATCAGACAAACAGTGTCACCATGTGGCAGCTCTCATAAGTACCAGTGTTGACAATTAAGTGCCGGTGCTGAGCATCGGAAACCACCCGCTCAAACTAAGCACTGGTGCCAGCAACTGGATACCAGACCGGACCATTAATTTAATTGATTTATCTTTGCATTATACAGTTCTTCGGATTTAAAAGGTCTTCTCCTTTGAACAGTGCATAGTGCCAACAAACCAGAAAGTGACCTGAAGTAATTAAACATTAAAAGCTAATTTAAAATGTATGGGGGTTTTAATTTCTGTTATCCTTCTTGAGAGAAATTGGTGCTTCCAGAGCATTGTGAGGTAAATATTAATTGCTTTCTACATTTAAGCTAAGAGTTTAAGGGGTCATTAGAAATGTAAACTTAATACAATATACCTATAACATCATGCTACTACATAGTGTTTACCTGAGCAGGAATGTGCTTAGAATTCTGATGTTGTTCCACTTACGAGATCAATGAGATCTTACCATTGAAACCATGCTTAAATGTTGATTAAAGCCATTTCTCAAAAGAAAACTTTCTCTCTACCTACCTTTAAAAATATCAAAACATGAAGATGTATGCTAATGATGAAAACAAATTAAAAGCACACCGGCCCTTACCAATTTTTCCAGGAGCTTCACTAGAGCTATTACTGCCATCGGGAGAGAATTTAGCACCTCTTCAAATTCTGAGCACAGCACCCAGTAGTTTAAACGTGGGCACGGAACTCTTGAGGTGTCAGAAGCTGCAATCTATTTTTATATGTGGCATGGTTTTATAATATTTCATTCGTTAGAGCTACAAAGATATTTTTTGGTAATTGACATAGAAAAAGTCCTGATCATGGCTTGAAAGAGCAGGCAGACATGCCCTGAATCCTCCATAGCGTGTTTTGGATGGGGTTTTAAGTTTCAGAGCACACGAGAATCATGTATGTATTCAGATAGCAAGTTTTGACATGGAATGAGACCAAGAGCTAGTCTCAGAGTTTAGGAGGGGCACTCAATGCACACATTCCTTTACAGAGTATGCCCACCTTCCTCTCACCCTATGGAGAAGGACTGACAGTGGTGGCAGTATGCAAATGTTAGAAGCAGGGCAAACCTTTTTACCAGTTGCCTGCACTAGCAGAGTGGTTGATTGACACGCATTTGTGGCTGTGTAAGCATGAATTGCCTGTGCTGTGTTAAACTGTAGCAACCAGGATCCTATTTGGAATATCCTGGCAAGGGTGGTACATAAAATAGAGGTTGGAGAGTGCCTGGCAGACAGTAATGTAGATTGCAGGGCTTCTCCAAAGAATTCCAGTGTTCCCTTGCAGTGGACTATACTCTATGGTGTTGAGGAGAGTAGAGTGTGGACACTTTGTGGTCACTGGCGTAACAAAACTTGACGGGGCCCCCCTGCAAGGTTCGTGAAGGGGTCCTCTCCAGGCTCAATCAGGAGCTCTCCAGCCACTGTATTGTGCTGAGGGGGCCCACTGGAGCTTGGGGGACCCCCGCACTGTGGGGGCTGCTGGGGCTTGTGTTACGCCACTGTTTGTGTTGCTGGGACTGCCCATGCCCCCTTTCCAGGTTTCATTCTTCCTTAAAAGGTGTTACACCAACAGGTTAAGTGCAGGAGCTTCTCCCTTTTTTGAACCCTTGTTTTGAGGTCAATTGACAGGGAGTTCTCCGTCACTCCTCCTTCCTGCTGACAACGAGACAAAGAGGGATGTTCGCAAAGGTAACTTTACACGTAAGTAAAGCAATGTGTGTAAAGTTTCTCTTACACTTTTGAGTAACTTTATTACTTTTGTCTATTCACCATTTATGAGAGTGCAGTTACTCAAGTGTAGACATGCATTTCCCCACCCCCAGGAATAGAGGGTGGAATCAGTAAAAATGTCAAATGTGACCATAATGTTTCTACTGGTAGTGACTTTATGACAATATTTGCATTCCCATAATGTTAAATAAATGTATAAATATGATTTAAAAGTAGAATATGCTCTAAAAATGTTGCTGCAATATTAACTACATTTTAAATTACATTTTAATAAATTTAAGTCTATTAAATTTAAATTACAATTAAGTTTGCAAAGATATTTTTAAAAACTATTCCCACATCAAGAAACATGTTTTTATTTATTTTTTATTAAAAGTTACTAAATAAAAGTTAAGCAAAAAATGAATGTAATAATTTTTATTAAAAACGTATATTTATTTATTTATATATTAAAAAGGGTTGTTTAAATGAATGGACCTCATTTGGGGGTAGTTCGGCGTGGCGGCTGTGACCTCTAGCTTGTTCCCTGCTTCTCCTGGCACTTCCTTTGTGACCCCTGACCTCAGAGGGGCAATACTTAAATATTTTAAAATAATATTTATTTATAATTTGTATTTTTTTATTTTAAGCTTCTGCCTCTATTATTTTCTATGGGAGGGTTTTGGATTACAAGTGAGTGATCATGGGTGTTGCTGGTATTACTTCAGCTCCTGGTTAGAGTGCATTTACGACCGTTTTAGGTCCTTTTAGCAGTAACGTTAGAAGTGCAGTTTGTGAATAGGAAGGGGCTTACTCTTTTGTTGATGGGTGCATGTCACTCACAAAGCCCCTCCCTAACCCTCCATTAACACCTCATTATCTCTCCCAAAAACCCTCCCCTTTAGACATAAATATTCCACTTTTTCCAGCCATTCTCCTGTCTCTCCGCATTTACTACTAAAATGTATATCTAAGTGTGCAGAGTTCCCCGCACACAAAAGATGAGAGGCAGAGGCGGAGACCTCCACACATAGATTTGTGAATAGCATTTTGTAGTATGTTAGAAGTCCTATTGTAGTATTTCTAAATGTGTGACATAATATAGTTTCTGAATAGGCACCAGAGACTGTGACTGGACCAGTCTGGGAGGAATAGGCAAAAACCAGGATATGCCAGAAGCTGGTCCCAGAGGTGGACCACTGCAATCCACAAATAATGTATGTGAGCTGGGTATAAAGAATGGGCTGAAACCCCAAGTCGTTGTGCCAGGATTTCTCATACACCTAGTACTGTGGGTCTCACATCAATGGAGACCGTGGAAAACCTTCAAGTGGCAGCGTTCAGGTCAATAACTGCCAAATCCCATACAGAGGTTTTGACCAGAAAATTGGGAGAGTCTGCATGTTGCCAGGAACAGCTGCCTTCAACCATCTTGAGGTAAGGAGACTACTGACTGCTGGAGAGGGGTGCTGTAGGTGCCCCTACATGAAAGGGAGGTTGCCTAGAAGAATGGGCCTTGAGGAGCTGTGCATGAAATGTAGGCATTCGGCTCGTTGTGAGCAAGGGAAGTACCAGCATCCACAGGCCCTGCAGTGTGGCTTGTGCCCTCATTAGAACAGGTGTCTGCAATTGGTCGATCACCAATCCACATAAACATAAAGTTAACTCTTCAGTTTAATTTTCTCTCATTTCAAAGTGTTGCATTTACGCACAGTAGGCATCTTGCTCCCAGAGGCTCGTAGACACAGTGTCCTATTTATAACTGAAAAATACAGCTATTTTTTAAGTGGGAGAAATTTAAAGTGCAGAAATATGTTCCATATTATGAACATTTTTGCAGAATATTTTCCTGCACTTTAAATTTCACCCATTCAAAAAAAGATTGCATGTTTTTGTTATGCATGTGACGTTGCCACATATGGTGAAAGATATGTCCAGTGCTACAAGTACATATGAAACATGATCTCATTCACCCATACACATATATCCCATTCATACACACACATGTTCATACATCCCCCAAAGACCACGCTCTCACTGACACTTATGGCAGCCCTGTCATTGTGCCCCTAGCCAAAATATTGTATTCAAACCATAATACCTGGCTGTATGGACATTATGCTTAAAGTCAAAGAAGCTGGGAGTGGGGGTGTTTGGTAACATTGTGCATGAGGCTTGGCCTTCTGTAGGTCACAATGATTTTCACTGATCAGAAGTAGCTCTCACTGCAGAAAGGGTTGGATACCCCTGCACTAGGACATACCTGCAGTGGAGTGCTTTGTTCCTCATGCAGTTGGAGCACTATTGATGGCAGGTCACTCTGAAATATCGCAACACCAATCTGAGACTTCATCTATACATTCCCCAAAGCATCTAAATGACTTGCAATTAAACATTTTCACTCTTACAATCAGCAGAGTAACAAGACCCCTCATCTGCACCGGGCCCCCCTGCCTTTCCATCCATAGAGCCAAAGCTGTGCACTTGTGATTGGAGCGGGAGGACAGCAGAGACGTTAGCAGGGATGGGGCAAGGTCAGCACAGTCTCTCCCTGAAGGCCGTCCCAGGCAGATAAGTGCTGCCTAGCCTCTTTCTCATCCGGCGAGAGCAGCCCAGGTCACAGAAACCTCAAAATAAGCATGTACTGTGCATGTGTTGTGAACAAAGGGAAGGACAAATAAAAGACTACAGGACACCCTGCGCCTGGGCCATGGCATTTGCCCTAGAAGAGGAAGGGGTCTCCTCTAAGCAAAGAGAGTATTCGTTGCATGAACTGCCTACTACTTACAGGGACGGCCATCTAGGGAAACCTACCAAACCCACACATTTCTGAAAACTAGACACCCAGAGGAGTCCAGGAAGGTATGGCTTGTGTGGACCCACCAAGGTTTTCCTACCCAGGATCCCCTGCAAACCTCAAATTTAGCTGAAAAAGCAAATTTTTCTCACATTTCTGTGTGTAAAAGTTGTGGGATCACCGGGCTGACACAAATTGCCTACCACCCAGCATTCCCCCAGGTCTCCCGATAAAAATGGTACCTCACTCACATGGGTGGGCCAAGTACCACGACAGGCAAGGGCCCAAAACGTATTGTGGAGACATCAAAATTACCTATCACAAAAAGACCTGGTTTTGCAAGGGGGTCATCTGGGTTTTTGGCCCCGGGCTCGGCAGCCATCTAGGGAAACCTACTAACCCACACATTTCTGAAAACTAGACCCCCAGAGGAGCCCAGGGAGGTATGGCTTGTGTGGACCCACCAGGTTTCCCTACACAGAATCCCCTGCAAACCTCAAATTTAGCTGAAAAAAATCACTTTTTTCTCAAATTTCTGTGTGGGAAAGTTGTGGGATCACCGGGCTGACACAAATTTCCTACCACCCAACATTCCCCCAGGTCTTCCAATAAAAATGGTACCTCACTTGCATGGCTGGGCCAAGTACCCGCAACAGGCAAGGGCCCAAAACGTATTGAGGAGACATCAAAATTACCTATCACAAAAAGACCTGGTTTTGCAAGGGGGTCATCTGGGTTTTTGGCCCCGGGCTCGGCGGCCATCTAGGGAAACCTACCAAACCCACATATTTCTGAAATCTAGACACCCGGGGGAGTCCAGGGAGGTATGAATTGCGTGGACCTCCCTATTTTTACCTACCCAGAATCCCCTGCAAACCTGAAATTTAGCTGAAAAAATCGCTTTTTTCTCAGATTTCTGTGTGGGAAAATTGAGGGATCACTGGGCTGACACAAATTTCCTACCACCCAGCATTCCCCCAGATACCTCACTTGTATGGGTGGGACAAGGGCCTGTGACTGGGAAGAGCCAAAAACATAGAGATTAAGGGTATAGCACAGTGAATTCTAAGTGCTAAATTTTTTCAAAAACACTTTTTTAGCCAATTCTGCATTGCACACCCACACAAGTGAGGTATCATTTATTCGGGAGACTGAGGGGAACAATGTGTGGTAGGACATTTGTGCCGGCACGGTGATCCCACACAAAAATATGTGGAAAATGTGTTTTTTTCAGCAAAATTTGGGGTTTGCAGAGGATTCTGGGTAGGAAAACGTTGAGGGATCCACGCAAGCCATACCTCCCTAGACTCCCCCGGGTGTATAGTTTTCAGAAATGTGTGAATTTGGTGGGTTTCCCCAGATGGCCACCGAGCCCGGGGCTAAAATCCCAGGTGCCACCCTTGCAAAACCAGTTTGTTATGTGATAGGTAATTTTGAAGTCTCCTCAATACGTTTTGGGCCCTTGCCTGTCATGGGTACTTGGGCTACCCACACGAGTGAGGTATCATTTTTATCAGGAGAACTGGGGGAACGCTGGGTGGTAGGAAATGTGTGTCAGCCCGGTGATCCCGCAACTTTCCCACACAGAAATTTGTTTAAAAAGTGATTTTTTTCAGCTAAATGTGAGGTTTGTAGGGGATTCTGGGTAGGTAAACATTGGGGGTTCCATGCAAGCCATACCTCCCTTGACTCCCCCGGGTGTCCAGTTTTCAGAAATATGTGGTTTTTGTAGGTTTCCCTAGATGGCCGCCGAGCCCGGGGCCAAAAACCCAGGTGACCCCCCTTACAAAACCAGGTTGTTTTGTGATAGTTAATTTTGATGTCTCCTCAATACGTTTTGGGCCCTTGCCTGTAGCGGGTACTTGGCCCACCCATGCGAGTGAAGTACCATTTTTATCTGAAGACTTTGGGGAATGCGGGGAGGGTGGAATTTTGAGGATCCACGCAAATTCCAGAACTTTCCATCACAGAAATGTGAGGAAAATGTGTTTCTTTTACAAAGTTTGAGGCTTGCAGGGGATTCTGGGTAACAGAACCTGGTGAGAGCCACACAAGTCACCCCCTCCTCGATTCCCCTGGGTGTCTAGTTTTCAAAAATGTATAGGTTTGCTAGGTTTCCCTAGGTGCCGGCAGAGCTAGGATTCAAAATATACAGCTAGGCACTTTGCCAAAAAAGGGTCAGTTTTCACTGTAAAAATGTGGTGTGTCCAATTTGTGTTTTGGGACGTTTCCTGTCGCGGGCACTTGGCCTCCCCACACAAGTGAGGTACCATTTTTATCGTAAGACTTTGGGGAACTGGGGGTGGGAGGAATTTTGTGGATTCACGCAGATTCTAGAACTTTCCATCACAGGAATGTCAGGAAAATGTGGGTTTTTTTTACCACGTTTGAGGTTTGCAGGGGATTCTGGATAACAGAACCTGGTGTGAGCAATACAAGTCACCCCCTTCTTGATTCCCCTGGGTGTCTAGTTTTAAAAAATGTATAGGTTTTCTAGGTTTCCTTAGGTGCCGGCAGAGCTAGGATTCAAAATCTACAGCTAGGCCCTTTGCAAAAAACTTTTCACTGTAAAAATGTGGTGTGTCCACGTTGCGCTTGGGCCGTTTCCTGCTGCGGGCACTAGGTCCACCCACACATGTGAGTTACCATTTTTATTGGAAGACTTTGGAGGATGCGGGGTGGGTGGAATTTTGTGGACCCACGCATATTCCAGACCTTTCCATGACAGAAATGTGAGGAAAATGTGTTTTTTTTGACAAAGTTTGAGGTTTGCAAGGGATTCTGAGTAACAGAACCTGGTGAGAGCCACACAAGTCACACACTCCTGGATTTCTCTGGGTGTCTAGTTTTCAAAAAAGTATAGGTTTGCTTGGTTTCCCTAGGTGCCGGCAGAGCTAGGGTTCAAAATCCACAGCTAGGCACTTTGCAAAAAAAGGGTCAGTTTTCACTCTAAAAATGTGGTGTGTCTATGTTGCATTTTTGGCCGTTTCCTGCCGCGGGCACTAGGCCTACCCACACAAGTGAGGTACCATTTTTATCGGAAAACTTTGGGAAACGCGGGGTGGGTGGACTTTTGTGGATCCACGCAGATTCTAGAACTTTCCATCACAGAAATGTGAGGAAAATGTGTTCTTTTACATAGTTTGAGGTTTGCAAGGGATTCTGGGTAACAGAACCTGGTGAGAGCCACTCAAGTCACCCCTTCCTGCGTTCCTCTGGGTGTCTAGTTTTCAAAAATGTATAGGTTTGCTAGGTTTCCCTAGGTGCCAGCTGAGCTAGGGTTCAAAATCAACAGCTAGGCACTGTGCAAAAAAGGGTCGGTTTTCACTGTAAAAATGTGGTGTGTCCACGTTGCGTTTTGGGACGTTTCCTGTCGCGGGCACTAGGCCTACCCGCACAAGTGAGGTACCATTTTTATCGGGAGACTTAGGGGAACTCAGAATTGTAGAGCAACTGTTATTACCTATTGACTTTCTATGCATTTCTGCCTTCCTAATGTAGGACAATGTGTAAAAAAGAAGTCACTTTGAAAAATGTCCTACAATTATCATTCTAGTATGGGTAACCACAATTTCGGAGATGTGCAAATAGCTACTGTTTCTAAACTCTAAGGGCCATATTATCAAGAACGGGCGATAACATTATCGCCGCTTTAGCGGCAGGAAACTGCCGCTAAATCGGCGATAAGGGGCTTGATAATATGCCCTATAGAATTCCAATAGAAGCCCAGGTTTGATGTCCTTCACACCAGAACCTGGGCTTCTATTGGAATTCTATAGGGCATATTATAAAGCCCCTTATCGCCGCTTTAGCGGCAGTTTCCTGCCGCTAAAGCGGTGATAATGTTATCTCCGTTCTTGATAATATGGCCCTATATTTTGTTCCAATTTCGGAAATACATAGGTGTCTTTGATACCTATTTTTCCCTTTTTATATTTTACCAAATTAATTGCTATATACCCAGTACACAATGAAAAAACACTGGAAGACGCTGCTCAGTTATTGGCTCTGGTTTCCTCTGGTTCTTGGTAAACATACAAGTCCTATATATCCCCACAACCAGAAGGGTCCAGCAAATATAACGTTATATTGCTTTCAAACATCTGTCATAGTTATAGGAAGTTACAGGTGAAAACGTTGGCGAAAATGGCTGTTTTTTCAACTCATTTTCATTTTTTTTATTTTCAACTGTTAGTTTCTATAAAAAAACCTTGAAGGATCTACACAAAGGACCTCTTGCTAAATTCAGAATGTTGTCCACTTTTCAGAAATGTATAGCTTTCTGGGATCCATTATTGCTTTCACACCCATTTCTACCACTAACTGGAAGGAGGTTGAAAGCACAAAAAGTAGCAAAAATAGGCTATGTCCCAGTAAAATGCCAAAACTGTGTCAAAAATTTTGGTTTTCTGACAAAAGTCTGCTTGCCCCTGAAAGTAGGGAAGATGATGATTTCAGCACTACAAACCCTTTGTTGATACAATTTGCAGGGGGAAACCCATATGCTTTCTTCTGCTCACTTTTTCCCATTTTTCCCCCCAAAAAACCAAATTTAGCTGTATTTTGGCTTATATCTGGGTCCCCTCCAGGGGAATCCACAATCCCTGGGTACCTTTAAAATTCCTATGATGTTGGAAGAAAAGGGCGCAAATTTGGTGTGGATACCTTATGTGGACAAAAAATTACAGGGGCCTATGCGCGAACTACCCCAAATAGCCAAAAAAAAGGCTTAGCACGGGGGGGGGGAGGCCTAGCAGTGAAAGGGTTAAGTATCATTTACGTTTAGTGTTGCATTTGTAGAATTAAAGCAATTTTCCTTTTTAAGAAAAGTCGCTGATTGGATAACATTTACTGACTGTCTATCCTGCTCCAGCGGGCAGAGTAAGTCTCAGACTGCTCTACTGAGGTACATGGAGGGTCCAGCTAAAGGGAGTACTCGGTGCTCATTTCTCAGTTTCGGGCTGAATGGTAATGTGAAGTCCTGGGAACCAAGAGATAAAAGGATCTAATTTTTCAAGTTTGAGCCCAGTAACCCCTGGCTGCCCCGGCATTCCTGAAAAGGTTATCTTATTAGTTAAACCGTCAGAAACTGCAACAGGTATGACATTATATGGCAAATTCTTTGTTACAGTGGCATAGTTAAAGGAGGGTGGCACTTAGCAGTTGTTGGCAAAGGTACCTTTTTCGTTCATAGATAGCAAGACCTGAAATTAAATCAAAGACCATGGATCATTGAAAATAGTTCTGTACATAGATCTTTTCCAAAATTAAAATGCAGTTTGCCCACTCTCTGGTCGTTTATTGCTACTCACGGTGGCAGCTGTTGGCTCTGGTAAACTTACACACAGCTGTCCTTATAGAACATGTGGACATTAGCAGATGAAGTGAAACGCACACTGTAATGACCCGTATGCAAATTACTGGCCCTTTTGAAATATAAACCCAGATTGATTATCAACACTTTTTAAATGTACAGTTGAGCCAAGCTATTGCACTTGTAGCGCGAGGCAAAGCCATCATTAGTCAAGCAGCTGCCTGCGGTATGAGAGGCCTAGTTCACAAAAAGTATGAGTTTCTTTTACTCCTCATCCCTTGAGAAAGGAGAATCCGCTTTCCTTGCTGGTGGGAAAGTTTGTGGCTTCCTTGCTACGCTGCTTCATGCACCTCTCGCCTTCTTGTAAGATCTTTAACGTTCCCTCAGCACAGAATACTCCCAGGGGCATATTCACAAGGAGCTATCGCCGAATTAACGGCATTTATCACAGCCAAAGTCGTGATAAATTTACCTCCCCATTCACAAGCCGGTGTGAACAGCCCACAGCACCAGTTTACCCGTGATAGCAGCCGCAAAAATCATCGCTACAGAGGACCCCCGCAAATATCGCTAATGAGATGCAGAGTAGGCGTTCCCATGCCAAAAGTTGAGACAACATCACACCTCAACATTCACAACGACCAGCCACATCGGCGATAAGAACACAAAACAGCCGATAAGGCGCGTTAGCACCAGGAAATTTACACCTGCTCTGACCTGGTGTAAAGTCGGGGGGCAGCCAGCACCACAAAAGGGAGCACAGCCCAGGGCCACATCCGAAGGGCAACAGATGCCATGGAGCCACTCATCATGCGGCCCAGACACCCAAGAGGGCCACAACACCCACCGCCACCACCCCAGGACCCCAACCCACACCCGGAACACCCCCCCCCCGGACCACCACAGACGCAGCACAGACAAAGACAGCGGACCCCCAGGAAGCGTATCAGCTGCACAGACCCAACATCTGACAATGTCACCGTCCACTACAGGCTGAAAGTGACAAACATCCTACGCATCCTGACCAGCATCCCCTAACAGGCCTACGGCACCAACACTGCGGACAACCAACATCCCACCCCACACAAAGCTGCTGGCTTGGCTGCACCTGTTGGCCCCTGGTACCCCCCAACCAACACCCGCCAGAGTCGGAGGAGTCTCACAGCCAGCCACATCCAAGTCCTGGACATCACCATCACCCTGGTACCCCAGTCCCCATACGTACAACACAATGCGCAGGATCCGCTGGAGACCAAGCAAGGACCATACGCCCAAGCAGGATGCGCGCATGTGTTGGGGGCAATACACAGCACACATGTACTACCTGTGCCCCCTGGTGACACAGCACACAATCACCGCAACAGGAAGCACACGTCTCACATCAATGTGCAGGCAACAACAGAACACCGTGGAACCCCCAACAATGTCGCCTTCAAATACACAGCCAGTGTGCATGATACCCTCATCCTCCGACAGTCCATCATCAACAAGCGTTCCCAGGATGGCAACAAGGGAAATGCACAGCCCCTTGGCAATATCCAAATGAACACCCCACACACCTCAACTCCACAACCATGCAACTCACAACTCTAGCAATGCACACGTCACAAAATCACATACAACAGGCACAACAACATGCCCACCCACCAGACACGACAGAACAACTTACAATGTTCACATGGGCAAGCCCTGAACTTGAGCCAGCAACGGCATGGCACCTCAGCCACATAATAGCCGAATGTGGGGAGAGGTGGCAACCAGGCATGTGTGAAGGATGCAGTAGAACCATGATTGGGAAAGTACACAATGCCAAGAGTGGCGGTGATGTGCCGGACACACCGCAGTATGCAGAACACACCCATATCCATGGCGACATACACCGCTGGTGTATGGAGTGTAGTGGACAGTGGACACCACCATGTCACCCCAGCCAGTGGGGGACCTCGCGGAAATGTTGCCTGTTATGCCCCCCCCTAAGCATCACCGGAGTGGGATGGCCCAGCGTACGCCACGCCAGCGTAGGGGTGTGAATAAAAAGCACGTAGGCCTGGGCGTGGTCCTCTTCTGGAAAGACACACGTCTCTGCCAGGGCGGCGCCTCCCACCCCGCCACGAGGACGACGCCGTCCTCGTGAGCGGAGTTGCCTGCGATGCTGTGCGCCTGCCGGATCCCGGCACGCTGGACCACGAACCCGTCAGGCCCGCCCCTGCGCAGCCAGGCCACACTGATCACCTGCAGACACCGGTGTGTGTCAAGGAGGGCCCACCACGTGCCGGCACAAGCTCCAAGCCCGAGGCCTGCGACCTTGGCAGCCTCCTCAGACCATCACGGCCTCCACGACACAGGCCCGCCTTACTCCTTTCTCGTTGACGCACTCTACTGCCGCCTTCGGCCCACTCGTCGGACCAGTAGGTCCCATGTGTGAAACTGTGTCCTGAGTCATAAATGGCAGTGACCCCAAGTCCGGGCCAGCGGCCACAGCACAGACCCCCCCCCCGAACTGTGAGACATAGTTCCATATGGGCATCTTGCGATATGTGGTGCCACTAACCCTGTTCAACGCCAGCCGGCGACACGTGGTGCCACTAACCCTGTTTAACGCCAGCTGGCGACACGTGGATGAGGGACCAGGACTACCCTGCGGATCAGTAGGTCACACATCCAGCACCTAGTCGCAAAGCACGAATGGCAGAGTCCACACCAGTGGTCGCACGGAGAGGTGTAAGAGGAAGATGCGGCTCAGTCCGGACGAATGCCGGGTCACATACACAGAGGTTACCGAACACGTGGTGCCACTGAACCTGAACTACGCGGGCCGGTGGGGCCATCCAACCTATGCCGGCGACACTCGGTGAATGGGCCGTGCTGACCGCTGCCTCAGGCCTACACCACGGTCAGGTAGATCACACATTTGGAACTGAGTCTTGATTACACCATGGCAGTGAACATCATTTAAGGCAGAGAACAATTCACTATACACCCTTCGATGTGGTGGCAACAAGTCTGTGCATGGCATCACAACCACACGTGTCTGTGGGCCTACGAGGCCTACTGCCCTCAGCCTACGCTGCGCACGAGTGGGATCACAGATTTGGAACTGAACATCGGTAATTCAAAAGGCAGAATACATTTCATCGCACGCACGGAGAGGCGTAAGCGGATGACGCGTTGCAGTCCTGAGGGAACAGGATCATCATTACGGAGGTGATTGAACACTACCAACAACTGCCACTGTGTCACTAACTCTGTGCCTCGCGAGCCAACGACACGTGGCTGTGGGCCACTGCTGACCTCTGCCTCCGGCCTACACTGCGGTCCAGTAGGTCACAGAGTCTTGATTTGGCAATGTTGGAGTTCACATCTGTGTACCAGCATCATCGCAGACTGCATCCCCTCTCAGCACCTGTGCCACTAAGTGTGTTCCCCGACATTCATGGACACTCACTGGTCGTACATTGGTGGCATTTGAGTCTATGGAATAGGGGCTAGTTTTCATCCTCATGTAGCTGATACCGAATTGTTGGTGAAAACGAGGGTTGCGCTTTCCACTCCTCCATTTGCTGCTTCCAGATTGTAGTGTAGCTCCTATTTCCCTAATAGGCTCTGCGCATTGGAATAATATCCCCTATAGGTTTGACATAGGACTAAGGTCAGTATGTCCCTATCGAGTATATTAAACTTAATTACTTGTGCCAGCTAGCTCAGAGGCCACTAGAAACTTCTTGACGACAAGAAGGGAGTAGTTTCTGGCAGCCGCAAAACATGACAACTTTGTTTCCCTTTAGAATCAGAACGTGTCCCAGAGTCGTAGAAACAATAGATAACTATTTCACTCAGCTCAATCGTGCATGCTTAGTTTTCCTCAAAGTTACACAGAAAGAAATAGGCGGGCGTTTCAATAAAAGATTTATTGAACAGTCTTGTTTCTGGTGTAAGTAAAATGTGCTGTTACGATCACAAGACAGTATGCAAGATAAATAATGTACAGCGTAAGCAGTAGAAATAAATAATACTGCAATAGCATTATCTTTTAGCATATATGTATTCACATAAATAACGCAGACTAAAAATGCGAGTACTCATACGATGCGTCTCTAACCTAGTTCTACCCCAATGTACCTAACCTGTCCTAGGTGTAGGGAGAGGTATGAAGTAGGTGAAATATTCCTTACTATAGTATATTAAGAGTATGTTAAGTCTGGTATGCTTAGTATGCCAAGTATGCCAAGAGTCCCTCTAGGTTCTAGTCAGCTCCATACCTTTAGAATGAGAGAGGTGGGAATCTCTTGCCAGATTCGAACTCCAACACCCCGCAAGGGAAGTCAGATCACTGGAAGCTGGACTCTCTGCGTGCAGGGATGACAGCGTCTTCTCAGTGGGTCCGGCCGGGAAACGGGCTCCTCTAAAGTCGAGGTCTCCTCTGATTTACAGGGGCTAGGGAAGGTATATTTATACATGAGAGGTAACTCGAAATGTTTGCATTGACGTGAATCGGACAGCGGAAGACGTCATGAATGAACCCCTAAGGTCTAACGGTTCATGCATAATAGATGAGTCCTTGAAGAAATCAATAGTCCTGTGCTAGGGAAACTCCCAAAGCCTAAGGGTCTGTTCTTCAAGAACTCGTTGTGACGTTAGGGTGGACGGATGTCGGAGACCATGCCTGTATTTGGAGTGCACGGTTTAATGCCTAAATAAGGACTGGGATTTTATGCCTATATAAGGGCAGGGCGAATTGTGCCTATATAAGGACATGATACAGAAAAGCCCATGTATGGACACCCTAAGAGGAATACAACACCCACTCCACTTTCGTGTGTACGATAATACTAAAATGCTAAACATTTAAAATGCTAAACATTAAATGGAGTACCGCATATTAAAAAGTATTTCTTTAAAAGCATTAAAAAACATTGTAAAATGCAAAAGGTACTGTACATATTAAGCAATGCTTTTCATTTCAGGCAAAAAGGTTGAAATTAAATGCAATTGGAATGAAATAAGCAGTAATATTTACATGTGACAGAAAAAATGCTCGATAAAGTTTTTCAAAGTCAAAGTCATTTCA
Organism: Calotriton arnoldi; assembly: GCA_963921515.1. Lineage (NCBI taxonomy): Eukaryota > Metazoa > Chordata > Amphibia > Caudata > Salamandridae > Calotriton > Calotriton arnoldi. The sequence goes on from CAWUFW010014590.1 coordinate 163,860, forward strand.
TGTCATGAAAATTAATGAACTGTTTTAGACACACAAGATGACTAAGTGTCCGTGGAAGTACCGCGAAGTCTGTACTATAAGGCTAGTTCTACTTTAAGCAGATTGAAGTGCTATTTTAGTTCGAAAAATGGGGAAAAGTTCAATTTTTGGAAGAGTTCCAAGTTTTTTTTTTTTTTTTTTTTAAATGAAGGCCAAATTGTTACTGCATCTCTGGAACACTATGCTGAATCAGAGTCAGTTCACGGGTCTGGTGTAAACATGAGATCATCTATTTCTGTAGACAAAATATCGTCCACTGAAGTTGGTGTCAGTTGGAACACCTCGTGTAGTAGATTAATTGCACAGAGATGTGAAGCATCGCTTTCAGCATAGGTTGCCGCAGCAATGTTCGCGTCCGTTGTTACCTGTGTGCCTGTAGATCTTTCTCGTACCTCAGCAGCAGCCGGAAGCGTCTGTGAGATCTCAATGAATGCTGACATCAGGATTGGTAGCCTCTGGGGACAACACAGAGCATGGGCCGTTATCGGGACCAGCAGAGTATCGACATCCGTTGGCGTTGCTGATGGAAATGTTAGACAGGTGTCCAACACGCATTCTTCACCGCATAGCAGGCATCGTAGAACAGGTAAGATGCAATCTTGCCAGATTGGTCTGAATGACAGGAACCACGTGGTATTCAGGTCCCGTAGACGAGTCATGCCCAATAGCTGTACTATTCGCTCACGGCACTTTCGTTCAAGGAGAGCTTTCTCCATTTCGCTCGGAGTGATGTCTGCGAATAGGCTGGCCATAGCGCAATAGCAGGAAGATAAATAGAATTCCGGCAACAAGTGCTAGAATTAATGGTATGCCACCAAACACCGAATGTGCATCGTTCGGGATGATACCGAGTATCGCCTGGAAAGGTGCTAACAGACCGGAGCAGATGCTCTTAAATACATGTACAATTCCGGTTGTATCAGACATGTTAAAGATACGTGTTATCATTTCTACGAAATGTATAGGGCAGTTTGTACGTATTAAAGTCTGTATCTCAGCCGAAGTCCTTGCTACTTGTAGATCATAGGTTTCTTTGGCCGAGGTCAAAGGCACTGTTTGCTGTAAAAGCATGGCTTTCATTCTGCTCAAAGTATCAAATCTTATAAAAGAGACGTTCAGCGAAGGCCATAGAGGCGACTCCCTGACTGTGTCTATTGGGGCAAACAATACTTGCATACAGCAAGTGACCCTGGAGTTGACCGTTACTAGATATGGGATGCCTGGCAACATCAATTGTGGGGATGGGATGCACACCTTTCTTATTTTAATTTTCAAACTTGTCCTAGTTCTCCTTAGATTGCGTGCAGACTGGTAGGGTGCCAGCCCGACACCCCGGTTTCAACATCAACTTTAAAGAAGGGGCGACATCTCGCCCCCGCCAATCGCACAGCTCAATGTCGCCTAGTTGGCATTGTAATCTTCCTTAAAAATCATCAATCTACTCCGTGTTTGCCATCAACTTTTCAAATTTAACCATCTTGTACTTTTTCATCCACACGTGGAATATATTTGCCATTTTCCAAATTTCTAATGTTCAAGATGTGACACTCCGGACCTTTATACATGAACACGACTAAAGCAAAGTTTGTAAAAAGGCAGTGTTTATTCAAACGAAGACCCAATGCATTTCGGGCTAGAAAGCGCCCTTCTTCAGGGGTCACTGTAAACAACGATAAAACAATAATCAGTATGTTTCATTATTAAACATTATAGCATTGCATTGTCCCCAATTAATGTGCAATTAATCACGATTCCACTTGACATCTCATTTTGCTCATCTACCCCCTCATTCAAAACGTTACTTGCTGTATAACCTTTCTACTCATGATATTAGTCTCTTCATTCCTACCTCATTTTGCCCAAGCCCGTTGTCTCCCGCACTCTGTTTCCCAACAAACATCCCTTCCTTCTTCCAGCCCAAATCCCCACTTCCTCATGTTGTCAATAGTCCATTCCTTCCCACTATCTCCCACATTCTCTCTCTAAACAAAACATCCTTTCCTTACTGCCAACTTTTCACACTCCTAACACCGTTATCTATATTCCCTCCCTTCCTCTACATTGTTACTCAAACCAGCTGTCACCCACCGACTTTCTACCCGACCTGACTCCTGTCATTTTCAAATACATGTATTTAATCACTATCATTGAAACGCCAGCTACACTCCTAACCCTCTACTGAGTAACACCCTCACATATACAACATACCTGCCACGAGCGTTAAAAAGCAACCCTTCACGTTGACATTCCAGCAAGAAGTCCTTCACATCCTATCCCCTCCCATATTTAACCAAATTGTCCCGCCCTATTGCCTCCCAATAGGCCCGTTATTGCATAATTTTCCCGCCGGCAATGCTATTAACCTATTCTGAATCTAAATACTACGTTTCCCATAATGCAATAGGATGATCTGAAAGGAGCACGAGCTCATCGTACATGATCGTGTTGCACAGTGACTCTACAACTGACGATTGTCTCAATGAGAACTCCAATGTCATCTTTGAATCCTAAATGTTTTAAAGTTCGTTTCCACTGTCAGTTTCAACACCAGCTTTAAAAACAAACCCAGATCTTTCGCCAACGGTGTGGACGAGTGACATATTGTCAGTTTTTACTTTTCTTTCTTTTCTTTCTTCTTTTTGTTCGACGGGTGCTATCCCATATGGGGCTGAATTTTTCAACATCAATTGTGGGGATGGGATGCACACCTTTCTTATTTTAATTTTCAAACTTGTCCTAGCTCTCCTTAGATTGCGTGCAGACTGGTAGGGTGCCAGCCCGACACCCGGTTTCAACATCAACTTTAAAGAAGGGGCGACATCTCGCCCCCGCCAATCGCACAGCTCAATGTCGCCTAGTTGGCATTGTAATCTTCCTTAAAAATCATCAATCTACAAAATGGCAAATATATTCCACGTGTGGACGAAAAAGTACAAGATGGTTAAATTTGAAAAGTTGATGGCATACACGGAGTAGATTGATGATTTTTAAGGAAGATTACAATGCCAACTAGGCGACATTGAGCTGTGCGATTGGCGGGGGCGAGATGTCGCCCCTTCTTTAAAGTTGATGCCTGGCAACATGCCACAGCAACTCTGATCATTCAACATGAGGTAACTCCCATTAGCAAGTTGTCCAAACGTTGGATTAATCACAGCAGCTGGTGTACCCTGCTGATGGCAAGACAAATTTGCCACAGAACCATTACAAGCCCGTGTAAAGAAATGTCCTGACATATAAGTGAACCGCTCAGTGCACGTTTACAGTGTGTACCGCTCAAAAACACTTCACGATCCCCACTCCAACATCTATATGTATACGGTAAATACCAAGATGTCTTAATGTATTCCTTACCCAACCTTTCATATTTGCCTGCTTGCATTTGTCTGAGGCAATACTGAAACTGAAAAGTAGTCACAGGTAATGTGATTTTGCCATGAATGAGCCATTCCATAGCTGGTTTTTCTGCCACTGTGAATGGTAACCTTTCCATTTTTTCAATGCTCAGCACTGTATACTTTGCTCCTCTTTGTGCCAATTCGATCTGTTTATCAGTTAGATTGTATTCTGCAAACAGAGCCGACGTGTTGATGAAACGCCAAGGCACATAGCCCGCTCGCAAAGATTGCAGCGTCCAGCTCAATAACACAATAGAACGTAATTGAGATTGGCCTTGTTGTAACATCACCAAATCTTGTTCTAGAATGTCGATAGCAGAGGATACAATGCCATCCAATGAATATATTCTGGAGGACAAAGTTGTTAACCCATTGTCGACCACAGAGAGTGTTTTCTCTAAATTAATACGATCAAGTTCACGTATTCGTTCTGCGGCCTCCATCTGTGACACTTTCCATGCTTCATTATAGGCAGCATAAATACCGGCATATATGAAACGTTTTTGACGCGGTTTTCTTGGTCCAAGCAAGAACCCCCTAAGGTCTGCGTCCTCTGTAAGTAAGGATAAGTGTTGTTTCACATCCTGTAGTGTAGATTTCTGAAGCCAATCGAGGCATAATTTTCCTACACTGTATGTTGTTACTACCCCCGGATGCTGTCTTTGGACGTATCTTGGGTCTGGCCTATGAATAGTAAAGCCCTGAGTTTTATTCAGGAATCTTTCCTGACAGTTGTTCGTGTCTAAGGGCCAGATCAACCATTTTCTCCAATTAGGATTAGATCTGTTGAGTTGTAGTATTTGGTCAACTGTAACCGCTGCCTGTGTTTTGTTATCACTGGCATGTGCTGGTACAGAAGGTGTTTTCATCTCTTTGATCTTGGCTAATCCAAGACAAGATGTTTGTTGGACAGTTTCATTCAAAAACATTATTTGTTCAGGGATGATACAGGCTCTAAATAATGCTTCTATTCCCTGCACTTGCCATTCTTTAGTACCCCAGACAGTTTTCGTGTCTATCGTGTCTTTCCAAAAGTCGAAACCCTGTCTAGACAGTTGGGCAATAAATGCTGCAGAGTAAATCTGTTTTGTATTAGTTAACATAATTTTCAGTCCTGTTTTGTTTACATTTTTATAGTAAAACGTTTCTGGATCAGAAGTATTGTAACCTGAAAAATATGGAAACTTGCTAGCAAATGTTTTTGAACTACCTTGTGGTGGTGTAGGACAATGCTCCCATTGGTTAAACATAAACACATTTCTAGGGTATGCAGATTTATGCAAATAATGATGACCATAGTGGTTATAACAATACAGTTGTTCATAGTCTGATGAACCCTCTAAATATTAATTTTTAGAAAATGCAGCAGATTTTTTTAGGTCAAACATTATGTCATTAACAGTCTCGAAGTCCCAATCATCTGAATAGGTACTAGACGTAATTAGATCACTTAGTGAAATTTTAAACAAATGTGGAATGTTCAATTGTTCCGTCGGGCCGAAGATATCATAATCAGTTTTGTCCCACACTATACCATCCTGTATAGGAACTGCTGTGATGTTCACTGATGACAAGTCTCTTGCTTCACGAAGGGAAGATTTATGAGGTTGTAAAAGTACGTTCACGTCTTTTCCTTCAGTATTCACATGGATGTATCTGCCACTTATAAGCATGCTCACAGTTGTAACCAAAGCTAGCCAGAGCAGGAACACAAAAAGTCCAGATGAAATCCAGAGTTCAATCCATGGAGAAACCAAATAAGTCTTTTTCAAAAAGTGAAGAAAGTCTTGTACTTGCTGCTTGATATTAAATGATGCTGGCGTCGTTTCAGGTTCACTCGGATCTTCTGAGAACGTATCAAAATTAATGAAATAGCCAGAAGCAGTTCTGTCAATTGTTGGAATTGCATCAGGATTTGTAGAAATCACAGGAACCAGTTCATCACTTGCTACATTGGTGTAGACAGGTGTATTTGGACGAACTGTTACTTGGTTTTCAAGAGGGATGAGTTCCATTGCGTTGATGCTTAGTCCTTTATCTGTTACAGCTGAATTCTCGATTGTTATCAGTCTTTCAGTCTGAACCTCCTGAATAGTAGCGAGAGGAGTGCGTCTGCTACTAGGTCGGAGTCCACGAGGCCTACTATTTAGTATTGGCCACATACTGTGGTTTGATGAGGTCGATGGACACAAATCTTTTCTCCTTTCTTCCAGCAAGGGGCGGCAGAAGTACTGTTCTTGTTCCTTGAACTGCTAGGACAGGTACTGGTTGTCTGTAAGAAGGTCCAAATTCCTTCTTGTCCGCAATTTTTTCTCTGACTAGATCCCCAACTTTTGGAATCCAGACAGGCCTTGCTGGGACCGCCGTTTTTCCCCAGTGGTGGTTGGCTGCAGGAATACGTTGCTTTGTTTCGTTCTTAACTCATTCAGTTCCTGTAAAACAGCCAAACGATCTTTGATATCAAACGTTTTATTTTCCACCACTGTGCCTACGTGATCGAGATCTGGTACCCACATTCTTGTCCTAAATAGGACCTCATATGGAGTGACCCCCCCTAGAGAACTTCTTGGCAGATTATTCAATGAGCGTTGGACCCCATTAAGGTGTTTGACCCACCCATCACCCGAACCTAATACCCTAGCTGTTATAGACTGCTTTATGTCCCGGTTTTTCCTTTCCACAACCGAATTTCCCTCAGGATGGAATGGAGAGGAGTACCGCAATGCAACGCCCAGACTGGCCATGGCTTCTTTGTAAGCCCGAGAGCTAAACGCAGGGCCCTGGTCAGAATGTAGCGTGCCTATTGCGTATGTGCCGATAAAGACTCGCAAATCTTTTATAACAGTTCGAGCGTCAGCCGAGCGCTGTGGCCATATCCATAGGAACCTTGATTCAGTTTTTGTGGGATTGCACTTGTCCAGTAGGACGCAGGCGCGTAGATAGTCTAATGCTGTCTAACAGTGGTGTCTGTACTGGGTTGCCGCATTCGCAGCATGGTGTCTGGTGGCTCTCTCACTGTAATTTACAGTCTAAGCAGTTGTTGATGAATATGTGAATTTCTGTATTCATTCCAGGCCACCAGTACATCTCTTTTAACGTCAAAATTGTTTTTGAGATCCCTTGATGTGACAGACCCTCCCCCAAATGTGTTTCATAAATCAAGGCTGCTCGACGTTCCGTGTTTGGAATTACCCTATCCCCCACTCCAGGGATTCGAGCAAAAGGAACGTTGTTCGCATCAATTACATAAGAGTACTTGAGTGGAAACTTTTTGGTAATGCTGCACTGCTGCCCTTGCTTGAAGCATTGACAGCCAACATTATCTCACCGTCTATTTTTGTTTTTGAACGAGTGATCGCAGCTACGGAAGTCGTCTGAACAGCCCCTTTGCGGCTTCGTCAGCCAATGAATTCCCTGCAACGTGAACGCCATCACGTTGATGACTCAGTGTGTGGATCACGTGAGCCTTTGGTAGTTCGTTTTTCAACTGAACTACTTGTTCCCAAAGCATTTTGTGCTTTATTGTGCCACCTTTCGCATCTTTGAAACCATTTTCAAGCCAGTTTTGTATATAGTCATTATACGACTGAACACAGTAAAAGGAATCGCACACTATCAGTGTGGGGAATTCTCGATCTGTACTTTCAAGTGCCAGTTTGAATGCTTGTAGTTCAGCTCGCTGAGCTGTACAATCTCCTAGAGATTGAGTTTTTGTGACCATAGGTCTGAAGATGCCATCTCGCATGCGACCTTTAACGATTGCACACGCTGCACTGTAAGCTTGCTTACTCCCTGTTGCGGGCTGTGCGGATCCGTCAGTGTAAATTATGAATTCGAACTGATCGAGAGGCAGAATCTCAGTGGGCAGAGGACATTCTTGTTCATATTGCAGGTACGCTTGTGTTTTTAAATCATGATCAAAAACATATTCAACATCTGTTGCAGCAAGAGAATTAACCCATTGTATCCATCTTGGATGTAATGCTTTAGCATTTGGAATGCTTGCTTTTGTGACCGCTTCTAAAGCTGGTACCAGGGTTACGACAATAATGCGTTTCCCTTGGGCTAAGGCTCTTTCTTTTGCTACAGCGGTTTGAACTGCTGTCAGAATTTTTTCAGTTGAACTGAAGCGCATTTCCGCTTGTGTATACAAATGAGATTTGTATGCTATTGGTATTTTCTCACCTTCATTGAAAGTTAAGTAGGTGAATCCGCATTGACCCGAAATTATTCGGATCACCAACTTGCATTGACTTACACGTGTTTGTAAGTGATTTGTTGCTAACATGTTAGCCTGGAGTGAACGCAAAATTTCTGTGTGTTCTTGTGTCCAATTTTTGATTGAAAAATCAGGTTTGATTAATGCGTAGAGAGGTTTAACCCTTTCTGCGTAATTTAGAATGTACGTTCTTCCAAAATTTAGGAAACCCAGGATGGATTGTAAGTTTTTTGCGTTTTTGGAGGTTGGAGCAGCGCACACTTTTCTAAAAAGTTAGCTGCCAAGCTCTTGCCTTCACTTGAAAGCTCATATCCTAGAAATAGGACATTGAGATGGGCAATTCGGGACTTTTTAAAGTTGAACTTGTAGCCCTCAGAGGCGAAGCCCAATATAATGGTGCTCACCCTGTTCAAGTGTTTGTCCAGGTCATCGTCTGTCAGATAGATGTCATCGACATAGGACAATGCCTCATTGTCATAAATTTGTAGTAACTCCATTACCCTCGCTGAGAATAAACCTGGGCTGTTCTTGAACCCTTGTGGGAGTCGACAAAAGTGACGCTGGGTCCCCATTATGGAGAATGCTGTTAAGTACCTGCTTTCAGGTGCTATGTTTTGACAAAAGAAACCATTTGAGATGTCTAATGTGGTTTTATATTTTTTACGCACAATGTTATTCATTAATGCTGTGCTATGTGCATTTTGCACTGCAAATGTTTTAGAACAAGTGTTTAAGTGTCTGTAATCCAAAACTAGACGATATGTGTTGTCTGGTTTGGAAACAGGAAACAAAGGATTGTTCATTGAGGAGCTGCATGTTTCAATCACCCCTTGGTATTCAAGTTGATCTAAGATCTCCCTGACCTGTTTCTTAGCTTGTTGCTTTATTGGATACTGCCTTTGTGCAGTTGGTTCATGTTTCAGAAGTATTTTATGGAGAGGTGAGTCCTCATCCCATCCTACATGATTTTTATATAATGCTGGGGCCTGGGCTACTGCCCATTTCCTGGCATATGTATATTTTAGGTGAATTGGAATATGGTTGGAGAAGGCAGGCATAATAATGTCCTCGCCATGTGGGCATTCCCTGACAAATTGTGGTGGCCAGTCTTTTTCTGCTAGAAGTATGTCATAGCCCCGTGATAGTCTTTCCCAAAAAAGTGCTTTCACCTGTCTAGGTATGTCTCCCTCCATCCGGAGTGTTATTTCATATAACTTTTGTGGAGTACTAACCCTGGTGTCTACAGTCTCTACTGTAATGTACTCATTCAAGTCCACTATCTCCAGAAGTTCCTTCAGGTTCTGGCGAGCTATTGTGACTTCTGCTGCACTGTCCAGCATTGTCTGAGCCCATTCTCCATTCTTGAGTTGTGTTCTCAGTATTCTCGGCATGTCTGATCTTCAGACCTGCTACTTTCTTTTTGGAGAATTGAGGTTTTGCTTTATTTTTTGGAACGTGTTTGTCATCTTTCGATTTCACGCGTTCTTCTCTATGTTCTGACCGTCCTCTTCTTTCCGAAGTCTGTGATGAGATCTGAAAGGGACGAGAGGAACGTGTATCAGTATCTTGATACCTGTCAGGCTTTTTCAAATTATCCCTATTCCTGAGGTTATACCTCATTTCAGAGGGCTCCTTTTGAGGAGACCTATCTCGGGATTGAGAACGTTTCTCGTTTGAATTTTGTTTAGTAGTCTCCCACTTCTTTTTAGAAGATGTAGGAGTTTGTTTAATTGTGTCCTTCTCAGGACTTTCAGATAGTTTCGGCTTCACTGGTCTTCCACCCAAACTATCTCTGCCTAATTCTGCATAAGATTGTTCTATTATTCTGGGTAGCTCTGTTTGATGTTCTGTAACTTCGAATTCCCTTAACTTCTGGCGGCTCGCCACTGCTGCTGCCTCCCCTTTAATATTAGATAATATTATTGTTGAGACCTGGTCGAAATTTTCAGTAATTTCATACCTAAATTTAGAGCAGGCTCTGCCCCGTATTCGTTTTCAATTTGTTTCAGGACATCTGGTATTACCGCAATTGACGGAATGCCATGTGTTTTAGTATAGATGGCAGCAAAGACTGAGCCCCAAGTGGTGCAGTCTTCCAGTTGTGGTGTGATCCCCATTGGTAAACTGATGGTTAGGATTCTGTGTTTCTCAGCCGGCTAGTATTCGGAAATACTGCTTCGATTTGAGTGATTTTTTGAGCTATCCAAAATGGAACCTGCTCACGTTTTGTGGGCATTTTACCCATGACTGCGTATAGAGTCTGTGGTGTAATTTTTAGTGTATTCCCCTGTTGGGGAGTTTGATTTGGAAGTGTCAATGGTGGTTGGACTGTGAAAGTCCACATGACATATTGGACTAGTTGTCTATAGATTTTTATTAACTCTGTAAGTTGAGTAAGTAGTTCCTCATCTGACATTATATCCAGTTCAGGATGAGGTGTGTAGCTGGCTAGAATCGGCCATGTTGCTCCTAGTCTACCTAGTGGACCGAGCCTGGTAATGTTTCTGTGATGTTTTAGGGCGCCTTTAAACCAGAGCTGATGCTCCTGGTATGTTAATGGAATTTCTATATCCTCGAAAGGAATGTATTCCTCTGGTGGATCATCTTCTTTGTAGAAGTGAAACATTTTAGTAACTGGATTGGATTCAGGAAATATTACCCATGAATAGAATACCTCTGTCTGAAAGGATTCGTGTGCCTCTATCACGAAATCTGCTCTACCGCCTCTTGGTGGTAGGCCGTGTTTTATGAGTTTTAGAGTGATGGCTCTTCTTAAATTTGGAAGGATGCCTATAACACCCTCCTCGGCTTCATTTAAACCGGTAAAGTTAAAAACTGCTGCTTGGGCTGGATCAGCCGCAGCTCCACCGTTTCCGGTGGCTTCGTCCCCGTTTAAGGACATTTTGTTATTTTTGAAAAATGTAGAACAAGTTTCAAGGAAACAAAGATAAGGTGCACAATATTTTGGAACAGTGTATCCTTCAACGTTGAGCAAACCACGCAGCTAATATATAGGGTGCTCCCATATGTAGCCGTGGCGGATACTTAACCCTGCCCACTCCAGACGTCTTTTGGAGTATATGGGTAGGGGTCTCTGAGAGAAAAAGCACTGCTGAGTTACTCAGTATCTAGCGTTAAATTACCGCCTTACCAAACGTTGGGTGCCATGTAGTGTAGCTCCTATTTCCCTAATAGGCTCTGCGCATTGGAATAATATCCCCTATAGGTTTGACATAGGACTAAGGTCAGTATGTCCCTATCGAGTATATTAAACTTAATTACTTGTGCCAGCTAGCTCAGAGGCCACTAGAAACTTCTTGACGACAAGAAGGGAGTAGTTTCTGGCAGCCGCAAAACATGACAACTTTGTTTCCCTTTAGAATCAGAACGTGTCCCAGAGTCGTAGAAGCAATAGATAACTATTTCACTCAGCTCAATCGTGCATGCTTAGTTTTCCTCAAAGTTGCACAGAAAGAAATAGACGGGCGTTTCAATAAAAGATTTATTGAACAGTCTTGTTTCTAGTGTAAGTAAAAAGATAAATAATGTACAGCGTAAGCAGTAGAAATAAATAATACTGCGATAGCATTATCTTTTAGCATATATGTATTCACATAAATAACGCAGACTAAAAATGCGAGTACTCATACGATGCGTCTCTAACCTAGTTCTACCCCAATGTACCTAACCTGTCCTAGGTGTAGGGAGAGGTATGAAGTAGGTGAAGTATTCCTTACTATAGTATACTAAGAGTATGTTAAGTCTAGTATGCCTAGTGTGAAAATAGTGGAGCGGTGCACTACCAAAGAGTTTTCTTCAATAAATCCAAATGTTCATTTTGTATAGTGGTTTATCAATCCTTTATTTTCAATATCAAAATGTCCAAATTCCAGACAACAACACTGACTGCCGACCGGACGATAATAACAGGACTGTGTCCCCAGAGATACAACCATCAGGCACTTATCATGGTAGCCTTTAAAATTTAAATACTTGTGCGTCGACAGCAGGAATTTGAAATATCTCAGATCAAGGGCTCTTCATTGCCTCTGTGTTCCTGCGTCTTCTTCACATCACCATTTGCCCTGAAGAAGTTCATTTTATGTATGAACGAAACGCGTTGGCTGGAATTTGTTCATTTTGATATTGAAAATAAAGGATTGATAAACCACTATACAAAATGAACATTTGGATTTATTGAAGAAAACTCTTTGGTAGTGCACCGCTCCACTATTTTCACAGTTTTCTCTCTGCTTGGCAGCTGGCATCCAACAACGGCAGGTGCAGGAGCTGTATGTGCACACCCAATCATACTATCCATTACAATTTCTTAAACAAGAAAAGGAATAAAGCAGGGAAGTGCGGTTACTCAGATCCGCCGTTGCTCATTCATTCTCTATTGTCTAGTATGCCTAGTATGCCAAGTATGCCAAGAGTCCCTCTAGGTTCTAGTCAGCTCCATACCTTTAGAATGAGAGAGGTGGGAATCTCTTGCCAGATTCGAACTCCAACACCCCGCAAGGGAAGTCAGATCACTGGAAGCTGGACTCTCTGCGTGCAGGGATGACAGCGTCTTCTCAGTGCGTCCGGCCGGGAAACGGGCTCCCCTAAAGTCGAGGTCTCCTCTGATTTACAGGGGCTAGGGAATGTATATTTATACCTGAGAGGTACCTCGGAATGTTTGCATTGATGTGAATCGGACAGCGGAAGACGTCATGAATGAACCCCTAAGGTCTAACGGTTCATGCATAATATATGAGTCCTTGAAGAAATCAATAGTCCTGTGCTAGGGAAACTCCCGCAGCCTAAGGGTCTGTTCTTCAAGAACTCGTTGTGACGTTAGGGTGGACGGATGTCGGAGACCATGCCTGTATTTGGAGTGCACGGTTTAATGCCTAAATAAGGACTGGGATTTTATGCCTATATAAGGGCAGGGCAAATTGTGCCTATATAAGGACATGATACAGAAAAGCCCGTGTACGGACACCCTAAGAGGAATACAACAACATAACATCAGACCTTCCGCATCATGCCCTGGAGGACACCTTCCACTGTCCCCGCAACCCTCCGCAACATACACCTCGGACATTGATGGGGATCCGCTCAGGTTGCATGGCCCATCTGACTGCACCGTCCCGTGGCTGGGTGCCTGTGCCGGCCGCAGTGCATCCGAGGCCACTGACTCTGTGCTGCTCAGGCCTGGGACCCCTTCTTCTGAGACATTGAATGGCCTCTGTAGCGATGGTCTTGGGGTCATCAACGCCATGTGTCTGTGGCCCTGCGCTGTCCACATCCTCCGGCCTCAACTGCGGGCCACCAGGGCCCACACATAGCATTGAGTCTTGACCGGCCCGGACGTCGCATCACCGCAGGAGGCACACGACACCACCGCAAGGACCATCTCCAACCGCCATCTGCCAGAGTCGAAACGGTGGTCCTGACAGACCTACGGAGTTGCTCAGACCTGTCGTGGATGCCATCATCTGCCTGATACCCTGCTCAGCACTCCAGGTGCCAGTGACTCAGTGCACCGCAAGCCATTGTCCGTTACTGATTGAGTTTTGTGCTGTTGTGAGGTTGCGCAGCAATGTCACCTCATGCAGTGGGGAAGACCTGGGACTATGATGAGGAAGGTGTGTCAAGTGTGCGGACAGGAGAAGGCACAGACAATGGGAGGGCAGGAGGCAACAGCCCCAAGGCAGGAATGCAGACTGGTGGTGGTAGTCAAGCTACACACCCGGATCTATTACTGGGTATTGCGCTGTGGACTGCGGACGCAACTGTCACCTCAGGCAGTGTGGGAGACCTGGGATGTTGATGAGGAAGTTGATGCAGGTGTAAGACACCCCATTGCATCTGCATCAGGACTAACCCGAAGGGACACAATCCTAGCAATTTCTTCACATGAGCGCGCTCTTCTCTAGTGCCCCTACCTCAGTGCACTGCAACTCACGGAACTTCCTGACTGAATATTGGGTGACCTCTGTCCTTACTTCGGATCCCTCCATGTTGCTCTGCAGTTGACTGTTATGCTGGTGTTTTCTGTTTCCATTACACTGGTGTCCACTGTTCAGGTTGTTGCCAGCACCAAGCACTCCGTGCGGGCTGGCTTATACTCACCCCACACACATCCAGCACAGGCCTCACTGTACATGTGGCCCTGCCAATAAAGGGGCCGAGCACACGTGCCCGTAGCCAGTTCAACATGATATGTGCCTGTGTCCCTGTGGTCTTGTTGTATGCATGGGGGCCCTGGGCCCTACGACATTACATTGTGCTGTGTACAGCAGATGCAGACATGTCACCGCAGGCAGCGGGCTAGAACCTGGACATGTAGCTTTGTCGTCACCCACTCAATTCGTAAGGGGAGTGGACTGTGCCGTCGTACGCAGAGACAACGTGGGTGTGTGACTGATATGTGCGTGCCCCTGGGCGTGGTTCTGTACTGGGTATGTGCATCTGCATGTGTCTTTATGGCAGTGTGGGTCTCCTTTGTGGGGTGTAGGTGGTCCCTGAAGGGTATTGGACACCCACGTATGTGTTCTAGTTCGCATTCCATGGGTTCGGCAACACCCGCACCTGTTGGGCCACCTCCTTTTGGCGTTCTGACACCTGGCATTGGGGTGCCATGTGTGGGTCGGTGAAGTGTTGTGAGCCAGCCGTGATTGCGGGTGCTTCATGCTGTGTGGTCTGTTGCAGGGGCTGGGTTCTCCTCTGAGTAGCTTGTCTGCCCTGGTCCTGGTGGTGGGTTGTGTGGCATGTCCATGGGCTGTTGTAGGGCGTCGGTGTCGAAGGTGTGGTGTTCGTCTCCGGCATCACTGATGGGTTGTCTGTTCTGACCTGCTGGAGGTGTTGTTTGTCCCTCTGCATTGTGAAGGGGAGGTGTATGTTGGCATTGTGTTGGCGCCTTGTTCTTGTCGACATGCAGACTGTGTGACAATGTACATTGTGACTGTTTGGGCGGGGGTGGCTATTTGAGTTGGGACAGTGTACATTTGGCCTACATGGCTGATGTGGGGTTGTAGCCGTAGATATGCATTTCACAGTTCCCTGCTCTGTCCAATGTTATTGTTCTGTTTCTGCACCTGGGCGGACCCAGTTGTGTCCCCTGTTCTGCAGTGTGGGTGTTGCACTTTGTGCCACATTGTCATGGTATGTGCTGTGATTGCTATGTGTGTGTGCTGCAGTGTGCCACGGGGATGGGGGACATGTCCCTGGGTAATTGTGGGTGTGCAGTGTGCTACACCTCGTTGTGCATGTGTGCCATTGTGCCCATCACCCCCGGTCCCCCCAGTCCCTGTTGGATCCTCACCCTGTTGTTGTTGTGTCGGGTCCTGTCGAGCTGTGTCCGTACTCCCACCTCCTTGCACCGTCTCCACACTGATGACTGTGGCCTGGGTTTCCTCCAGCTCCTCCTGTGGCGCTGGACTGCCGTCTCCTGTCGCCGTTGCTGCCTTCCTGTTGGCAGCGGGTTTGTGCCTGGTTTAGGTTGTCACGTCCTGGCGGTGCCTCTTGGCCTCCTGGATTGGCCTCCTGGGCACTCCGACTGCAATCCAGGTGGTCTGCTTGTGGGTCAGTTGCTGGTAGTGTTCAGTGACTCTGTGGCGCTGGTCTGGTTTTCCTGCGGTCTGCACCCCGTCTTCCTCTCCCTTTTCTCCTTGGCCTTCCCCGACCTTGTTGTTCCTTGCTGGTGGTCTGTGGGGGTTGTGGGGTTCGCGTTCGCCTCTGCGCTGGGTCAGGGTGCATCCATGTTGCTACGTGCTTTGTTTTGTTTCTGGTGTGTTGTTTCTGTGGTTTTTATGGTGCAATTTCCCGCCAGACGCATGGGATTTGCAGGCCTGTGGCTGCTTTTCGCTACTTTTTGACCTCATCGCATGTTTTCTCACGTTCGCGTTTCGCATTTTTTCGGCGTGGCGTTGATTTTCACGATGACATTTGACGCGTTATCTGGTGACTATCGCATGCTACCGCTTTGTTGTGAATTCCACGTTGACACGGGGTTATTTTCCCGAGCTAGGCTGCGATATTGAAAGTTGCGTTACGCTACTCTTGCGGTAGTTATCATACGTTCTTGTGAATATACCCCCCAGTTGTCTGCTCTAAAGGGCAATCTGGCAGCGCCAGAAGGGTTGTGTGACACGACCGCTTTTTGTTTGTTTGTGGGTCTGTTTTATGGTCCGGAGGGCTTGTTTTGTTGTTGATTTCCATGATACTTCCATAAACTGCCTGCAGCTAGCACCAATGCGTGCAGTCTCCTATCCCTTGAAAAACAACAGTACAGTGTTCTTCACAAGTTCGAAACTGAACGATTTGCAAAAGTGGGCCACTTTTTTTAGCAATGTTATTCACTAATGAAGGCCACTGTTATTTTGGTGCCCGGGCTTTTTTTCTTTCCCAGTCCAACCTGCCAGGGCAAGGGTCTTGGAATAATGCCTTAGTCCCACACTATAGATGATACAGCGGTGTCAATGTATAGACACGAGGCTTCAGTATGATTGACTCAATATTGTTGCACCAGTGCCCCTGCGCGTGCTCCACTTACGCCACTCAGTATGTCTGCTGGCGTCAGTAGCGCCTCTTTCTCGCATAGTAATGCAAGTGTGTGTGTGGGGGGGGTCTGCATTGTGGGCTTCCCCTTCCTGGATGGAACCCATCTCGGGCGTACATGAGAAGAATGTGGCTGCCCGCCGCCCCCAAAGGGGGCCCCCTAAAAGGGCGGCCCTTTAGTGCCATTGCGGCACAAGCCTACCCCTCGCTCTAGCAGCAGAGGGCTTCCGCCTGGAGCCCGCTGTCCAGGGGGTGTGGGCGTCACTTCCGGTACGCCCGGGGGGGAGGGAGGGTATGTATACCCCTCTGACCCTCCCAGCGGCCTCTTTTCCGCCAGCCACGCCGTCTTCGAGGAGGTCGTGCGGTCGATCGCATCTCAGGTCGTCGGGTATCAGGTTAGTGCCATCCCCTCTTTGAGGCCGGCGGCCCAAGGGCGGTGTAATTGCACCTCCGACGGGCGTCCCTGGTGTGGGTATCTCGCCCTCCACCCCCTCTCTTTTACGGGTCATGGATGGGCGGTCGGCTGGTCCGGCGCAGAGGGGCGCCAACAGGGAGAAGTAAGATGTAACTCACTTGTTTCGTGGGTCGTAGGCCAGCAGGGCCGCGAGGCCCTGTTGTCCCCCCCCCTCCCCTCCTCCCGGCCCAGTGGCACCTGTGCCCAAAGTGCGGGGAACTATACCATAGGCGGCACCGTGGCCGAGGTGATGCCAAGGGCGCATGTCCTTTCACTGGGGGGGGGCCGCGGACCAACGGCTGCTGAGGGTTTTGCAGCCGGTTTCATTAGGCTGCTTGGGGGTCCGACGTTGGGGCTATGGCCACGCAACCCGCCTGGTGCTGACCGTTCTCACACTCTGTGGACCCGCGCAATCCTGCACGGGTCAGGCTCCGCCCTGGGGTAGTTTACAGGTCGCCGGCGGAGAAGGCGCGCCACCCTCTCGTCGAGCTTGTCGCATTGGCCTGCTGGGGGGCAGGGTTGCGGTTTGCATGCTGGGTACCTGCGATGGGAGGCAGCTCAGTGGGTAGGTGGTGCGGCATCGTGCGGGCCATGCTACGGCTCAGGGCAGATTGAGGGCCTTGATGGGGCCTTTTCTCAGGCGGCGCTGTGGCTTTTGGGAAAGAGACTGTCTAATGCATGGCAGGTCCGGAGTTTGGTTCACTGCAGTACCTGTGGTTTACTCCGGTTTTGGCAGCATGCGGGGGCTTGTGACGTTGACAGAATCGGTCCGTCCTTTATAGAACATTTCTATATTGTTATATAGGTTCCCCCCCCTTTTTCGAGGGCCGGGCACAGAGAACGTAGCCCCAAGGTGAGAGCTGCTGACTCTGGGGAACGAGGCTTCTGCCTCGTGTAATGCATAGGTGCTCGGGAAGCGCTCCGATAACTTTTGTTTGGACTAAATTGGACGATAATGCTCCCTCGGTCACCCCGCTATACCTGGCCGCAATGTGGGTTGGTGCTTTGTAGGTTGCGATTGGGGTGGGCCTAAGAGTCCCGGCCCAGTAGGGCTTGGGGAGAGGCAGTCTGCCCCTGCCACCTCGTGTGAGGTCTCACGTGGCGGCGCACTGAGCAGGGGCCGTTGGTAGCTGTGCTGTCGGGCTCCGGGTCCGTTCTGTTCCTCCCGCTTCACCTGTGGAGTTCTCCGGAGTGGGGCGCGCGTACTGGGCGGACCTCTGCCGGCTGGGGTGTGGAGCATTTATCCTCCCCGTGCCTGTAATGGGTGATGTGAACGCGGTGCGCGTGCGCCGCGCGCCTCATCGTCGGGTGAGATCGTGCGGTACGGGATGAAGCATGCCTTGCTTGGCTCCTGTTGCTGGTCATCGCGCTGTGGGCGAGGTTGTGGCCCGTCGGCTGGACTGTCGACTTTGGTGCTGGAGGCCAGGGTTCGGGCCTCGGGGTCGCGTCCACATCCTGTGGGGCTGGGAGGGTCACTTGATCTCCCCGTGCCTGAGTGGATGGTGTGGATTCGGTGCGCAGGTAAAGCGCTCTAATACCTTCAGGTCGAGTACACGCTATATAAATATGCCTGCCAGCATTCCCTGAGGCCGGTTGTCCCCTACAACACTTTATGGGCATTAGGCAGATTGAGCAAGACACGGGCAATCCACCCTTGTGAATTGTGTTGGTCAATGATGTGTGCTCACCTCCGGGTGCGCCGAAGGGGCTGTCTTGCGTAGGGAGATTCAGGCGGCAGTTTGTGCATCCCGGTGCGACAACGGGAATGCAGAGTCACGGCAGTGGGGGGATTTGGATGTCCGGGTGCACGTGCTTGGCATCGGTGGCCCGCTCCAGCCGACCCACGCCACACGAGTTGGGATCAAGGTCTTTGTCTCCGACCGAGTGTGACCCCTCCGACATCCCCCTCCCAAGCACCTTCTATTACCACGTGGGCAGGGAGCCAGCTTGATTTTCAATGCAATCTTAATCAAGTGGCCAGGCAGCAGTAGATCGGATGCCGCCGGCGCCAGCGGTGCGTGACTACTGGTGCAGAATTTACGCTTGTTTTGGAGACAAGATGGGGACACTAGCACCCAAACAGGCGTGTTTGGAACTGCGAAACCTTTATTGAATCCCGGCTCTACATCTAGTGATTCTGGGTAAATCGCTTATTTCCCCTAGCAAATTTGAATCGTATCTGGCAGTGCGCCAGATCCGATTTGCATTGCAACCGGGACTTATTATTAAAGTGCTCCAATCGGCGTGACGGCGTTTGTGCTTTTAAACCTGCCAATAGTAAGCACTCTGGGGGAACAGACTGATGACCCTTGATGGACCTTGCCAGGTTATCCCCGTCCATGGGGCCATCTTGTCAGGCTGATGCTCCCTGCTGTTCTGAGCTGGCCCAGTTCTCTTCAAAAACGTAGCACCCAGCTCAGAGGGAAGACTTCATTGTGCCTTTTTCCCCTTTGTCACGCCAAAAAGGTGCAACTCTAAGGTATCGTCGCAAAGGTGGCATCACGGGACAGCGGGCGCGCACCAGAGCGGGGGTGCTCTGTGTAGGAAAGTTGCGGACGGCACGGACCATTAATTTGGGTGCCGCCTCAGAGATATTTACATGTTGTTCTCTCCTCCCCAGTAATTCTGCGAGTTTTCAGTCGCATCCGGACCTGCAAGGTGCAGAGTGTCTAGTTTGGGACGGCACACCAAGGGTGGGTCTCCCTGGTGCAGTCAGCTTGGTACGCCTTACAAGGGGGCAATAAGGGTTGGAGGACTGGGCGAGTAAACCTTGGTCCGTGGTGCGGGCCCGAATAATTAGACATTGTGTGGCTGTACTAAGTACCTTTAAGCGGTCAGGTGGCACATTAGGATAGTTGTGCTGAATAGGCAATATAACTGGCGCTCATGTATAATGTTTCAATACCTTTGCATTTACATATACATTTGTATAATTAATATGTAATTCTCAATGCGCGTTAGATTAACGCTATGAATGGCGGGGACCAGGTGGAAGGTGGACACATCGCCTTCAGCACCTATGCTAAGCAAAGATTTAAGCTTAGTGTTGAGGGTGATATAATGTTCACTGGTCTTTCTGTGGGGCTTCAATAGGGTAGGAGGACCCAGCGGCAAGGGGCAGCTCCAGCTCAAATCATCAGGCAATACCACCTGCACTCCGTCTGAGCTTCCCAGTGTGGACAATTATTAATCGGTAGTGAAGGAGCGCTGCCGCGGGGTCATTCCCTGTTTTTAAGGATTCTAAAGCATAGTTCCCTGTATAGTAGGCAGACACGGGTCTAGCGGCCACGGGCTAAGGCACCCAATGTAGGGGTCGTGGTATGACCTCATGGTCACAGGTTTTGATCCCGGCAGGCCCACCCAGCCTTCCATCCTCCGGTGGCCATTCAAATGATTTATCATTACCTATGGATGTAAGAAAGTATCACGGATAGGTTTCTTAGAGCTGATTTACATTTAGCCCACAGGGAAACGGCAGCGGCTTCTCTTTGGCTTGAATCGGAACTGGGGCAGACGAATGCTCGGGCTCGAACTCTTCTTGTGGCAGGCCACAGGGGCATACTGCCGGGAAAGGGGGAGTGTAGATAGATCTCTAGCACATTTAATGTGATCAGCCCTTTGGGTTCCTCCACTGGTCTCAGAGGTCAATAAATATAAGCCTCTGCTTATACAAACCGATCGGTATTTTCCTCCTGTGGAGTTCGGGCCAGTTGGGCGGACACACCTCTAACTTCAATTATAGCAGACTGGTTACTCAGCAGCAGTTGCGTCGCTATGCAGTTTAGTTCCAAACACTGTTCGTGCTAGAAGCATGGAGATGTGTTGGTGTCAGTTGGTGTAGGACAACTAGGGAAGGAGGTGTGTAGTTTCAATGCAAGTGTTTTAGGTGTCAAGGGGCGGTGTTGACTGTTGCAATATCAGAAGAGTATATAATGACACCAAAGCTTCCCTTGTGTTCCTCCGTCAAAGCCCCGTGGGAAGACCACTTGGGGGCAGGGTCCCCCACTTTGGTGTACATGAATGAATAATACCTTCATTCACTAATACCGATAATGGGCATTGCTCCATCCTTCTCAGCAAAGTAGACCAAAGCGGTTTGATATGTCCTTTGACTTTGGGCGGGTCAGTCAATGCTTTTCTTTCAAAGAACTATGCACGCCAATTTTAATTCAGTAGTTTGGATGGCGCATAGGTCTCAAATCCATCAATATGTCTTTGACGATCTGGTGACTCGCATTTAGGGGATGTCCATGGTTCTTTGCGTGGCTAAGTAAGGTTTCCAGTACACAAAGACACCCGTTGCTTAGGGCCTCATGCTCCTATTGCTTCAACCTTGGTTTGGTCATACCATATTGGGGGCCAGTCACTTACACATATAAACCGTCGGTTGGCTACGTTAGAAAGACTTTTCTCACACCTGAGATTATCTGGAGCCCCTATAGCTGAGCAACTACGGGGTTGTGCTAACTGAGCTGTAGGACGGCGGCCCGATTGACCTAGTGAGTTATGTAATCCCTATGATGTCATGATGAGGTTTGGTAGCACAGGGTAATGGGGGCAGATGGTACTAAGTCTCTCTTGGGTGAGCTGGCTGTGGGTCAGGAAGCGCCAAGGCATCAGCAGCACTGAGCGGCTTACAGCCAGAGGCGGTATCCGATGCACGGGGCATTTGTTAAATTAGAGCCCTACTCAGAGGTACCGCCTTAAGTGCTGGGAGGTCTGTTGGCACCGCCTTTCATTGGAAGCCATTGTCTGGCGGGCTGCTCTGAGCAGAGCATTTGCAGGCGTAAGTAACAGTTTCCGCTACCAGTTCAAATGTGCATCTTTCACTAAGTTACTCAGATAACTGGGACAGGAACTAAGGTGGGCTGGATACCTCTTGCTTCTACCTGCATTGGCACATCTTGTCAGGAGTGATTGTCAAAGGGATTGCACTTCAGCCAGGTATTGTTAGCACCCATCCACACCAAGCCGAGTGTTTAAGGTCACCCTGGGCCCCATTTACACAGCCCAGTATTAGGCCCTTGTGGGTCAGTGCCATGAATTACTAAATTGAACGAAACAGGAGGCTTGCCTGCGGGTTATACCAGCAAAAGTTTGGGGAGAGCTAGACTCCGCCCATGGGCAAGGGGTAGGTTTAAGTAGTTGGAGTGGCACTCTTAATTGACCAGGGGTTCAATGCGACACTAGGGCATTGCCGCGTTGCGGCCAGAGCACGGGCATTGTGTGGTTCCCAGGGGGCAGCAAGTGTAGGCAAGGTGCTTTCCAAACCTGGCACCAGAACACAATGTAGTCAGGGCCAACTTGCCTGTTGGGTGACTTGTGTAGGCACCTGGGTAGTTGTCACTCCAAGAAGAGGTGAGTTGTCTCCAATAGTGGGCACAACATATGTGTGTGTCTCTGGCCTCACAGCGGTGTGGAGCCTGTCTCATTTAGAGGTACGCACAGGCGAAAATGTTGTACTTAAGGTTCGCATGACCAATGTGGTTGGGGTATCTCCTAGCCTACCCACTGAAGGTGTACTTCAGCTAAACAGGGAACTGGGAATCTTGGTTTCCGTTACTTTGGCAGGTTTTAAAGCAGCCAGGGTCGGCAATGGACAGTAGGTACTGTGCATCTGTGATCCGACGGCAGTTATGCAAGCGGGGTGTGCTGCGTAAGTTGTAATTGCACGAAAGGGTGAGGTGTCTCCAATAGTGGGCACAAGACAGGTATTGTTTCAAACCAGCTTTGATACCATTAAGGTGTTCACCAGGGTTTAGCAATCAAAGGGGTTTGTGCAACCGTCTGGTCAACGGGGGAAGTAAGTGCTCCCAGAACCTAGGGTAGGTGACAAGTTCCTGCAGTAAGCGATGCCCGCCCAGTTAGCTATGGTATCCTCGCTGGGTGGTGATGCTGCCAGCCAACATAGTGTGCTGCCGTCCAAAGAAATGGGGAAACAAGGTGTCAAGCACAAAAGGCTACTATGTAAAAGAACATTTGGCACGACCAGTGATCAACAATGATTAAAATTTAGCGGAGCAGGTAATTTTCCACCTATGGGGTTGCCCAAGGGTGGGCAGTGGGAACTCACCTGTTCCCCTGGTCGGGAATATTCTAGGATGGGGGTTAGGTAGGACTTAGACAATCCTTAATGTTAGGCACCAATCGCTCAGTGCGCACTGTATTGAATCAGACAGATTCTCTTAGCTGGTATGCCTAGGGGTTTCACCTCAGAGGGAGCTGAGCTGGCGGAATTCCCATAAGGAATAAAGGATGCATGGCATGGGCAGGTGGGCCCCCTTGCTCATTGTCACATACTGCTAGTTATGACATTCCTGTGCGTCATGATTTAGAAAGCAAAGGGACTGCAAAGGTTAAGCATAATCCTCCTCGCCCGAATAGCCAAGGCAGGCAGGCGGGAGTGGGAGCGGTTACCTAACAAGGGGGCTGCTGTCCCATAGATGGGGGACACAGGGGTTCAGGCACACACAGTGCTAGAAGGACGGCAGCTAGGTGGGATCAGCAAATAGATGGGGCAATGTGATCCTTGGTGTTGGAAATCGTCCCGCCCAGAGTTGGCACGGGACTAGGTCAGGTGAGGCAGAGGAACTTTCCCGCAGGAGGGTGAATAGTTCCTGGCACAGGTCACAGGACAGAAGAGTCTTTGGTTTCTTCAGACACTAGCTGACCCAGGCGAAAGTCAAGGGCTATTGTGATAGAGATGGGGTTCATCTATCACCAGTAGGGAGTGATCTCTTCCCTTAGATTTGCAGGAGGCCTGGAAATGAGCGGTCGCATGTTGTAATGCGCTGTTTGGTGAGTTCAGCAACTACATGGGGCAATGTGAAGCTCTGATGGGCGGAGATGATCCCCCGCAGAGGTGGCACGGTGCTAAGTCTGACGAGGCCGCGAACATCCCTGTAAGAGGGAACTGTTCAGGGCGTAAGCTCGCAGACCAGAGGGGTCTGGGTTTCATCAGATACGAGCCGATTCAGGCTAATGTTAAAGGCTATTTTGCTAAAGATGGGGTCCATTGCCATCCAGGCGTACGCCTAAGGTGAAGTTGACAAACATGGGGTGCATCTGTCACAGGCGGGCATTGACACGTTCCACTGGGCATGCAGGAGGCCCTAGAAAGCAGGTTGCATTGAGGAGGACGGGGTCCACTTGTCCCCGGTGGGGATGGACTTGTTTCTCCTGGATGCACAGGAATGTTTGGAAAGGGCAGGTTGCAGGTAATAGGAGGTGCAGTGGTGGGGGGCCCTGGCTGCGACGGTGGCCGCCTCCAGGGCTGTGGCGGAGTTACAGGGCGATCTGGAAGCAGTCTGGTACAGTAAGGGTACCTCTGCGGCAGACGGGTACAGTAAGGGTACCTCTGTGCGGCACAATAGGGGTGCCAGAGCCAAAGACCAGGATCCTCAGGGCAGGGTCCTGGAGAACCGTGTCGGCGCCCCGTTAGTCCTTTGGGCGGTTGGGGGCCTGACCAACCGGGGGTTTGCCCTGCTACGCTCCGCCCTGAAAGGGGCGTGAGTAGGGTGGTAACAAGGTGCCACGTGATCCGGTGGTGGATCAACAAAGGTGTAGCGCTGATCGGGCATCCATCCCACAGTGCTGGCTCATCAGGCGGGCAGGGGCAGCATAGGTTGGATGGCTGCCTGCCCATGGATCGCCCGTAAGATAACCCACCTTATTGCATACTCTTGTATGGAATAAACCTGCGACAAGTTTTTCCCATAAACAAAGTGTCTTGTGTGTTTATTTATGCATGTTCGCCTATGGGAAGGGGGGGAATGTTGCCGGTATTGGGACTATGTGGCTGCCCGCCGCCCCCAAATGGGGCCCCCTAAAAGGGCGGCCCTTTAGTGCCATTGCGGCACAAGCCTACCCCTCGCTCTAGCAGCAGAGGGCTTCCGCCTGGAGCCCGCTGTCCAGGGGGTGTGGGCGTCACTTCCGGTACGCCCGGGGGGGAGGGAGGGTATGTATACCCCTCTGACCCTCCCAGCGGCCTCTTTTCCGCCAGCCACTCCGTCTCCCTCCCTTCCTCTTACCCTGCGGCTGGGCTGGTGGTTAATGTGTACTGAATGTTTTAATGTTTTCTTTTGCGTTGCAGGCAGAGTTACAGGGCTATCTGGAAGCAGTCTGGTACAGTAAGGGTACCTCTGCGGCAGACGGGTACAGTAAGGGTACCTCTGCGCGGCACAATAGGGGTGCCAGAGCCAAAGACCAGGATACTCAGGGCAGGGTCCTGGAGAACCGTGATGGCGCCCCGTTAGTCCTTCGGGCGGTTGGGGGCCTGACCAACCGGGGGTTTGCCCTGCTACGCTCCGCCCTCAAAGGGGCGTGAGTAGGGTGGTAACAAGGTGCCACGTGATCCGGTGGTGGATCAACAAAGGTGTAGCGCTGATCGGGCATCCATCCCACAGTGCTGGCTCATCAGGCGGGCAGGGGCAGCATAGGTTGGATTGCTGCCTGCCCATGGATCGCCCGTAAGATAACCCACCTTATTGCATACTCTTGTATGGAATAAACCTGCGACAGGTTTTTCCCATAAACAAAGTGTCTTGTGTGTTTATTTATGCACGTTCGCCTATGGGAAGGGGGGGGAATTTTGCCGGTATAGGGACTAGTGGCTGACACTGTGAGCAACCAGTATATAAAACTGCCATCTCCGCCTCCCTCTCCCCCACTCCATCTTGCGATGGGCAGGCTTATCATCTGAGTTTACCTCCATCTTCTGATTAGAATAACATTGGCAGAGCTGATCACTGACAGCGCTCTTCCAGATTGTTGTAATTGTTACGCTCACTGGTTTCTTTCCTCCATTTTAGAAAATGCAACATTCAGAGATAATATTAAAACGATTGCAGCCCTCAAATCCTACACAAATGCCCAGCTGTTCAATATTAATGTGAATGTGAATATTATGTACAATAAGACAATAATGCTGCGGGAGGGGTGGGTGGGATCCTTGGAGGAAGTTGGGAAAGGAAACGGCGGCTTACCCCATCCTGTCGCATAGAGCAAGCTTTATGCTATAGCCACCCTTTAAGTCTTTGGAACAGATAGATATTTTTGAGTTCTTCCTGTGTTTCAAAAACTAGTCACCTTACTTCTTTTCAGTAAGTCTGCAATATGTTTTAAAAATATATTATTTAATTTGTCCAAAATCTTTGTATTAGTTCGAGTTTAGAAAAAATTATGATTTTTACTGCCTCTTCTGAGATTGCTTAACACAGTATCAAAAATGATCTAATGAACAACATTAGCATTACCCATGCATAAATTAATTCATTTCTATGAGAATTAACATAGAGTGCAGTATAAGTAGGAAACTCATAAAAGTGTGTAATGCGCAGATTCAGAAACATTTATATAGCACAAAAACAAGATACATATTGGCACTTTTTCACACATACTTTTTGGAGATGACAGATGTTCAAAACTGGCCCCTTACAATGCGATTATGTCAGATTATTGCTCATACTGTGAAGATATGTTGGGATGACACATTTTGAAGGGCCTTTCTCCCTTATAAATACACATTCAATCAAGTGCATAAACACAGTTTTAATTGCTCTTTTTTTTAATGTTGCCAGACATATCGCTCACAATATACATTTTTCATATCTACATTGTCTAAGCAAATACTGTGCATGGCCTTTGCAATTACTGCAGTTTCCAGTCACGCCAGAGAGCAAATAGGAGACAGTAAACATTTTTAACTGAGAAAGAAAATGAATAATACAAGAAAAACAGCGAAGCACCTGTGGATTCAATTAGGATGTTAATTCATTCAGCAAGACATTCGTATATTCATTTAAGCCTTCTCCGTTGTGTGTAATATCAAAGTCTAGTGGCCTTTAGAGACCAGTCTTTGCCAAATATGTGACACACCAAGTAATGCACTTCCTTTCTTTCGCCTGTCTTTGCCTCAATTGTCAGCAGGATCGCATCCCATTTCTCATGCAGTATAACCCTGTCAGCTTCCTTTGAATGGATTCAGTCCTCTCTCTCTCAGTCTTGGCCCATTTATACACATCTAGCAGCCATGACTGCACTCTGGGGTCTCTGTCGATTTTAAGAGCAGGGCTATTCTTCTTTTGGCCAAAGCCAGAGCTAAGTCTACGAATTTGCAGGCTTATGAAGTCGTTATATAAAGGGTAAATTATATATTACACCACAAAATATTTATGCATATCAGTCCGTGTCAAATTTACTACTTCTCTGTGCATATATAGAGGGTTACGCCTACTACTAATAAATACAATAAGTGATATATGTATATTTATGCATACATACGTTAATTACAATTACTTGAAACAATAAAAAAATGTTTTGCATGAAAAATGTGGACAGCAGACATGTAAATATTGCGGCTTCAATGTACATTTAGTCATTTATCTAGAAGGGTTTCATCAGGCAAACAAAACTTTACCACACATCATGTGTGAATAGCTGTATAGGTTGTTGACTGTATGTGTAAGTGGCTGTATGGGTGTATGCATGGGTGTGTGAGGGGGTATCTGGGTCAGTGAGTGGGTGTGTGAATGGCTGCATGGGTGGCTAAGTGGGTGTGTGGGTGTCTGTATGGGTCTGTCAGTGGGTGTGTGAATGTCTGTGAGGGGTGTGTGAGTTCCTGAGTGGGTCTGCGACTGGGTGTGTCAATGCATGTATGGGTCTGTTAATGGGTGTGTGAGTGTCTGTGTGGGTCTGTGATTGGGTGTGTGAGTGTCTGTGAGTGGGTGTGTGAGTTTCTCTGTGGGTCTGTCACTGGGTATGTGAATGCCTGTATCAGTCTATGAGTGGGTGGGTGTTTGTGTCAGTGTGGGTCTGTGAGTGGGTGTGTGAGTTCCTCTGTGGGTCTGTGAGTGGGTGTGTGAGTGCATGAGTGGATCTGTGAGTAGGTATGTGAGTGCCTGTGTGGGTGTGTGAGTGGGTGTGTAAGGGTCTGTGTGGGCCTGAGAGTGGAGTGTGAGTGCCTGTGTGGGTCTGTGAGTGGGTATGTGAGTGCCTGTGTCAGTCTCTGAGTAGGCACATGAGTGTCTGAGTGGGTGTGTGAGTGGTTGTGAGAGTGTCTGAGTGGGTCTGTGAGTGGGTGTGAGAGTGTCTGTGTGGGTCTGTCAGTGGGTGTGAGAGTGTCTGAGTGGGTTTGAGAGTGGGTACATCAGGGTCTGAATGGGCGTGTGAGTGGGTGTGAGAGTGAGAGTGTCTGAGTGGGTATGTGAGTGGCTGTGTGAGTGTCTGAGTTTGTGTATGAGTGGCTCTGGGAGTGTCTGAGTGGGTTTGAGGGTGGGTGTATGAGTGTCTCAGTGAGTCTGTCAGTGGCAGTGAGAGTGTCTGAGTTGATCTGTGAGTGGGTGTCTAAGTGGGTCTGTAAGTGGATGCATGAGTGTCTGAGTTGGTGTGTGAGTGGGTGTTTGAATGTCTGAGTGGGTGTGAGAGTGGGTGTGTGAGTGTCTGAGTGGGTCTATGAGTGGGTGTGTGAGTGTCTGTGTGGGTCTATCAGTGGTTTATGAGAGTGTCTGAGTGGGCTTGAGAATATGTGCATCAGTGTCTGAGTGGGTCTGTGACTGGGTGCTTCAGTGTCTCAGTGGGTCTGTCAGTGGGTGTGTGAGTGTCTGTGTGGGTCTGTGAGTGGGTGCATGAATGTCTCAGCGCATCTGTGAGTGGGTGCTGCAATTAGGCCATCAGATTGTAACTTTCATAACTCTGGGCTCACATTCCTCTTCTTTTAATGGGGTGCACAGCTTTCCTCAAGTGCCAGTCACTTTTTCTCTTTGCTCCTAAATCAAATTAGATAGCAGCATGTTTAAATGTCTGAAAAAAGCTCAATCTTAATCAAGAGGGCTGCAGACTAATATAACAGACATGGGGGAATCACTATGGCAATTCCATAAACTAACACCATTTAATGTATTTATCAATAAATAATATTTCCTGTATGTTTTATGGTGGCCCCTGCAGACACATTGGTGGCCTTGGTAAATTGGGTGTCATTGGCACGATGGCCACTGATGGCATAGTGGTGAGACCTTGCTTATTGTGGGCTTAACTCTGTATTTTGGCATCAAACTGTGGGAAACTTGTGTCCTGGGCAAATAAGAAGCATTTTTTGGCTTATCTTACCCACTGCTTACAGAGAGAGAGAGAGAGAGAGAGAGAGAGAGAGAGAGAGAGAGAGAGAGAGAGAGAGAGAGAGAGAGAGAGAGAGAGAGAGAGAGAGAGAGAGAGAGAGAGAGAGAGTATGTGTGCTCACGCATGTTTACATGACTATCAGAGAGAAGTGGTATTGAGGGGGAAACTGTACTTTGGCACTTGGAGCCCTA
Source organism: Calotriton arnoldi (assembly GCA_963921515.1). Classification (NCBI taxonomy): domain Eukaryota; kingdom Metazoa; phylum Chordata; class Amphibia; order Caudata; family Salamandridae; genus Calotriton; species Calotriton arnoldi. The sequence continues at coordinate 192,825 of CAWUFW010014590.1, forward strand.
ATGGTGGTCATCTCTGTAATAAAGGATAACCAAGCTTATTGTTGATACCATATGTATAGTGTGCCCCTTTGGTATTTTGTGTATTTGAATGAGTGCAATTACATGACTGTGTTGTGTTCAGTCCAGAGTCAGCCCTGGCATTTGGTGGCATAATAATCATGTTCATCACAGAGATAATGATGTCCAGCAAACTATGGGCATTATTGACATATTGAACAATCAGCCTTTTCGAGTTATGGAGGCTACTTACGGCATAATGTTGGTCCTGGAAAACTGGATCCATTTTAGGTATGATGTGTTCCTCACAGTGTCTAATAATGGCATATCTGATGCCAAGGCATTGTGGGCATCATTGGGATCATCTAACCATCTTCGAATTATGGTGGTCCATAATGACATGATGGTCCCCTTGGCACATTGGGGCACTTTAGGCATAATGTGGCCCTGATGGTGGTCACTGCTGGCATGATGGTTACCACAACATACTGTGAGAACCTTGGGCATGCCCCACTCCTGTGGCATAGTGTGTTGAAAGAAGCTAGAAAATATTGCAAGATCCCAATTGAAACCAATTAGTAACTTACACCCTGGGGGCAACTTATGATGAATACCTCTCTATACAATGCCTGTCTAGGTCCAAAATGTTTGTCTTAGAACCCCTAGATTTGCCCAATAGCTTTCATGCTATCCACAGTTCAGTAGTAATTTTTCCAATCTACATCTTCTGCCCCAAATTGCCATTATATGTGCATCTATTCTAATGGGTTTTAATTAAACGTTATATTGTTCAACAGATAGGTTGGATGGGGTTGGGTTTTGCTACCACCTGCTCTGCTGCTTAGCTTGTCCAGCCAGTTCATTTTTCTACGAGCAGTGACAGTAGTGAGTGGCTGCAGGGTGACACCACCTATAAGCCACTCTTAACCCCTTAGTAACAAGGATTGAGTCAATTTAAATCCAGAGGAAGACACTGTATTGGAGATGTGAGCCCTATGGGCATAGTGCTACTAGCACAAAATGTGGTACTTAACTGAGGCACTGTAAACAAGGTGTGTAATGTGTACTTATCTAGTTCAACGTCAGACTTGTAACATATGCTATCAGGGACATAATGATCATGCCATAGCAATTAAAGGAATGAGTTTTAAACATTGTCAGTCTAATAGGGAGAATGGGAAAGGTTCTCCTGTCATGAACATGGCCGAACTATTCCGATTTTGCTTGAGGCAACTTTTTGCACCCCTGTCCCACTCCATGCATTCAAACTTCTTGCAGGACATCTGGCTTCAGGGAAATGTTTTTCTTTCTATCACTCAGAGCCACCAGCCCTGAGAGACAGCAAAAAACTGCAATTGTTGCACCCGTTGGGAGCCTTGCAGACGATGGGCACGCCCGTTCTTGCCCCAGGCTCTTTGGGCAAATGGTGGGCATGGAGGTCATGGAGACATTGGTGCCAATTGGCTGTGGTGGATGTAAAATGTGGATTTGGAAGATTTAGAGGAAGTGTGGGACAAGAACGAGCAGGAAGACATATTGGGTGAAAAAGGGACCAGGGCACAGTGGTGGGCATGCGATGGGCTAGGGAGCTTGAGCCTAGTGAGGGGGAGCAGGTGTTAAAATGCAGTCGGGAGCAGATGGTAGAAAAGAAAGCAGGGATTCAGAATCAAGAGACGACCAGCCTGCAATAAGGTAGAGGGCATGTGGAGTGCCTGGGATGGGTGGCATGGGGATGGGAGGTGTTATGAGTGTGTTTGGTGTTTCAAACTAAAGAGCCATGGAGGTTAAAATAGATAAAGGAGTGGGGACAGAGAAAGAAGGGTTAGTGAAGGATAAAAGGCTGAAAGTAAAAGAGTGTTGGTAGTGGTGCTTCAGCACTAGCAGTGAAGGCAGATGAGCCAAAGAAGAAGGAAGAAAAGAAAAAGAGGAGGAAAGCAGAGGCAAAGGAGGGAAGAAGAATATTAGATGCCCTTTATGGATATCACAAAGCCTTTGGGTGCACACTTGATGTTGGCCAAGAAAACTACATTTTGAAAGAGTGAGTATGTTGATATCTTTAAGCTATTCAAAAAAGGAGATAGTCTTGGCAGTAGACCAAGGGTCCCAGGGACTATCAATAACTGGAACTCTATGTTGTTGAAATTCACTGCTGTGTATTGGGAAAAGCGTCCTGAATGGCGTGTCCTTCTGTTTAAGTATATGGATGTCATCCATACGTTTTTTTGTGAATATTGGTGGAATGGCATGGGCTCACTATGATTTGAAGATGACGAGGTAATGAAGGGCAAGTTAGACCAAGAACTAACTGTGGTTTGCGTGGATAGCACCCATGCGGACGGACCAGCCTGCCCATAGGAACACTGGGTTGCCATTGCCTTATCATCACTTTCTGGGACCGTCCACATAGGGAGGGATGGGTCCAAGGACACTGGGCAGGGTGCAGGGAACTGGTGGTGGTAGCTAGGGCATGTTGGACTTTTAATACTGGGGTACGAAGCTGTACCTTTTGTATGTGCAGGGGCAGATGCTCCAAGTGTGAGGCTAATCACCCTTTGGTTCAATGCTGAGGGGTCTTCAGGGGAGATGTACAATGGCAAGGGAAGGGGAGCCAGAGGTTTTAGTGGGCTGGAGGGAAGGGTTCCTACTCTCGTAAAGCTGGATACATTGGAAAAATGATTTGTTATATCTGAAGACAGAGGAGGTGGGGTTTTTGAGAAAAGGTTTTGCGTTTGGTTTTTATTTGGGTTCACAGTTCCAAGGGTAAGGCACTGAGCCGAAAATCTGAAATTGAGATATGAGGGAGAAACTTCAGAAACAAGTGGAGGAAGCGAAGGTGGCCAGTCCGTTCATGTACTGGCCTTTCACTGACTAGAATGTGTTTCTGCTGGGGGTGGTGTCCAAGAAAACGGAGGGGAAGTTCCATTGTACATCACTTGTCATGGCCAGTGGGCTTTTCTGTTGATAATTTTGTTGTGGAGGACAATCCACTATGATGTGTTAGTCCGAAGAGTTGTGAGGTTGGAGCACAAATGTCAACATTAACTCATAATTTTACTGCCAGCGCACTACGATGATTTTCAGCTTTTGGGGATGCAATTCGAAGGGAGGATTTATGTGAATAGTGTGCTCCTGAAGCAGTAGCAGCCCATGGTGGGAGTGCTGCCGGGCGGTGACGCCGGGCGGGGGAGGGGCAGGATGGGGGGTAGTAAACTACGGAATACGGCCGCACAGAGGTAAGTAAACAAAAAAATAAATAAAACGAATTTCGTTGCGCACGCTGCATCGCATTGGCGATGCAGCGCGCGCAACAAAATTCGTTTTATTTTTGTTTTTGTTTACTTACCTCTGTGCGGCCGTATTTCGTAGTTTACTACCCCCACCCTGCCCCTCCCCGCGTCACCGCCCGGCAGCACTCCCACCACGAGCCGCTACTGTCCTGAAGGGCTGCTCAGTGTCACGCTTGCCTTTTGAGACATTTTGCACCATTTTGCAATGGATATTTTCAGTTGCAACAGGGTCAGTTATTGTGACAAATGAATTCAATGAGTTATTTTTTTATAGGGACAGCTGAGACAGGTTATTGCAGAGCAGTGTTGGTGGCCTTAGAGAAGTTAACAAGAGATGTAGGAGTGCCATTGGCGGCTGAGAAGACAGAGTGTCCGTGCTGGCCCATGACATTTTTGGCCACCGAGTTATGATGGAAGCACAGTTGCCTGAGTAAACGGTGACAGTGTTAATGCGCTTGTTGGAGGAAGCTGTGCAGGTGGAGAGGTTGGAGATGAGAAAGGTGCAGAGCTTGCTGATACATCTGAATTTTACACATAGGGGTGTGAGAGCAGGAAGGACGCTTGAAGAAGAGTTGGTTTGTCCATATCTGGGGTCAGCTATACCCACCACAAAGTGAGGTTGAAGTCAGGAGTAAAAGCAGGTCTGCAAGTGTGGCTAACCATTTTTAGGTCTCGCCTACGCAGCGCGCATGCGTTGCATAGGCAAAAAGACCTTTAGCAATCGCTTCGGCTTTTCAGCCAAAAACGTGCATGCGTTCCATTGCCTTCAATGGCAACGCGTGCACGTTTGGCGATTCACTTGCGAGAGCGAGCGGCGCCATATGGTAGCAATTATCGCTCCTGGCGCTGCTCGCTCCCGCAAGTGAAACGCTTTCACTTTCATTGGCAAACCCAAAATCTCCGATAGGCGAGACCTATTGGCTTTGCCAATGCTTGTTAAACATTTCAATGGAGTTAGAATTTGGAGGTTGGGAGATGAAGTTGATGGAGGGTACGGATCTATTTTGATGCAACAGGTGGAGGAGTCTTCAGTTTGTATTGGAAATGGAAGTGGTGTGCAGAACTGTGACCTTCGGATGTGGGTAAGGCAAGACTGGACCACTGCATTTTTGGAGGTTTTTTCTTTTAGTGGGACCTTTTGTTTTTTCTGGGATTCAATGTAAACATTGTAGGCAGTCAGGAAATGGCACGTGTGGTTGCGTGTGCACACTGGGATACATGTGTTCCTGTAAAAAAGTACAGTGCGTTAGGAAATAGTGTGCAACAAGGTGAATTTGAATTTGAACAATAAGGCAGTGGCAGAGATTGTGAATAGGCAGACAGAGATGAGACAATTCTGAGACTGGTGCGTGTGTTTATGTTTGGTTACTTGAAAATGAATGTTGTCTTTCGGAGCAGCATGTACCGAGTGTTGAGAATTAAATTGCGGATGCACGGTCTCATTTGTAGTGGCAGAGGTTCTGTCGTTTGGAACCGGAAGCAGCAATGAGGAAGTTGAGGATGCCCAAAGAGTTATGGCCCTTGTGCGAATCAGCCTGATGCAACTAATCATTGGGTCATTGTCGAAATCCAAGAGGGAGGCATACAGGCAAATGTGGTGGGAGTTTGTGGAGAGCAGAGTGGTGAGACAAGGTGAAATGGGCAAGGAAGTGCATAAAAGGAGAAAAGGTAGGAAGGTGTATTACCTTTATCCCTAGTCACAATTTCAGGGAAGCTTGCACGGCTTACCTTCTGTGGTAAGTTCTTTTGGCACGACTATGAGCCCAGCGCAGGTGAAGTGGGGAATAGGATGCTTGAAGATCGTGCAAGAGATAAAGGGGAGCCATGGTAAACTGTGGCAGCCTAGAGGAGCATCGCTGTTTCAGAATTTGCTGGTCCTATTGGTGAGTGTGTGTACCTATGAGTGAGAGATGTTGTTCGATTTGAGCATATTGAAGATGTTCATCGGGGCCTTTAGGGTATCTGACTTGTTGGGACAAGTAAGTTTTGTAGGCAGCGGTGGGCGGCACAGGTAAACGCGGTTGGGTGGGGTGCGAGGGGGGGGTCGACAGACGACAGAATAGGCATAATTAAATAAATTAAACCTATTCCTTCATCTGTCGACTCCCCCCCCCACCGCCGCACCCTGCCCCTGGCCCACTGCACTTACCTGTGCCGGCCGCCGCTGTTTGTAGGGGATACAAATGAGTGAGGTGCTGAGGTGGGACAATTCAGTGATCATGCATTTGAGGAGCTCTGTGATGGTTTAGAGGAGGTTGGGTAATAATGTGATGCTTTTGAACTGAAGGCGCATGGACTTTACTCACGGGGATGGATTGAGGAATTGTGAGTTGGAAATGAGAAGTAGGGAAGTCATTAGGCACTGCTGAGGGTTATGTTTGATCAGTTTTCAGCTGGGGCTCAAAAAGGTTGGGTTTACAGCAAGGGGATTTTGGGACACATCCTTTTAAGGTAGGGGCAGCTTCAGAGGCATCTGGGCTGGGGCTTCCAGAGAGCCAAGTTAGGGACATAGGGAGATGGCAGTGGTTGGGATGGAAAAGTCCATTGCATGGTGATAGACGTGCACCTCTGCCCAGAGTGCCCCAGCTGCAGTGACATCAGGATTTTTGGTAACAATTTTTGATCATGAGCGAACACGGATCATGCATGTGAGCTATGACTTAGAATTGCTTCATGGACGACAGTCTGCTTAGATGGGGAAGGGTGCTCAAAATGCTACCCTCAAGTGGTGGAAGACTACTGCCTTCACCTTGAGCTAAGTAGCACGAGAGAGGTGGTGGCAGCATACCATGTTTTTAGTTTTTAGTGATCAGTAGAGTGAAGAGATGTTTTATCCATGTCATAGGAGTCGCGCCTCCTGGCCCACTCTGGTAAAGTTCCATTCCTGTGTGCTTAACTCACCCTTGGCCTGGATTGGATTGTTTGCAGCACTGGGATGTATTTGTGCCTGTGGGAAGGTGCAGTGCATCAGGAAATGGTGCACATGGTTGCGTGTGTCCACTGGGATATATGTGTACCAGTGAGAAGGTGCAGTGAGTTAGGAAATAGTGTTCAAGTTTGAGTGTGTGCGCTGGGATATATGTGTGACTCTGAGACGGTATAGTGCATAAGGACATAGCGGGCATGGTTACGTGTAGGTGCGTGGATATATGTGAGCCTGTGAGCTAGTACCACATGTAGGAGACAGCGCGCCTTGTTGCGTGACCACGCTGATATGTATGGATGCCTGTTCAACGGAACAGTACATTGGAGGTTGCGCACATGTGCATGTGTGCACAGAGGTGTGTATAAGTGCTAGCAATGGGCACAACAACTGGATAACACTTGGTTTTGTTTTGGGAGACCGAGTGCTTGCTAGAGGAGAATGGAGACGTAGAGTTTTCGCCCAGACAGATTTGTGGATTGCTGCATTCCTGAGAGCTGGTTGAGATACTCATTGGAAGAAGAAAGAGCCAGGCTCTTTGGTGCACATCAATAGGGGCTCTTTGATTCTGGAGATCACTGGTAAAATGGTCCTGGGCACATCTGAGGAAGGAAACTGGGCTGCTAAGAGAGTCATAAAGGGGAGGGCTGTGGCCCTTTGGAAACCTTTTGATGCACATATCACTGAAGATGACATCTAGGTGCAAAACTCTAGTTATTGCCTTGGCCTGTGCTTGGGGCTATCAAAATGTAGACTGTCCTGCTGTGAAAGACTGCTCTATGGAGGAAGAGCACAACAAAAGAGTGGGCACTTCATTGTAGGCAACCCTCAGAAGAAGCAATCGAAGAAAAATCCCTAGGCAATAAAAGTCTCTAACAATCAACAGACCATATTAACTAACGACATGATATAGTGAACTCAGTGTAGACAGAGATAATTTTTAAAAATTCATTTCTTTAATTCAAAATGGTAAAAAATGTATCTAGGCATAGTTCATAAAGATAATTGGTTTGAATACATTCTCATCATGATACAAACAAACAACAAAATACAAAAATACATGAATTTTCACATACACAAAAGATACAAACAACACATATTTTGTAATTAATACAAATCTCAAAAGACATACAATACAGTGATAGACAAAAAGTGGCTGTTAGATGGATCTTCTACGCGCGTTTCGGCGCACACTGTGCCTTCATAAGGAAAGCCACAACATTTCCTAAAAAGTTAATTAAAAACCGACTAAAATACACTGAGATTCAGAATGAACATTAAGGACGATCAACTACATATCTTCACCAAAAATGAGAAAATATTTTTAAATAAATAAAGCGGCATAATAATTAAGATGGAAACAGAGAGGGAGATGCAGTGCTCATACCATCACCCCAAAGTCAAGAATCTTATGTAAGAAATGATAATAAAATAAAGCACATGCATATTAAAGTTCTCTTATAAATGGAAAAGTGAGGAGAGAAATAGAATCTAAATGAGGGAGTGCACAATATAGGTTTAAGCTCTAATTCAAAAGATTGGATTACTATAGATATGTATGCTTACGCTGCAATGGTCATTAAGCAGGATCCGTATGGAAATGATAAAAAGGGGGCACCCAAAACTCACTGGATGCGTACCGGAGTCTATAGATAAAGTACAGATAGTTTAATGGATACATAGAGTGGAATAGGGCATATTTCTTGTCGTATTAACTAACGAAAATATTTTCCTCGATGAGGAATACGGATGTGTATCCCTCAATAAACGTCTTATCAATGTAAGAGGGCTTGTACACCAGTATACTTAATCTAGAAAGAACAAAACTACACAAAATTAGAATAGTGCGAATAGGCCTGTAATGAATATCATTGACCATAGTGAATAGGTAAGAATCAATACTTGCTTCAAGATAAGGATAGTAGTCTGGTTCAATTAAGAACTCTTCAACCTCATTAGGGAGCAAACTTCCAAGCCCCCTACATCCTCAGGTCAGGCCTCCAAAGACTGGTGCGACAACTTCGCCAACTTCTTCAATGACAAAATCACCAAGATAGAGCTTTCACTGGACAACAACCATGGCCCCCTCACAAGATCCCAGCACCAGGGATAGAAGATTTCGCACCCAAGAACCCCCCTAAACCCTGGAAATCCTTCAACCCCATCCCGGAAGCATAGATAGTCAAACTAATCTCCACCTCCAAACCCTCAACCCACGTCCTAGATCCTATACCCACCCAACTGGCTAAAAAGCTTAAACTCTCCCTGGCCCCGCTCTGGAGCAAGATCATAAATAGCTCACTAAAAACAGGAGACATACCAGACTGCCTAAAAGTCGGCCAAATCACGCCTCTACTGAAAAAACCAGGCCTGGACACCAACAATCTAAACAACTTCAGACCCGTCTCTAATCTCCCTCTCCTATCCAAAATCCTTGAAAGGTGCGTCCTATTACAACTGACTCAACACATGGACAACATCAGCCTTCTAGACCCCCATCAATCGGGCTTCAGAAAAGGCTGCAGCACTGAGACCGCAATCCTCAACGTCATAGACGATATCCACAAGTCACTCGATACAGACCAATGCTGCCTACTCATTCTCCTATACTTATCTGCAGCCTTCGACACGGTTGACCATAACCGACTCATTTAGGTCCTCCAAGAAAGGGTAGGTGTAGATGAGGTGGTTTTACTCTGGTTCTCCTCCTTCCTCCACAACCGCACCCAAAGAATAAAATCAAAAACTTCTCGTCCGACTTACACCCCGTCAGCAGGGGTGTCCCCCAAGGAACAGTACTTTCCCCGCAACTTTTCAACACTTACATGGAACCCCTCACCAGCATACTCAAAAAAGCCAATATCCCCTTTCACCTCTATGCAGATGACACCCAGATTTATCTCGAAACCTCCTCCATTGATGACATTCAGAGACTCAACGACACTCTAAGAGAAGTTCAACACTGGCTATCAATAAATCATCTAAAACTCAACCAAGACAAAACGGAAATCCTCCTCATCTCCAATAAATAAGAGAACCCCCAAATCCTAGAATGGCTAAAAGCTATTGATGCTCTCAACAGCAATCTCACCCTAGCTGACTCTGTCAAATCGCTCGGAATCACCCTAGACCCAAAACTTGACATGGCCAAACACATCAAGAACTCCGCAAAGAGCGCCTTCCTCAACTTGAAACTACTCAATAAAATAAAACCCTTTATCCCGCCCAAGGACCTCAAACAAGCGACTCAATCGCTGGTACTGTCCAGACTCGACTACGGGAATGCAGTCCTCACAGGTACAGCAAAATCCCACTTAGCTCCCCTCAGAACAACCCTCAACGCAGCAGTCAGAATGGTCACCGGAGTTAAGAAATATGATCACATCTCACCCGCACTCAGAGAACTAAAATGGCTCCCAGTCAAAATGCGTGCCAGCTTCAGAACTGCCTGCCTCACGCACAAAGCCCTGCACTCAGGGAAACCAGACTACCTGGCCTCCAAACTCAAGAAGGCCGGCCAGACAAGGAACCTCAGGAGCACCAACACTCTACTCCTCATCCCTCTGAAAACACGCAAACAAAAAAACGCAGCCCGATCCTTCGCTGGAAATGAGCCCAAAATCTGGAACTCCATTCCAGTCCATATCAGGACCATCCCCTCCTTTGTAAAATTCAAAAGACAGCTCAAAGACCTCTTCATCAATTGGTCTCTCCCGAACCGATAACTACTGTCGAAGTCCACTAGCCAAAACACACTACAGCTTACTATCATCGGGACATTTAGGGGCCCATTACGATACCCGGCGTAAAAAAATCCGCCAGGCATGGAAGCGGCAAAAATCCGCCCGCACACACCGCCTGAACACCGACCACGCCATTACGATTACACAAACCGAAAACCGCCATCGGCGGAAAAATCACACAAAATACCGCCCGCCATCGTCCGAGTCGGAGTCAAACCGCCCGCCACGGACGGAAACACGCACGACAACACAAAACCGCCCGCCCACACGGCCGACACACCGCACGTGAAATTACGATCGCACCGCCATGAGCGCGGAAAAACCACAAATATACCGCCCGCCAGCGCAAACAACGCCGATGAGAATCGACACGGCAGAAGCCATGGCGCCAACGTACCTGCACAGAAACCATCCGCACACAAAACCAATAGCACACAACATGGCCAACAAGTCCACACAGCAAGGCACGCACAAATACACAAGCACAGTACACATCCCGAAAACACCCCCCGGACAAACAAAAAATACAAAGGCCAGAACCCCAGACACAACACACCTGAAAACAACAGACCATGAGGACACACCCACATAGGTGAGTACAAAAGCAGCACTCCCACAGACCACAACCCCTTGCTACATTGCAAACCAGAGAGGAGAGGAGAGGACACAGTGACACAGCAAGGACAGCAGCACACCACAGAAACGCACACATCACAACCACCACCACCACCACCACCACCACCAAACACCACCACCACCACCACCACCACCACACCCCGGCACCACACACCCCCTGCACATTACACAACACACACCGCACCAGCACCACAAACACCATGGCACCACAAAGGATGCCCAAGTTCACGCCCATGGAGCTGACGGTCATGGTCGACGAGATCATCAACGTGTACCCACAAATCTATGGGAACATGGTCCAGCACACACCACTAGCCACCAGAAACAGAATGTGGAACCGGATCGTAGACCAGGTCAATGCAGTCGGGACCCTGCCCAGGAACAGAGTCGAGATTAACAAACGTTGGAATGACGTCAAGAGCCTGGTCAAGAAGAAGGAGGGCAAAAACAGAGAGCTGGCTGCCGTCACTGGCGGAGGGAATCCCGCGCTCTTTAAGACCTTCAAAGCGTGGGAGGAGAAGGTGCGAGTCATCATACATCCGGAGATCCTCGCCGGATTAGCAGGGGGAGTGGAGGCTGGTAAGTACAAACTAATGTATACCAGCACACCGCTATGTACTCACATGCACTACCACCATGCCACAGCTCCCAGGGACAAACACCCCCATGTCCAGCACACAATACACAACACATCACACACACATGCAACAGACACCACCACACACAGCCCAAACCGAACAACTGCAAGATACGTGGGGGCATGTGTACACTCAGCCAGCCACGTAACCACCAACAGGTCCCCATATATGCCAGAAGCGCCACAACGAGCACCCACCACACCCATGTGTCCGCCACAGCTGCACTAACCGACAAGTAACAGGTAAGTGGCAGGAACACAAAGTGCAGTGGGTGGGAGGGTGGACAGCCCAAGTACAACACACACCAGGCCCCAGTCCCACAGCACAGCAAGGAGGAGCATCCCCCACACCCCACAGCCACGTGTCAGCCACCGCAGTGCACAACGACAGCCGAAAGGCAGACATCACGGTCCACAGCAATCGGTGTCAGTGGGTGTCCAGCCACCCCCACGACCCACAACACCCCCCCACCCCCACAGACCTGCAACATGGAGCACCCCCGCTTAGAGCCATGTGGCATCCAGTACAGTGCACGCACGAACAACTTGCAGGTGGGAAACAGGACAGGGCTGGATTACTGGAGGCATGAGGACCATGACACGACCAACACATGGGACATGTCACGTAGCAGACAAACACGCAGCACCGCCCACCGTCACGAACAAGTGAACAATGTGCACACGGACATGAACAACAGACTCACACCCCACATGACCCATCACAGACATAGCAACACCCAAGGAGCCACGTCTGCATGCACAAGCCACACTGAATATAGTCCCACACGGCAGCCACTGTGCAACTCATCACACACAACCGAAACACCATTGAAGTCCTGTCCATGTAGCCCCTACTGCCTGTCAACCACACACCCCACAACTACGCCTATGTAAGACAAACAACACTAGACGCAACAGAGCGGAACAACAGAAATGCACACGAACACCACTGAACCCATCAAATTCACAGACACACCATGCACATACAACATACCATCCATCCCATCCGTCAGCCCCAGTCTCATGAAAGGCATGTCATCCGCACAGCTGCCACACATACAGCAGTCACGCTAAGACACATGCCCATGACCAACCATGTGCCAGAAGTCAATTAAGCGCACGACACACTGTGAGCAACAACACACAACATGGGCCACACCCCCCGAGCACTGCAGTGATGCACATGGCACAGGGCAGCACGCACACCAAGGAGATGGGACAACTGCAATACGTTGGCTGGCACACAACTATCACTCACTCATAACGATGCGTCCAATGCCATGTCCAGTAATCACAACAGACAGCAAATATGCAGGCCATGTCAAGCATGCACACACCTCAAACCATGCACTGTCATGCTGCCACAACACATGTCACGTTCGGCACCCATGGCTCACAGCATGTACCCCAAAAGCATATCCCCTCCCAAATGCGAATCTGGGGCATGGCCCCCATGTTGCCATATGCGTTCCTAAGCGTTCCATTTGAACCCCAAAAGCATATCCCCTCCCAAATGCGAATCTGGGGCATGGCCCCCATGTTGCCATATGCGTACCTAAGCGTTCCATGTGAACCCCAAAAGCAAAGTACAAACCAGACCCAGGATGGGCCAGGAGCCCGCATACACCAGAGTCACAATGAGTAGGGGCACAGCAACACACCCATCGGCATGGCCAATCCGTCCCATGCCACATGCGCACAGCACACAGTCCCATTGCCTAGCACACACAACTACAGATGCCACAGCCACACACTCGCCTCCGGGAAACCCATGTACGAGATTGCACGAACTGCCAATGTCAGACGACAAATACATACTTCGCCAGGTGCAACACAATAACAAATCTCATTCTCCCCACCGGTGACGAACTGCCGGATGCTGGGGATGGAGACAGCAGCCAGCACAGCCAGCCCACAAGCCCCCAACGAGGACACACGGATCTGGAGGATCTGTCATCCTCTTCGGACACGGACCACCAAGCAGGCCCATCTGGCGTGGCAGGGCCCAGCCGCTCCCCAGGACCCCTCCTACCCACCAACCCATCATCCAGGGATGCTGAACAGTCCCAGCCCCCTGCTGCCACTGTCGTTGCGGCCACACCCACGGTCATTGCAGCCACTACCACTGCCGCAACCGCCACCATCGCCGCACCGACCACCACCGCCACCACCACCACCACGTCTTCGCTGGCACCAGCCCCAGCGCAGGTGGTGGCCCGTCCGACTGGATCCACCCTGGGAGCCACAGCGAGGACCGTGGTGTGCAATGTGGCTAGTGGGCAGGGCCGGTGGCAGCAGGACTGGTAGGAGGAGCAGGGTCAGGGAAACGCCACCCTCCCCTGGGAGCCATGCCCTGCCTCAAATGGCCAGAGTCCTTGGGGCCTATGAAGAGGCCCAAGGACAATGGGCCAGGTCTGCTACAGACACGCGGGAGGTGCTGGGGGTGCTGAGGTCCATGGACGCCCATATGGGCCAATTCGTGTCCCGTATGGACCAACTCGTGGACCTCATGGGCCAGCTGGTGGTGGCGGTGGGGTCACAGGCAAGGCCAGCAACACCACCTCCGCCACCACCTGCTAGGGCGCAGGGTCGGGCAGCAGTGTCCACTTCCCCTGCGTCCACAGCCAGTGAGCACACCTCACCCACCACCAGCAGGTCTCCACCACACCCCCCCCTCCCAAACGTGGAAGGAGCCGTCCGAAGAGGAAACAGATCTCCCGGGAGGACTTTGCACGCTCCAGTCGCAAGTGAGTCAGCCAGCCAGCCTTCCGCCAGCCTTCCTTGACCAGCCACTGCATTGACTTGCTCTACGATCCCACTCCACACAGCCATCTGGATGGCATGTGTGTGTTGGACTATGGACATAGAACCAGTGGGTACACCCTGAGCTTCACGCAGCCATGACCGACAGCTCATTGTCACTGCACGCACCACTTTTGTCATCACCTTACACACAATCACATGTCACAGTTTGTAATAAATGCACCTTTTTCACTAACTGCTGTTTGTGCCCTGTGTTTTATTTGTACGGAATACAACGGCCACCTTGGGCGGAAAGGCACCTGATGCGTGGCATGGCAATGGAATCCGGAGGGCCTGTAGGGACCTAGGGGTGGGAGACAGAACAGGAGCACATTCAATGAGTGTGTCACACACCCATCACACAGTACATGTCAACAACTACAAGCAATGTACACACATCGCACAGAGCAATAGGGCACAATGCCACAGTCACCAACAGTGGCATACTACCCTGGCCATGGAGCGTTGACACACTGCACGCAGTGAACATACGGCCACCCTGACACAGCACACACACACCTGCACAGATACAGACACATCATCCGTCGTACATGGACACTCACCGTCAAGTGAAGTAGCGGGCGATGAGCTGCTGCCGCACATTCCCAGCTTCCTCCTCTCCGCTGTCCACCTCACTCGAGCTGTCCTGGTCTGCGGGCTGGGGCCCTGGTTGATCTCCGTCATCCACAATGAGGGGGATCTGCTTCCGAATGGCCAGATTGTGCAGCATGCAGCACGCCACCACTATCTGGCACACCTTCTGTGGGGAGTACGCCAGTGCACCCTCGGTGCGGTCCAGGCACCTGAACCTGGACTTGAGGAGGCCAAAGGTACGCTCGACCACACGTCTGGTCCTCCCATGTGCCTCATTGTATCGATCGTCTGCTGGGGTGCGAGGATTCCTCAATGGACTGAGCAGCCATGCCCCATTCGGATACGCAGAGTCACCTGGGTGTGAGGGACACAGAGAACCATTGCTATTCCAACTGGACAGGGGACAGCATCGCACAACCAGCACGCTACACCACTCCACATACTCACCGACAATACAGCCACGATCCTGTTGCAGATTGGCCATCAGTCGTGGCAAGATGCTGTTGCGCATTATGTGTGCGTCATGTGCCGAGCCTGGAAACTTGGCACACACGTGGGTGATCACCATGTCCGCAAGGCACACCACTTGCACATTCAGGGAGTGCGTGTGCTTCCTGTTGCGGTACAGGTGCTCAGTGGCCTGTGGTGGAACAAGGCCAACATGTGTGCAGTCAATGGCTCCCACGACGTGTGGGATTCTGCCAAGGGCATAGAATGCACCCTTCACTGCCGCCAATTCACGAGCCCTGGGGAATCTGATGTACCTGTTCCGGTACAGCATCATGGCTGCCAGTACATCCCTCAGCACCTTGCTGAACATGGGCTGGGACATCCCTCCTCCACTGCCCACTGTGTGCTGGAATGACCCAGTGGCGAAGAAATGCATGGCGGCCATCACCTTGGCCGTGGGGGTGACAGCAGTCGGATACACCCTGCGGGGACGGAGATGGGGCTCTAACATGGCACACAGTCGATGCAGGGTTGGCCTGTCCAGCCGAAACTTCCTGATAACCTCTGTATCGTCCATGTCCGCCAGCAATTGGTATGGGCGGTCAATGTTCGGTCTCCGCCTGGGGAAAATGGCAGAGGACACATGTCAAAGCAACACGGCACATAGCAATTTCGCATACACATCACTGACATGACTGAGCAAGCACATGAGCCACAGCCCAGCTGTCAAGCTGGGACGGCACGGCCACAATACACTTACACAGGTCTCCCAACAATGGCAATGGCAAGTGAGACATACCACTGCCATGTGCATGCACATGGGGATCTAGGCCCCAATGACTTGCGGGGCGTGCTGATGGGGACTGACTGCATATTCGTCAAGCGGCAACGCCACGGCAACATGAGTGTCTGCTGAGCATGGAACTGCTTCCGAGGCTGGATGAGTATGGCACACGACGACGACGATGTGGGCACGGGCTGAGCGGCCAATACAAGTGGGACCTGTGGCACAAGGGGATATGAGACAGTAGTAGGTGTCAGCACTGCACCCTATGTACAGCACTGTACGGATCACAGCTCCCGAAACATTGACTGGTGTCCACATTGACAGCCCCATGCCAAGACGGCTGTGTGCTTGCAGTCACACGTCACAGGTGAGAGGTTACATTGCACGTGCCAGGTGGCAGACGTACATAGTGGGAGCTGGCATGTGTGTGCATGTGTCTCCTGTTCAGGATCCACCAGATGGGCGCTGACTCTGTACTGACCATTGGACACAGCATGTTCCGTGGAAGGCTTGTGTGTGTGGGTTGGTGGCACTGGATGTGCCTCCGTTGGGTGGGGGCCATGCACAGGGCGGGTACGTCGATGATTGCGCATTGTTGGTCACGGTGGGTGCACCAACTAAGATGTGTTGCCCTATGTTCAATTCCTATGTCCGCATGTTGATGGACTGTGGATGTGGGCAGACTACACATTGGTCGATGTGCTGTCTATATGCATGTGCCTTCACACCAGGCACAGCTGCCCCTGCACATGTGACCCCTGCTGGACTCGCTGCTGGGTCTGTGGAGCTGATGCACCTTCTGTGCATGGGGCGGACAGCTCTCCTCACTTCCCTCATTGCGCATGTCATGTCTTTGCCGCAGGTGACATGGATCATGGAGGGCCCACATGTACGCGTGGGTAGGCTACACATGATTGTTCACTGGTCGCCACCCCCAGTCAGTGTTTCGAATGGGAAGGTTGTCGTGCTGGTGGTATGTTCGATGTGGCGGATGGGCGGGCCTAGGTGCGGGCTTACATTCCGGACATGGGGGGGTAGTTGGATTGGCGACTAGTTGCAGTACACACGGGACACGTCTCTTCCTTTCCACATCTGGGTCATCCCTTGTACTAACTGACAGTGATACAGTCATCTTCGCCCCAGCCCTCATGTCCTCCCCTCGCCCCCCAATATGCATGCTCACCTGCGAGGCTAGCGCTTGCACAGGCAGCCCCAAGCTCGCACCAGAGAGGGCAAGGAGTGTATGTGTGGGTCCAGTTGCACGAGTGGGCTGTCTCAGGGTATGATGTGTGGCGGGACGCCGTCCACCTGCGTGGTGCCCCAAATGGAGACCCGGCCTGCATGGACTATGCATCACAGTCTTCGCCTCCGGATCCGCCACCTGCGACACCCAGTGGCTGTGGCTGCCCTTGCGGCCATGCCGCGTCCGTCTGTGGCTGATGGCCCACACATTCACTCTTTGGCCTCTCTGGGGAGGGCTCGGGGTGGTGGCGCACGCGCTTGCACTTAGTCGCAATGGCATGTGGCGTGGTTGGTATGATGGGCAATGGATGGGATGGTGCGAGCCACCTCCCGTGACGTCAGTGCTGCTCGTGCTGTGGTGCGTCCCCCTACACTTCCATGTGACTTGTGCCATGCTAGACGTTGAGGTTCTATTGCCTGCGTGATATGACCAGGAGGAGCGCGAGGAGACCTCTCACACACCATGCTCCACTGCCATCCCGTGCCCTGTATCGCCTGTGCGGATTGACTATGTTGGGGTTACACCTGGTCGACTGGGGCTGTGTGTGCCTTGTCAAGGGGCATGGCGGGTGCACAACAGGATCCAGCTTGTCCACAGAGGGTGGGCTGAGGTGCGCCTGGTACCGCTTTGTACGTGTGCCCGGCTGCTGTGCACACACGTGTTCACTCCCCCCGACAGGTGTCCTCTCACAATGCCCAGGGAAGCGGTGGTGTACTGTTCATGACCCCTCCCAACACGGCGTGCTCCAACTTGGCATGTGCGCATCTACCCGTCGCACCCACCCACCTGAGCACTGCGTCCATACGACTTCACACGACACATGTGTGTCTTCCACAGTAGTGCTACTCATTTGCGTTGACATCCAATACCAGTGGACTACATGGTCATGTCACGACTGCCGTGTACTTCACATACTCTCATCCTCTCTCATTCGTACTTGTGAAATGAGTCAGCGGAGACAGTTTTGGTTTCAAACATTATATTGAGTCTTCTGTCCTCTGTGATGCAGTATAGTGGACACTACTTGCAGCGGAATACATGTTGAGGATATGCTGAGCATGATCACAAATGGGATAGGGTGTGGGGTAACATCTGCTTGGCCAAGGCTGTGCTAATGTACATTTACGTATAGCTGCGGAGCTGCGGACTTTGACACAGACGGTATACATGTAGCCTACCAGACCGCTCGGCATCATGGGCACAGTCCATCTCAGTTCCATGTGACAGGTTTGCTGCGGTTGTTCCTCATGCACGCGTGCATGTGAGATGACATCAGGGCATGTGCTTGCGTGCATGCAGCGGCGTGCCACTTGTTGTTGCACTGTGGTGGTTACTGGACATGTCACAGTCACTGGGGTCGTGTTGTTGTTGTATGCACTTGTCGTCCATGCAAAGGTCCTGGTATGGGATTCCCGGGGCGGGGGTGGGAGGGGTGCAGCACCCACAGACTCCAGGCGACCTATTCATGTCCACTGAGCGGTGTGTGTGTCCATGGGCGCTGGATCCATGTCGTGTCCTGGTTGTTCGTGCAGTTCCGTCCATGTGGGTGCGATACACAGAGCCCATGCCACTGCCTCCCACGATGCATGCGGTGTTCCTGGATGTGATGGGGAACAGTGTGCATGTCCCGGTCATATCCGATGTCATGGCGATGTCGTTGATGGTGTGGTTACAGTTGCCGGTCGTTTGGTATGGCTGTTGTGGTGGTGACTGGCCAGTCCGTGCGGAAGCTGAGCATGGGTGCGGGGTTGGACTTCATAGGTCACTCGGGGAACCTGCGTTGTGGTCCGACGTATTTACAGGTTGTCAGGTATGCGATGCCGTCCAGCAGGGCTTCCATGTCATTGGTGGTGTACATGTTTGCCAGCCAATGAAGCGGATGGTGGCTGTCAAGGTGTTGTTCGTAAGTTGTCCCTTGGAGGACCATGATGGGGCATGCTGGGTGACATTCGATGTAGCTGTTCTCGATGATCCGTCGTGTGGAGGCACAGTGGTCCCATTTCAGTGCGCGTGCGATGTTGGCCACATACGCCATGCCCCCATAGGCAGAGCAGGCCCTGTCGTGTGCGTCCAGAGGGAGGAGTAGTGGTAGCAGGTCCGCCTTCAGACATGCCGGGTTGGAGAGGCATATCTCGACGGGATGCTGGTAGGGACACCTCCAACAGTAGAAGACGGGCATGACGCAGCTGAACAATGTGATGCGGTAAGTCAGTCGGTAACTTACGTTCAGCAGGGACAGGAGATCGCATCCCAATGTATGTATCGTGTTGGTTTTGTACAGCTTGAGCTGTTCGGCGTAGTTGGGTAGGTGTGTTGCGGTTGCCATTTCGCAGCGGTTCGTTGAGGTGGCGTGCTCCGGCTGTGTGTGCAGTCTGCGATGTGCACGCTCCGGGGTTGCTGTGAGCTCTGTGTAGTCGTAGGGAGACAGGACTTGTGTTCTGTTGGCTTGTTTGGAGGACACGGGCCCTCTTCCCACATGCTTCTCAGACAGTTCAAGGTCAGTGCTGTGTGACTCCTTCCAATTAACTTGCATGTGGCCGACATGGGGGAGTGTTTTCTTCTTTCTTCCCCGTCCGTTGTGTGCTTCTGTGATATGCGCTATCTGCCCTGTGGTCGGTCTCCTCGGCATGCCTGTGTTGGTCTATTCTTGGACAATGGCTGTATTCACCGGCTTCTGTCGTAGGGCTGTGGTTTCGGAGTTGGAATGGAAGGTCATTCAGTGCTGTCTGCTCTCCCTTGTGTGGGCGGCAGGCTGCCTTTCCGCTCTGCGTTGGGCCTTGTGTGTGGATGTTATTCTTGGGCCACCTGTTGTCGGTCCCCGGGCTCTTTGGTGTTCCGTTTCATGTGTCTTGTTCATATGTGCAGGGTGGTATGGGTTTTTCAGTGTGGT
Organism: Calotriton arnoldi; assembly: GCA_963921515.1. Classification (NCBI taxonomy): domain Eukaryota; kingdom Metazoa; phylum Chordata; class Amphibia; order Caudata; family Salamandridae; genus Calotriton; species Calotriton arnoldi. Next base: position 212,814 of record CAWUFW010014590.1, read on the forward strand.
ACTGGCGTTCCTCTTCCCGAAGGGGCCCTGCTTCTCCTAGTTGGTGTTGCCGCCGCTGTGTGCTTCGCCATGTTTGTTACACTGGGGTGTGTCCTGCTGTTGCGTGACTTCACTGACATGTGTGCGTCGGTTGTGTGGCGTTGGGTGTTGTCCGTGAATTGGGCGTTGGGGACATGTCTGTGGCAGGCCTGTCACGTGTCATGTGCGTTCGGGGTGGGGCTGATGTGTGTGCTGCTTGGTTGTGTCCCTGTGTCTGTGTGCGACGCATGCATGGCGCTGCGGTTGGCCTCTGCGTTGTGCGCATGTGTGGCGGCGTCATCGGCGCTTTGTGGCCGTGACGGGGTGGTTGGTTCCTAGTCCCAGGTGGTGTGTACACATGTGTTCCGCGATGTTAGGATTTGGCCTGTGTGTCATATGTGGATGCAATGGTGGATGTGTAGTGTACACGCGCTGGTGGGGGGTTGTCCGCTTTTTCCGCCCTTGCACTGTGTGCGCTGTTTGCGTGCACTTGTTGTGTGTGTGCCTACCTGCGTCTCCGCGGTACGTTGCGTCCTTGGTGGTGCATCAGCAGAAGCATGGGAAGGGCCTGCAGTGCTGGATTCATGCCCGGGTGCCGCTTCTTCGTTGTCCGTGCTCTGCGTCCGTGTTACCGCCTCTCTTTCACGTGCGGTGTCTCTTGGCCGTGGGAGCCGTTTGTTTGCGGCATCGTAATTTATGCGCCGGGCGGGACGTGTTTCGTCGGACGGTGTGTGTCAGTTGTGCTGCGCCGCTACGTGAACGGGCGCACTTTGATGGCGGACGGTGTTGCTGGCTTGCCGGCGGTGTTTGGCCTACTTTTCGCATCGTAATTGGGCGGGCGTGTGGACTGCTGCGTGCCGGCGGTAACTGGTGGTTTTTGCATCCGCCAGCACGGCGGTTGTGCTTCCGCCCGCCATCGTAATGAGCCCCTAAGACTTTTACCTCCTCTGCCTCCCTGACCCCTGCCTCTATCCCGCCTCCCCATAGGAGGCGCAGTTCAAGACAACAGGCACACAACTTGAATACTACCTGACGTCCATACATTAACGATGTACATCGCGCTGAGACTTACAAAGCGCCTTGAGCCAATATGTATACTTCTTGCCAGATTGTATGACTCTAGCATGACAACTGTTGTAAAGCGCTCCGATACCTTTGGGTCTGGCCAGGGCTATATAAAACTCCTAAATGAATAAATAATTAGTTCCTTACGAGAAATAAATAAAGTTGAGGTCCCGAGGATGATTTAACAACAATGCAGGCATATCGATAAACAACGCCCTGGAAATAGCAAACAGTTCGGGAAGGTGAGTAAAGAGTTACCCCAACCGCTAAATGGTTATATCTTTCAAAGGGCGATAACGGGTCCTCTGGTATAGAACGCGCTCACTAGAAAATGGCCGGACTTAGTAAAATCTTACCTGCTATCTATTTTTCAAACGGAAGAAGGTCAGACTGCACGCGTGTCTTGACAGGCCGGGTGAAAGAGGCACTACGGAGTTCCCTGATATAAATCGGCATCCCCTGTGACGTTCGAGGGTCACTTGACGTTACGTTCGATGGAACGTCAAAAAGACTAGACCGTGGATACAAGATAGGTCTCGTAAAATGTAACACGTGACGTTCTCAGGTCACTTGACATTACTGGTGCTAGATCGTCAAGGTGACTGGATCGTGACTACATGGTGGATCACGCAAAGTGTGGCAGTGACAGCAGCTAACGAAAACAGATTACAACATATGGAATAAAATTAAAATTAACCCTTTAAGTGCGCCCGTCGGCCAACGGCCGTCGCGAGCACTACCTCGGTAGTGCTGCGCACGTCCGTTGGCCGACGCGGCCCCGCCCACTTAATAGAACGCCCCGCACCACGGCGGAATTGCCGCCGCGGTTAAGGTGTTAAGAGCCGTTACTTGACCAGAAGTGTGTTCTATAGCATTATTGACTACAAAATAAAAAAAGAAGAAATTAAACTGTGACTAAAGAGAACATATATGCAGAAGAACTTCAGTGACACTAAGGGCCAGATGTATCAAGCATTTTTCCGGTCGCAAACGGCCTGATTTGCAGATTCGGGCTGTTTGCGACTGAAAAAATGCATTTTGGAATGTATCATTCCCAAATTGCAATTCGGTAACATGTTACCGAATTGCAATTTGATATTGTGAATGCATACCGATTTGGTATTAGGAAGGGGCGTGTTTAGGGCGTCCCTACCTAATACTGAATAGTAGTGGCATGCAGGAATGTTTAGCAACCGAAATGCGGTCACTAAACATTTGCATCTTACCGCCTACTTCAAGTAGGTGGTAGCCCATTCCAAAATGGGAAGGGGTCCGCAAGGGAACCCTTCCCCTTTGTATATGGTTGTGAAAACTTTTTTAAGAGCAGGCAGTGGTCCCACATTCAAAATTGAAAAAAAAACTTTTCATTTTTCTTTTTTAAAAACATCCCATTTTCCTTTAATCACAGACATGATGGTCTGCTAACACCAGCTGCACACCATCCCTGTGATTTTAGTGAGTCCTAATGGGTCACAAATTGCGATCTACCTCATTAATATTCATGAGGTAGGTCGATTTGCGACTCACTAATAATTGCTGAATGAAACTCTATGAGTTTCATACATTAGGAATAGTGATTTCCTAATGTAATTCACAGAGAATCGCAATTAGGTAATCACTATTGCTAATACTGATACATCTGGCCCTAAATCACAGATGTGTCTGGAAATGGATTATAAATAGGGAAACTTGAGACTCCTAAACTGTCGAACTGAAGCTGTACATCAATGTGGAGAAGCTCAGCATGAGTTCTGCCTGTTGTGACCCGGACTTGGAACTGAGGGTCTGCCAGTCTCCCAAGCTGGGTGAGGGGACATCACCCAGGAGGATTAAGAACACTTACCTGGAGCCAGGACCGGCTTTGGGGCAGTGCGACCAGTGCAGCTGCACCTGGGGCAGACCTTGCGGGGCGCTGGGGGTAGAAATAATTTGTGCGTTAAAAGAACCTGCTGCAGAATTCCTTGTGTGTCCAGCAGTTTTTCAGGCAACAGTCAAAATGTCAAGAGAACTCTGGGGATTGGTGTTCCTGCTGGAGAGAGATCGGAGTTTTGTCTATTGCCAGTTTTGACTCATCATAAGGTAGCGCAGAGGGTTAATATGCCTCCTGCAAAGAATGTGTACCATGCAGATCACAGAATTTGTTTTTATGTGGATGGAGCAGTGGGTTACTGCTTTTGTCACAGACATCCTTTTGTTACTTGCCGTTCATAAGTTACAATCCTAATATAGCACAACGACCTATGAACTGTCATCAAAGAGCTGCAAGAAAACTGCATGGTATAGGTTAGAATGTTATTTTTTTTCCACGGTCTTTCATTATCCTAATGTTGCTAAAAAGGGTTTGTTTGGGTAGAAATACATTCTTATTAGTAAAGCCTACCCCAACCGCTATGATACATTTTAAATCCTGAGTTTGTGCTTCTCCAGACCAAACACTCTTAAAATATACTGCCTATTAGATTGGATACATGTGATTCTTATACCTTGTAACCGTCATTGTCTCATGTAACATTCTCTATAGACTGATTTACACATGTATGATACTTTGTCTCTGTATAATGTGTGTGTGATGTAAAGTGCTCCAACACCCTTCACTGGTATGAGTAGCGCTATTAAAACAAATAAAATGCATATGAAAGAGGGGCTATGGAAAGATGGGGGGCACTACTGGAGGGTGGTGGTGAGGCAATCTGTGGGGAAGGAGGCCATTGGGGGCGCCAAAATAGATTCGCACACCGGGCATATCCAGCGCTAAAGCCAGCCCTGCACGGAGCGTGTAACACCTGCTTCTGTCTGACCTGAGACCAGTGAGCCCTCCGCGGTAAAGGAGATCACTTGGAGGGAGTGAGGTCCAATGGGGATACCGCTGTGTGTATCCCGGGAGCAGAGTATGAGATTCAGGTCTGGGGGAACTGCCGCACAGATCGGGCTGCAGTCTGTGTGCCACAGTATGGGGGCCGCGGTGAAGAATAAGGGTTACCACCTTTGGTGCTGGTTCGTGAGAGAAGGAGGGCTGCCGCCCGATACACCGCAATGACTCAAAGAGAGTCATCACAATATTCCTGTGACCCCCCTCCCGTATGCCAGAGGGGGTTGGCAGTGAAGAGACAGGGCCGTGAACATGTATGTGCTGCTGTGACCCTACCTGCGTGTCAGAAAGCAGAGGCCATGAAGGAAGAAGAGGGCCTTTTCCCTTAATACACATGCAGCCAAGAAGACACTGCGGGCATGACTTGCGGAGTCTGAGAGCAAGTACTTCAAATTCCACACCAGGGAGCATTAGAAACCTTCCCCTGGATTCCAGGACAGACTTACCCCATTAGAGGTGTGCAAAGGATGGTGACTGACATGGCTGCAGCTTCCCTACCATCTGGGCAGACAAGCTGCTGAGCTGTGCCAGTGGACTCTTAACCGCCACTCTCAGAGAGCTGGTGAGATTGACAAATGGGCCACTAGGCCCTAGGGAACTTGCTCTGATTGACACACTCCAGCGCAGGGGCTCAAGGATCTTTGCAACAGAGCCCCTGTAAAACTTCTGAGACTTAACGCCTAGCTCAGATGTAACCACGTGTAAATGAGGAATAACCATCTGCCATAAGCAGGGAAGTCAGACAACGCTAGTGGGCTTGCCTCTAGAAGGCTGTGTATATTCTTTGAATTATGTTGTATTTTACTTTGTCAGTAGATAAATACTCTTTTTTTACATAAATGCATGTATTTGACTTGACAACCATTTACTGGGGTTCCTGGATATATTTTGAGCTGTGAGCCCGTGTCTGCCTTACTACACCTACCTCATCCCAAGAAGCCTTGTACTGCTCAACCCACACAACCATTGAAACTCAAGTGCTGAAGGTGTACTTGGCCTGGTTGCTTAGAGCCCATAGTAGGCCTGGCCCTAGGACGCCATGAGTAAAAGGCCTGGTTATTTTTGCTTGCCCCTTGGCCCTCAGAAGGGGGTTTTGACAGTGGTCAGCATATGTGAGAAGATAAGTAAAGTTGCTAAATGTGGTGTCAGACTACAAATGGGATATATATGAGTGGTGGGCCTCATTATGACATGCTGCTTTGTGTTTTACTGTTTAGGTTGCATGCCGGGACTAACAGATGGGAGAATACACATGTGGATTGGTGGGCATTCATTTGTGAAGTGGGCAGCTCCCCATGTGAAAAAACGATCTTTCACAAGGCAAATGGATTTTAGTAGAGTGTGTGAATTTTAAATGGGAGGGTTAATAGGGTATGCATTGGGGGCAGTTACTATCCATGCTGATCAAACTTCTGAAAGGGAGAGGGTGGCAGAATCTGCTTCCTGCTGTTTGGGGGGGGGGGGATAATTTAGTGCAGCTTCCTAATGTGGCACTTTTGAAGCTAATTAAGGAGGATTTGAGGGAGTTGAAGAAGCAGTGGGCAAAGATAGTGAGTGGTAGTTTGTACTTGAATTGTACTCATTTGGTGTTAGAGAGAGGGTAGCAGGGCTAAAGGGTGACAGGTTGGTGAGGTAAAGTGTTGAGTATTTGGAGTTGATTGGAGGGATGATGCAGGAAAACACCTGTTAAGGGTTTCCTGGGTGGTGTTTTAGAGGGTAGGTAGGTAGTGGGAGGTAGAAGGGTTCCGTGTCGCACAAGCCAGTTCTTGGTGGAGGGTGGATGTGACCTGTGAGGATCTGAAAGTTTTTGGAAGGGTGGAGATAAAGAGGTTGGTTATGTGTTTAGGATGGGTTCAGGACGCCTGGTAAGGAACGTTTAAGGGCAGTGGGGAGTTATTATGTCTGTTTATAGTAGTGAGATGGATTGTAGTATTTGAGAGACAATAGGTCAAGAATAAATGGTTAGGGTATGATCTGTTCTTATGAAAGTGGCTTTTTCCATACTATTTTGGAGTATGTCCAGCTTGCAACATCGCGCCCAGTGAGTCTGGCACTTCTTACCTTCTCTTCCGGCACTGGAGAAGAGAAAATATATGGCTTTTAGCAATACTGTAAGCTGTTGCATCACACTCAGACCTGTACAGCAGGGGGGACATTTCTGCTTTAACACCGGGCACTTTGTTGCTGTTTGTTTTTTTTAATCGTTGCTAGCTTTACACATTGCGAAGCCGGCTACGCTATAAGAAATATATGTAAAGTTGTCAGATGCTAAGCTTAGAAAATTCACATAGACGTCATGGCAATAGGAAAACATAACATATACACACACACACACAGGATCACACAGCTGCATTCGTCATTACTTACTATATGCTCTAAAACTTAATGACTCACCCCAGCACACTTCACAGCCCATCAAACACTTGCATCACACAACATCACTCCAAAAGGCACTCATCGCACATGCACCCACACACACTGATACGCCATCGCACAAACATGTAATCATTGACATTTGCATGACTGCTGCACATTCAATGCTTTTTGTGTTTTCTGCTCCTGTCTGTGGGTTAACACTCATGAGCTGCTTGTGTTAGCCATTACGAGCATTTGAGGAAATATTATAATGGCACTGCACATGCTGCACTTGTTCTTTGTGTATGAAAAGTGTGCACTTAGGCCCAGGGCTTTAAGTGGGCCAGGTCTTGCCGGTGCTAAAAGCAGGTGCTGAGGCGGGTCTCTATCGGGCTCTCTATTTTTATCCTCGGGGTGGGAACAAAAAAAAACTTAGCTCTGCAATAGTAGCACTGGTCAGAGTTTTTAAGATAACTCGTTTTCAGTTTTATATAGCGCAAACTTGGAGCGCTTTACATAAGTTTCAGTTACATTACGCAAGCACATATTCATTTTTGGAATCACCGGACGTTGAGCCAACATCAGTCTCCAACCTGCTTTCTCAGCTCGAAAGTCGGCAGCTCTAGCCTTACGCCACATCCTCGCTAACAAAAACTGCAGAACTTTCAGTATTATATACAACGAAAACATAGTCGGTTCTTATTTATCTCATGCAACTTACATCCATTGACAAAGCCAATAGCCCTGGTCTGTTGTAGGTGTAATATCACTTGTATTATATACCTGGAGGCAATGACAGAAGAAGCACAATACCAGTGGGGCGGCACACTACGCTAAGTACAGATTTTTAGCTTAAGTGTTATAAGCCACGTCCATAATTACATCGGCCACGCACCTAAGAGAGACCCCCCCAGTTTTGTCATCCCACTTAAAGCCATGCTTAGGCATCTTGTGCCTTTACAGTTTTGTGTATGTGAATGAAGCTTGCACTGCTGTCGTAAGAGCTGTACGTGTTTTGCCTCAACGGTAAATCATGCACTGCCACCTGTGTTGTAAATGTTCCCTTATATCGTATGGAATTCTGCACTGCTCCTGTCCGTGCTGTCAATGTGTTGCTTTACTGGTGATTAAAAAAAAATCAATATAGAAAAGCCAATACGGTTGGCTTTGTCTTTGCTAGTTATATTATTAATATGTAGGTTTCTGAGCCTGTGGAGCAGTCGGTATGTCGGTTCAAACATGTTTTTTAGCTTTAATGAGTGTGATAGCTACCTTTATTCCGATGTTTTGCAGTGTGTGGTCTGGTGGTTTGGAGTTCTGGTGTTTTGGAACGTGCCTACGATTACGCATTGATGTTGTCGTGTTTTGGGTGTCTCGGGGAGCTTGCTTAGCAGTCTCTAGCCTGGTGTTTAGATGTGTCCTTAACACTTTGGAGCAGTCTATGGTTCATCTTTTAGGAGTTTGAATGAGCATTTTAAGCATTATATGTGCTTCAGAGCTTACAAACGGTGCAGTCTGAATGACAATATAAAACAATTTGTTTTTGTTGTTATGTTAGTGCTTTGAAGCGCTTCTCGAGCTTTTTTCTGTGCTTCACCGGATTACTCCTTCCCAACCTGGCAATGCCTGAAGGTGCAGCCATTAACCCTAGCTGTGCGTCCTCCGCCCTAGGCTAGCTTTCCAACGACGCCCTGGGGCGCCATTGCTTCTCCAGACCCGCAGTCCGCAGACAGCGCGCGAACCCGGGTCTGCACCGTGCGAGGGAGGCACGCTTTGCTTCTCAGCGTATCGGTTTACGCCATCTCCACGGAGGTGATTAAGCGCGTGACAGAGGTCCGTTCTCACACCCCTGCCTTCACAGGAGGAGTTCAGTCTCCGAAGCATTCGAGGACTCGCGTGCTTCAGTTCTTCCACTTGCTTGTTGTTTTGCTGCAGGTTGGTGGGCAACGCATTCCGCCCTTGCCATGACAACAGCTATTGTGTTTCCACTAGGGATCTTTTGGGGGTGTTGTGATCTGGCATTAGCAGTTTGGGTGTGGAGATATGAGGCAGCGAGAAGGTTTGAGTGATTTACAGTGTTTGAAGTGGTGAGAACAAGTGTGTCTCGCGGCGCCCACTTCCTAATGAGAAGTTTATGTACAGTGTTTGCGTCTGTAAGTATAGCAGCTCATTTGTGATTGGGAAGCACCGGCACATAGGGGCCCATTAGGATGGCGGGCGGATCGCCCCCGCCATCCTCACTAGAATGACCCCCTGCCATATTATGATGGCTGGGGGGTCCGCGGCGGACGGGAAGACCGTCCGCCGCTTTTACGCCGGTCGACAGGCGGAAAAAGTGCCTGCATATGGTGGCGGTGTCTGCGAGACACCGCCATCCATATCAGGATGCTGGCGGTCAATGGCCTTTCCACAGCGGCGTTGCCGCCATGGAAAGGCATACGGTCCTTGCTTTTGGGGGCCCGTTGCGGGCCCCCAGGGTGAAGGGGGGTTGGGGGGTGCACATGGGGGGTACCATACATTGCCATGCACTACGTGGCAGGCACCACGTGGTGCCTGCCATGTAGTGCATGGCAGTGCCGTGCACAGTCCTTTTCCATTGCGGGCGGGTCTGCAGCCGGCAGATCCACCCGCAATGGAAAAGGCACAGGATGCGCCCGTCAGTGTGGCGGGCGCATCCTAATGTGCATGGCGGGACCGCCGCAGCATCGGCGGGCGGTCCCGCGCTCAGTTACGGTGGCGGACGGACTATGGCCGCCCGCCATCGTAATAGGCCCCCGAGGCGAGAAGTGCCACATAGCGTGCCATTGCATATATAGAGGCACCACGGAGGAATGCTTCTGTACACTTGCACATACATCACTGCTGATAAGTGGCAGTACTGTGCCATTCTTAGTAAGGCAGAACTACTCAGAAGAGGTGCAAGTACTGTGCAATTATATGTATAACAGCACTATTGAGAAGTCCATGTACTGTCTGCAATATAGGTAGAGTAGCACAGCTGAGAAGTGACAGTACTGTTCTATTATAATTAGGGCTCCCGGTTTTATGGTATTTATTTTTTTGACATTTCCGTCTGTATTCATCCATATTTATTTTTTTTGTCAACTTTATCTGTATTTATCCATCTTTATTATGGGTTTTGTGAGAAAAATAAAGCTAAAACTGGTATATTTCCACATTTATTTGACCAATAAATATGCAATCATGCTTGAATGCCTGCCAGGATTCAGTGATATGAACACCCGCAGAAGATAAATCAATGCACTTATATGTAAATATGCACATTTCAGTATCAGCCTTGTGCATATCTACTGCTGTTTAAGCCCCTTTACTAAAATTCCTTTCTTTTTTAACACCCTTACCTATCAATCCTCACAGTTATTGGCCTGGCAGTCATGGTAAGGTGTGTTTAGAATCATCCAAAAAGTACCCAATTTCTGTTTTTATCCACATTTACAAATAAATACAGACAAGAAAATAAATGGTTTCTGTCTGTATTTATCTGTAAAAATCAGTAAAAACTGAAAACAGGGAGCCTTAATTATAATATAGCAGGCAGCTACATTAAGACGTGTCTAACGTGTGCCATTATACACATAGTATCTTTGGTTCGAAGTCATAGAGTGCGGGAGCTCAGCTAGGGGATGCCAGTACTGTGACATAATTACAGCAGCACTGCTTTAAAGTTATGGTACTGTGCCATTATAAATATAGCAGCATCACCAAGAAGACCCAGTACTGTGCTACGTTATATTCAGGGCTCGAGTTGAGGGTAGACACCGTCTACCCACCATTTTCAGAGGGTAGACGCTGTCTAACCTGCTGCAAAGCTGGTCACTTTCAGGGGAGTGCCATGTTCCTTTCCTACTCTAGGAATTCACAGAAATACGCTGAACTGGTCCCAAAGTTATTTTCCGACACCAGGACACTCAGCAGCACCTGCATGTTGTCTGCTTTTGTTCTGACAGCAACGTGCAAGTGGGGAAGGGGCTTATCAGAATTTAGCTTTGCCCACAGCAAAAGCCTGAATTAAGGGGCCATTAGGCCTCTTTTTGTTGGAGTATCCAGGCTGGGAGCAACTGGGACTCTCACACCTAGATGCAATGGAGGGTAAACAAAGGCTTACTCACATCTTATTACTTCACAGGTACTTGAGAGAGGGATGCTTTTGACTTTGTTCAGTCCCTGCATATAAGAGATATGCACACACCTGAGAACATCAGGTGTGTTGGTCACCCCAGTATTTACACAAATAACAATTTTAATACCACTATTTAGTTTTATTTCTCTTATAGTGATTTAGCAATACTCATACCAATGCAGGGTGTCAGAGTGCTTTACACCACACATACAGATTATACATTGACACTAAATCATATGTGTGCACATCAATGTGCAAGATGTGTTACATAAGACAGTGAGGGTTACAAGGTGTAGGAGCCACGGGAAACAGCCTTTACAACACGGCTGTTTCCCCGCATGTTATTACATCACATGCGTTACAACGCATGCGATGTAACAACGCGTAGCCATTACTACGCATGCCATTACATCGCATGCGCTTTTACAACGCATGGGATGTAATAGCGATCCACATCGTTGTGAGGAAACTGAGGCTCTTCCGTTTCCTCACAACTACGTGCCCCGTGCAGTACATGAAGCAGGAACCAGGAGAGAGGAACCACGAGGAGAGAGAGGTAAGGGGGATTGGGGGTTTCTTTTGTGTAGTGTAGGGTAGTGTTTTAGGATTTAGGGTAGTGTCGGGGGGTCGTGCAGGGTAGTGTTTGAGTGTAGGGAACAGACTGGGAGTCGGGGGAGGGTCGTGCAGGGTGTAGTGTTTTAGGGTTTAGGGTAGTGTTGTGATGTTTGTGTAGGGTAGTGTTTTAGGATTTAGGGTAGTGTCGGGGGGGTCGTGCAGGGTAGTGTTTGAGTGTAGGGACCGGTCTGAGGGTCGGGGGAGGATCGTGAAGGGGTAGTGTATTAGGATTTAGGGTAGTGTTGTGGTGTTTGTGTAGTGTAGGGTAGTGTTTTAGGGTTTAGGGTAGTGTCGGGGGGTCATGCAGGGTAGTGTTTAAGTGTGGGGACCGGACTGGGGGTCATGCTGGGGGTAGTGTTTTAGCATTTAGGGTAGTGTTGTGGTGTTTGTGTAGTGTAGGGTAGTGTTTTAGGGTAGTGTCGGGGGGTCGTGCAGGGTAGTGCTAGGACTGGGGGTCGGGGGAGTGTCGTGCAGGGATACTAAATTAGGGTTTAGGGTAGGGCAGGGTAGTGTCACTTACCTTTCATACTTTTACCATGAGTATACCTTTACCACGCATGCCTTTGCGGTGTAATGGCATGCGTGGTAAAGGAATATGCATGGTAAAAGTATGCGATGTAATGGCATGTCGTTGTAATGACAACGCGTAGTAATACCCGCGTTGTAATGGCACGCGTTGTATTACGTCATATTCAGGAGCCACATGTCCTTCATACCTCACTGTGCTATATTAGAAGGATTACAGTTTATGAACTGCAAGTGACAAAGAGATCTCTGCCTTCAAAGCAGTAACCCACTTACCCATTTTCCTAAAATAAAATTGTCATCTGCGTGTTACATAATGTGCTTTGCAGGAGACATATTAACCCTCTATGCTACTTTGATTTAAAACTAGGACTAGGCAAAACACAGATCTGTCCAGAAAATATGTTATCCTCCAGAGTTATCTTACCATTATTATTATTCCCTGAGATTTAGCTGGCACACAAAGATCTCTGCAGCAGGTGCCTTAACCCCATATGATACTTTAAAATACAAACTTTGCAACCAATTAAGCAGAACAGACTTACTGCCATTTTTCTCCTTGTTGCCAATTTCTTTGTGGCAGGGTTTTTAAAAAAAAGTATAAGTTGAGGCCCAGATTTTGCGTTGGGGTTGTGCCAATATTTTGGCACAAACCCAATGAAAAATCTTATTTGTTAAACATTGTAATGCGATCAATTGTACTCATGATAGACCTGCTAAACATATGTGAAGTCTTAAAATCTGATGTTATTTCCTTTGAGGTCATGGGTTGTGATGCCATTTCGGGTGATGCCACATGCAATGTCACGCACTGTGATGTCACTTCCTGTGATGTCACACATATATGTCCTCGCCCGTCGGAGTCCGTCAGAGGCTGGGCTGCCCCCCCCCTTACATCTATTCCCTGGTAACAGGTCTTCTCGATCAAGCCACCTACGGTCCCAGGCTAAATATGGGCAAAAAGAAGCCTAATACAACAGACTTCAAGGGGGTAACTATGCCCATCATTGATTCCTTTTTAATTAAAGCCTCTAATGCCAACACGCAGGAGATCGTCATTGCAGAAAAGAGACTCTCTCTTGGGGAGGGGGGTTTTATAACTGACAGACTGTTGCAGACCTCAAAATAGGGTTTAGAGGGCCAAGAGATTCAGGGGTCCCAAGAGCAAAACTTGCCACAATTAATATTAAAGGCACCTCCTCCCGCTTCTACAGTCCCCCCACAAGTGCTTATTACAAACATGGCTACCCCACAGACAGTTACAAGTGGCAAAAGGAAAAGAGGAACATTAAAAGACCCTGCCCTCACCAAATCTAAGAAGCCAAGAAAGTCCTTAACTTCTCGGACTACTACAGTTCCTAGAAACATAACCCCGGAGGCACCACGGTCAAATTGCATTGCTGAGGATCTAATTGACAAGATTACTTCTATCCTACATCCTATCCTACACCCTATCTTGTTACCGCTGGACTCGATCAAACTAAAAATTCAAGAAATGTAAAAAAACGGTTACCTTATACCCAAGAACACTGCCGTAAAGAATCACCCTATGCAACCTAACATTAACGTCCCTACGATCACATCTATAGTCTCTCACGAACAAGGGGGTAACAAAGGGGTATAGCAGGGCCAGATTCGGGCACGACACACTTGGCCTATCCTTTGAGGCAAAGTTCACATCTCTTAGATAGGCCTTTAGATAGGCCTCCAGCAGATTTAGGCCCAGAGGCTGTACCCACAGGCATTTCGATGAATAGTTGCGCCCCTAATAGGCATGGGGTGGGGGTGCATCACCCTATCCCCCCAGGGTCAATTAATAAAATCACCACTAGTCAACCACAGAGTGTTTCCCCACAACACCTAAGAGCAACTAATTTACAACCTCTCAACCTTCCTCTTGCCGCCTGCTCCTTTGTTCTAATTTTGGTTAACGTTCCCATGCTAAGACCTACACTTATAGAATCTACTACTCAGCTCATGGACAAATCATGCCATTGGCTCTCTATCCACACCAGATTAGGTCACTTAGCTCAGAACCATCTCATTATGGCCAGGAGAATTCCCTGTGTAGGCCCAACTCCAAAATCTGGATCACTGACATAATATCGACGGACCGAATATCGAGGTAGCAAAATATCGAAGCCAAAATATCGAACACAAGAATATCGACATCCTATCTACATCATTGTAAGTACAAAAATATCGAAAAGAAAATATCGATGTCAAAAATATCGTTGTAAAAAATATCGTTTTTTTTAAATGTTAAAAAAATAATGTAAAATAAAGTAAATAATACATATAATTAAAAGAAACATAGTTAAAAATATTAAAACATGTTTAAAAATAATAACTAATACATATAGGGGCCGATTCCGATCTCGGCCGGTAGGGCTCCGAATCGGATTCGGCTTTACCGGATCCGATTCGGAGCCCTATTTCCCGACCGATTCGTACGCGCGTCCCGACCGCTCCGACCGACTCGTTCCCGGGTCTAACCGCACCGACCGACTCGCTCGGACTCGACTCGCACAGCGCAATGGAGACGTTCCCCGGCCGGTTAAGTACGATGCGCGCCGCGAGCAGTCCGACCGAGCCGCGCACTCCGGCTCCAAAGAGCAGTCGGAGCCGTACTTTGGGGGTCCGTATCGGACCCCCCTGTATGCGTAGCCGCGCGAGTCGCACACAGGGGGGACCCATTGGGCCCCCCTACCTGTGCGTGTACGGCGCGAGTCGCTTCGCCGCGTACACGCTGTAGGGGGTGCCTTTGTCCGCCTCGCACCCGTTGAGTCAATGGGAGCCCGCGTACGCGTTGTACGACAGGCTCCCATTGACTTCAATGGGAGTCCGACCGAATCGAGTCCGATGGCATACGTGCGCATCGTACTCGTTCGGTCGGGCTGCACGGGTCCGATTCGGTCGGAAATCTCTCCGGGTCCGGCTCGGTCGGAGAGATTTCCGGCCCGAATCGGAATCGGCCCCATAATGTTAAAATAAATTAAACATATACATATAAAAAATAATATATATACTTACTCCACAGAGTGCAACAGTAGGGAAAGTGTTGGACAGCATAGAGGTAAAAATTACTATTCCCAGTCCAGAGAGTGCAACAGTAGGGAAATTGTTGGATAGCATAGGGGTAGAAATTACTATTCCCACTCCAGTGAGTGCAACAGTAGAGAATGTGTTGGATAGCGTAGGGGTAAAAATTACTATTCCCACTCCAGAGAGTGCAACAGTAGGGAAAGTCTTGGATAATGTAGGGGTAAAAATTACTATTCCCACTCCAAAGAGTGCAACAGTAGGGAAAGCGTTGGATAACGTAGTGGTAAAAATTACTATTCCCACTCCAAAGAGTGCAACAGTAGGGAAAGCGTTGGATAGCGTAGGGGTAAAAATTACTATTCCCACTCCAAAGAGTGCAACAGTAGGGAAAGTGCTGGATAGCTTAGGGGTAAAAATTACTATTCCCACTCCAGAGAGTGCAACAGTAGGGAAAGTGTTGGATAGCGTAGGGGTAAAAATTATTATTCCCACTGGGGTAAAAATGACTATTCCACTCCA
This sequence comes from Calotriton arnoldi, assembly GCA_963921515.1. NCBI lineage: Eukaryota > Metazoa > Chordata > Amphibia > Caudata > Salamandridae > Calotriton > Calotriton arnoldi. Next base: position 227,966 of record CAWUFW010014590.1, read on the forward strand.
GTGAGTGCAACAGTAGGGAAAGTGTTGGATAGCGTAGGGGTAAAAATAACGTACTTATAAATTAAATACATTTTGTAATTAAATAATGATTTAGTAATAAATTAACAATAAATTAATTAAAAATACCAATAAATTAAAATTAATAATTACTTAGGGGCCCATCACGATACCCGGCGTAAAAAAATCCGCCAGGCATGGAAGCGGCAAAAATCCGCCCGCACACACCGTCTGAACACCGACCACGCCATTACGATTACACAAACCGAAAACCGCCATCGGCGGAAAAACACACAAAATACCGCCCGCCAACGTCCGAGTCGGAGTCAAACCGCCCGCCACGGACGGAAACACGCACGACAACACAAAACCGCCCGCCCTCACGGCCGACACACCGCACGTGAAATTACGATCGCACCGCCATGAGCGCGGAAAAACCACAAATATACCGCCCGCCAGCGCAAACAACGCCGATGAGAATCGACACGGCAGAAGCCATGGCGCCCACGTACCTGCACAGAAACCATCCGCTCACAAAACCAATAGCACACTACATGGCCAACAAGTCCACACAGCAAGGCACGCACAAATACACAAGCACAGTACACATCCCGAAAACACCCCCCGGACAAACAAAAAATACAAAGGCCAGAACCCCAGACACAACACACCTGAAAACAACAGACCATGAGGACACACCCACATAGGTGAGTACAAAAGCAGCACTCCCACAGACCACAACCCCTTGCTACATTGCAAACCAGAGAGGAGAGGAGAGGACACAGTGACACAGCAAGGACAGCAGCACACCACAGAAACGCACACATCACTACCACCACCACCACCACCACCACCACCACCACCAAACACCGGCACCACAAACCCCCTGCACATTACACAACACACACCGCACCAGCACCACAAACACCATGGCACCACAAAGAATGCCAAAGTACACGCCCATTGAGCTGACGGTCATGGTCGACGAGATCATCAAGGTGTACCCACAAATCTATGGGAACATGGTCCAGCACACACCACTAGCCACCAGAAACAGAATGTGGAACCGGATCGTAGACCAGGTCAATGCAGTCGGGACCCTGCCCAGGAACAGAGGTGAAATAAACAAACGTTGGAATGACGTAAAGAGCCTGGTCAAGAAGAAGGAGGGCAAAAACAGAGAGCTGGCTGCCGTCACTGGCGGAGGGAATCCCGCGCTCTTTAAGACCTTCAAAGCGTGGGAGGAGAAGGTGCGAGTCATAATACATCCGGAGATCCTCGCCGGATTAGCAGGGGGAGTGGAGGCTGGTAAGTACAAACTAATGTATACCAGCACACCGCTATGTACTCACATGCACTACCACCATGCCACAGCTCCCAGGGACAAACACCCCCATGTCCAGCACACAATACACAACACATCACACACACATGCAACAGACACCACCACACACAGCCCAAACCGAACAACTGTAACATATGTGGGGACATGTGTACACTCAGCCAGCCACGTAACCACCAACAGGTCCCCAAATATGCCAGAAGCGCCACAACGAGCACCCACCACACCCATGTGTCCGCCACAGCTGCACTAACCGACAAGTAACAGGTAAGTGGCAGGAACACAAAGTGCAGTGGGTGGGAGGGTGGACAGCCCAAGTACAACACACACCAGGCCCCAGTCCCACAGCACAGCAAGGAGGAGCATCCCCCACACCCCACAGCCACGTGTCAGCCACCGCAGTGCACAACGACAGCCGAAAGGCAGACATCACGGTCCACAGCAATCGGTGTCAGTGGGTGTCCAGCCACCCCCACGACCCACAACACCCCCCACCCCCACAGACCTGCAACATGGAGCACCCCCCGCTTAGAGCCATGTGGCATCCAGTACAGTGCACGCACGAACAACTTGCAGGTGGGAAACTGGACAGGGCTGGATTACTGGAGGCATGAGGACCATAACACGACCAACACATGGGACATGTCACGTAGCAGACGAACACGCAGCACCGCCCACCGTCACGAACAAGTGAACAATGTGCACACGGACATGAACAACAGACTCACACCCCACATGACCCATCACATACATAGCAACACCCAAGGAGCCACGTCTGCATGCACAAGCCACACTGAATATAGTACCACACGGCAGCCACTGTGCAACTCATCACACACAACCGAAACACCATTGAAGTCCTGTCCATGTAGCCCCTACTGCCTGTCAACCACACACCCCACAACTACGCCTATGTAAGACAAACAACACTAGACGCAACAGAGCGGAACAACATAAATGCACACGAACACCACTGAACCCATCAAACACACAGACACACCATGCACATACAACATACCATCCATCCCATCCGTCAGCCCCAGTCTCATGAAAGGCATGTCATCCGCACAGCTGCCACACATACAGCAGTCACGCTAAGATACATGCCCATCAATCAATCAATCAATCACTGCATTTATAGAGCGCGCTACTCACCCGGGAGGGTCTCAAGGCGCTGGGGGAGGGGGTAAGTTACTGCTCGAACAGCCAGGTCTTGAGCTGCTTCCTGAAGGAGAGATGGTCCTGGGTTCGCCGAAGGTGAGTGGGGAGGGAGTTCCAGGTCTTGGCTGCCAGGTAGGAGAAGGATCTTCCTCCGGCGGTGGCTCTGCGGATGCGTGGTACGGTGGCGAGGGCGTGGCTGGTTGATCGTAGCTGGCGGGTGGGCGTGTAGAAGGTCATGCGGTCGTTGAGGTACTTGGGGCCCAGGTCGTGGAGGGCCTTGTGTGCGTGGGTGAGGAGTCTGAACGTGATTCTCTTGCTGACGGGGAGCCAGTGCAGGTCTTTCAGGTGTCCGGTGATGTGGCTGTGTCGGGGGATGTCCAGGATGAGTCGTGCGGAGGCGTTCTGGATGCGCTGGAGTCTTTTTTGAAGTTTGGCTGTGGTTCCGGCGTAGAGGGTGTTCCCATAGTCCAGTCGGCTGGTGACGAGTGCCTGGGTGACGGTCTTCCTGGTTTCAGTGGGGATCCATCTGAAGATCTTGCGGAGCATGCGCAGGGTGTTGAAGCACGAAGATGAGACGGCGTTGACTTGTCTGGTCATCGACAGGGAGGAGTCCAGGATGAAGCCCAGGTTGCGTGCGTGGTCCGTTGGTTTGGGCGCGGTGCCCAGGGCCGGGGGCCACCAAGAGTCGTCCCAGGCGGAGGGTGATGAGCCCAGGATGAGGACTTCCGTCTTGTCTGAGTTCAGTTTAAGGTGGCTGTTCCTCATCCAGTCGGCGACGTCTCTCATCCCGTCGTGTAGGTTGGCTCTGGCGGTGGTGGGGTCGTTGGTGAGGGAGAGGATCAGCTGGGTGTCGTCGGCGTAGGAGATGATGTTGAGGTTGTGTTGGCGTGCGATGGCTGCGAGGGGGCTCATGTAGACGTTGAAGAGGGTTGGACTGAGTGAAGATCCTTGTGGAACGCCGCAGATGACTTCGGCGGCCTCGGATCTGAACGGGGGGAGGCGGACTCTCTGGGTTCTTCCGGCGAGGAACGAGATGATCCATTCCAGTGCTTTCTCTCGGATTCCGATGTTGCTGAGGCGCTTCACTAGGGTGCGGTGGCAGACGGTGTCGAACGCCGCGGAGAGGTCCAAGAGGATGAGGGCTGCTGTTTCCCCGTTGTCGGTTAGGGTTCTGATGTCGTCGGTGGCTGCGATAAGGGCGGTCTCGGTGCTGTGGTTGGCCCGAAACCCGGACTGCGAGGGGTCGAGGGATCCATTCGTCTCGAGGAAGGCGGCAAGCTGTCTGTTGACGGTCTTCTCGATGACTTTGGCCGGAAACGGAAGGAGCGAGATGGGACGGTAGTTCTTGAGGTCGGTGGGGTCCGCCGTTGGTTTCTTCAGGAGGGCGGTAAGCTCGGCGTGCTTCCAGCTCTCCGGGAAGGTGGCGGTGTGGAAGGAGGAGTTGATGATGTCCCGGAGATGGGGTGCGATGGTGGCGTCGGCTTTGTTGAAGACGTGGTGTGGGCAGGGGTCGGTTGGTGATCCGGAGTGGATGGAGTTCATCGTGCGGGTGGTGTCTTCGGTGCTGATCGGGGTCCAGTTGCAGAGGGTGGTGGTGGCGGGCGTTGGTTCGGCGGTAGGGTGCGTGGTCTGTGCGTCGAAGCTGTTATGTATGTCGGTGATCTTGCGGTGGAAGAACGCGGCGAGTGAGTTGCAGAGGTCTTGCGAGGGGTGATGTCGTTGTTTCCGGCGCTGGGGTTGGAGAACTCTTTGACGATGCTGAAAAGTTCCTTGCTGTCGTGGGCGTTGTTGTCCAGTCGTTCTTTGAGTGCCGACTTCTTGGTGGCACGGATCAGCTGGTGGTGTTTGCGGGTGGCGTGCTTGAGGGCGGTCCTGTTGTCTGTGGTCTGGTCGAGTCGCCAGGCTTTCTCGAGAGTGCGGCAGTTCTTCTTGGATTCCTTGAGTTCGTTGGTGAACCAAGGGGTTTTCTTGCTTCCGGGTCTGCTGGGAGGGTTTTTAGTGGTGCGAGGTCGTCGGCGCAGGCGGTCAGCCACTTGGCGAGGTTGCTGGCTGCTTCGTTTGGGTCCGTTGTGTTGGTGGGTGTGTTCTGGCTGAGGGAGGCGGTGAGCTGCTTGGCGGTGATCTTGCTCCAGCTCCGGCGGGGAGCCTGTTGCGGGTGGTGGTGGGTCGCAGTCTTTCTGAAGCTGAAGTGGACGCAGCTGTGGTCGGTCCAGTGGAGTCCGGTGGCGTGGCTGAAGGAGATGTGCTTGCTGGAAGAGAAGACGGGGTCAAGCGTGTGGCCGGCGTAGTGGGTGGGCGTGTTCACCAGTTGCTTGAGTCCGAGGTTGGCGAGGTTGTCCAGCAGGGCGGTGGTGTTTCTGTCGTTGTTGTTCTCCAGGTGGAAGTTGAGGTCCCCTAGGAGGATGTAGTCGGCGGAGGGCATGGCGTGCGGGCTGATGAAGTCTGCGATGTCTTCGCTGAATAGTGTGCGTGGTCCCGGGGGTCTGTAGATGAGGGTGCCTCGGAGGGTGGTCTTGGGGTCAGTGTGTATCTGGAAGTGTAGGTGTTCGGCGGCGGTGAAGGTCTCGTCGGAGTTAGTCGAGATGCGGATGGTGTTCTTGTGTACGATGGCGATGCCTCCTCCCGTCTGGTTGACGCGGTCCTTCCGGGTGATCTTGTATCCGTCCGGGATGGCTATGGCGATGTCGGGCGCTGAGGAGGCGTTCATCCAGGTTTCGGTGAGGAAGGCGACGTCCGGTGCTGTTGCGTCGAGCAGGTCCCAGAGTTCCACGGCGTGCCTGTGGACGGAGCGGGTGTTCAACAGGATGCATTTCAGGTGGTTGCTGCTGGTGCTCGACTTGGCGGAGGTGGTGCACGTCCGGGGGCAGGTGAATCGGCAGGCTTGGCAGGTGAAGGGTCCGTGGGTGCGTCTCGGTGAGGCTCGGTAGCAGGCAGGGTTCCGGCCGGCATTGAGTGCGGTGAGGGTGGCGGCGTCGTAGGTCCGTCGAGTAGTGTTGCATTGGTGGGATCCAGGGGTCCTGGCGCTGGGCGCGGGCCAGGCGCGGACGGGCGCAGACGGGCTTACCTTTGGCGCACCTTCGGCGCTCCGTCGGTGCTCCCGCTGCGCGCGGCCGCTGCGCGGTCGCTCAGGGGCGTCATAAGTAAGGAGCCTGGAGGGAGGAGCAGCTGGGTGGCGGGAGCGGGGCGGCGAATGGAATCACGGGGGCGGGGCCGCAGGGAGGCAGTGGCGGGAAGTCCCAGGAGCAGCGGGCAGCGGGGAAAGTCCCAGGAGCAGCGGGCAGCGAGCGAAGGAATCTCCAGGCAGGAGGCGGCAAGGCAGGCAGGAGCGGCAGCAGTGAGTGGGGCGACCAAGCCCTGTGGAGGGCTGAGCGGTCACACTCTGTGGTCCCCTACGGTCCCCTTAAGTAAGGAGCCGGGAGGGAGGAGCAGCTGGGTGGCGGGAGCGGGGCGGCGAATGGAATCACGGGGGCGGGGCCGCAGGGAGGCAGTGGCGGGAAGTCCCAGGAGCAGCGGGCAGCGGGAAAGTCCCAGGAGCAGCGGGCAGCGAGCGAAGGAATCTCCAGGCAGGAGGCGGCAAGGCAGGCAGGAGCGGCAGCAGTGAGTGGGGCGACCAAGCCCTGTGCCAGAAGTCAATGAAGCGCACGCCACACTGTGAGCAACAACACACAACATGGGCCACACCCCCCCCGAGCACTGCAGTGATGCACATGGCACAGGGCAGCACGCACACCAAGGAGATGGGACAACTGCAATACGTTGGCTGGCACACAACCATCACTCACTCATAACGATGCGTCCAATGCCATGTCCAGTAATCACAACAGACAGCAGATATGCAGGCCATGTCAAGCATGCACACACCTCAAACCATGCACTGTCATGCTGCCACAACACATGTCACGTTCGGCACCCATGGCTCACAGCATGTACCCCAAAAGCATATTCCCTCCCAAATGCGAATCTGGGGCATGGCCCCCATGTTGCCACATGCGTTCCTAAGCGTTCCATTTGAACCCCAAAAGCATATCCCCTCCCAAATGCGAATCTGGGGCATGGCCCCCATGTTGCCATATGCGTTCCTAAGCGTTCCATTTGAACCCCAAAAGCATATTCCCTCCCAAATGCGAATCTGGGGCATGGCCCCCATGTTGCCATATGCGTTCCTAAGCGTCCCATCTGAACACCAAAAGCAAAGTACAAACCAGACCCAGGATGGGCCAGGAGCCCGCATACACCAGAGTCACAATAAGTAGGGGCACAGCAACACACCCATCGGCATGGCCAATCCGTCCCATGCCACATGTGCACAGCACACAGTCCCATTGCCAAGCACACACAACTACAAATGCTACAGCCACACACACGCCTCCGGGAAACCCATGTACGAGATTGCACGAACTGTTAATGTCAGACGACAAATACATACTTCGCCAGGTGCAACACAATAACAAATCTCATTCTCTCCACAGGTGACGAACTGCTGGATGCTGGGGATGGAGCCAGCAGCCAGCACAGCCAGCCTACAAGCCCCCAACAAGGACACACGGATCTGGCGGATCTGTCCTCCTCTTCGGACACGGACCACCAAGCAGGCCCATCTGGTGTGGCAGGGCCCAGCCGCTCCCCAGGACCCCTCCTACCCACCAACCCATCATCCAGGGCTGCTGAACATTCCCAGCCCCCTGCTGCCACTGTCGTTGCGGCCACACCCACGGTCATTGTGGCCACTACCACTGCCGCAACCGCCACCATCGCCGCACCGACCACCACTGCCGCCACCACCACCACGTCTTCGCTGGCACCAGCCCCAGCGCAGGTGGTGGCCCGGCCGACTGGATCCACCCTGGGAGCCACAGCGAGGACCGTGGTGAGCAATGTGGCTAGTGGGCAGGGCCGGTGGCAGCAGGACTGGTAGGAGGAGCAGGGTCAGGGAAACGCCAGCCTCCCCTGGGAGCCATGCCCTGCCTCAAATGGCCAGAGTCCTTGGGGCCTATGAAGAGGCCCAAGGACAATGGGTCCGGTCTGCTTCAGACACGCGTGAGGTGCTGGGGGTGCTGAGGTCCATGGACGCCCGTATGGGCCAACTCGTGGACCTCATGGGCCAGCTGGTGGTGGCGGTGAGGTCACAGCCAGGGACAGCAGCTCCCCCTCCGCCACCACCTGCCGGGGCGCAGGGTGGAGCAGCAGTGTCCAGTTCCCCTGCGTCCACAGCCAGTGAGCACACCTCAACCACCAGCATGTCGCAAGCAGGCACCCCCTCGCAAACGTGGAAGGGGCCGTCCGAAGTGGAAACAGATCTTCCGGGAGGACTTCGCACGCTCCAAACGCAAGTGAGGCAGCCAGCCAGCCTTCCGCCAGCCTTCCTTGACCAGCCACTGCATTGACTTGGACTACGATCCCACTCCACACAGCCATCTGGATGGCATGTGTGTGTTGGACTATGGACATAGAACCAGTGGGTACACCCTGAGCATCACGCAGCCATGACCGACAGCTCATTGTCACTGCACGCACCACTTTTGTCATCACCTTACACACAATCACATGTCACAGTTTGTAATAAATGCACCTTTTACACTAACTGCTGTTTGTGCCCTGTGTTTTATTTGTACGGAATACAACGGCCACCTTGGGCGGAAAGGCACCTGATGCGTGGCATGGCAATTGAATCCGGAGGGCCTGTAGGGACCTAGGGGTGGGAGACAGAACAGGAGCACATTCAATGAGTGTGTCACACACCCATCACACAGTACATGTCAACAACTACAAGCAATGTACACACATCGCACAGAGCAATAGGGCACAATGCCACATCCACCAACAGTGGCATACTACCCTGGCCATGGAGCGTTGACACACAGCACGCAGTGAACAAACGGCCACCCTGACACAGCACACACACACCTGCACAGATACAGCCACATCAGCCGTCGTACATGGACACTCACCGTCAAGTGAAGTAGTGGGCGATGAGCTGCTGCCGCACATTACCAGCTTCCTCCTCTCCGCTGTCCTCCTCACTCGAGCTGTCCTGGTCTGCGGGCTGGGGCCCTGGTTGATCTCCGTCATCCACGATGAGGGGGATCTGCTTCCGAATGGCCAGATTGTGCAGCATGCAGCACGCCACCACTATCCGGCACACCTTCTGTGGGGAGTACGCCAGCGCACCCCGGTGCGGTCCAGGCACCTGAACCTGGACTTGAGGAGGCCAAAGGTACGCTCGACCACACGTCTGGTCCTCCCATGTGCCTCATTGTAGCGATCGTCTGCTGGGGTACGAGGATTCCTCAATGGACTGAGCAGCCATGCCCCATTCGGGTACGCAGAGTCACCTGGGTGTGAGGGACACAGAGAACCGTTGCTATTCCAACTGGACAGGGGACAGCATCGCACAACCAGCACGCTACACCACTCCACATACTCACCGACAATACAGGCACGATCCTGTTGCATATTGGACATCAGTCGTGGCAAGATGCTGTTGCGCATTATGTGTGCGTCATGGGCCGAGCCTGGGAACTTTGCACACACGTGGGTGATCACCATGTCCGCAAGGCACACCACTTGCACATTCAGGGAGTGCGTGTGCTTCCTGTTGCGGTACAGGTGCTCAGTGGCCTGTGGTGGAACAAGGCCGACATGTGTGCAGTCAATGGCTCCAACGACGTGTGGGATTCTGCCAAGGGCATAGAATGCACCCTTCACTGCCGCCAATTCACGAGCCCTGGGGAAGCGGATGTACCTGTTTCGGTACAGCATCATGGCTGCCAGTACATCCCTCAGCACCTTGCTGAACATGGGCTGGGACATCCCTCCTCCAATGCCCACTGTGTGCTGGAATGACCCAGTGGCGAAGAAATGCATGGCGGCCATCACCTTGGCCGTGGGGGTGACAGCAGTCGGATACACCCTGCGGGGACGGAGATGGGGTTCTAACATGGCACACAGTCGATGCAGGGTTGGCCTGTCCAGCCGAAACTTCCTAATAACCTCTGTATCGTCCATGTCCGCCAGCAATTGGTATGGGCGGTCAATGTTCGGTCTCCGCCTAGGGACAATGGCAGAGGACACATGTCAAAGCAACACGACACATAGCAATTTCGCATACACATCACTGACATGACTGAGCAAGCACATGAGCCACAGCCCAGCTGTCAAGCTGGGACGGCACGGCCACAATACACTTACACAGGTCTCCCAACAATGGCAATGGCTAGTGATACAAACCACTGCCATGTGCATGCACATGGGGATCTAGGCCCCAATGACTTGCGGGGCGTGCTGATGGGGACTGACTGCATATCCGTCAAGCGGCAACGCCACGGCAACATGAATGTCTGCTGAGCATGGAACTGCTTCCGCGGCTGGATGAGTATGGCACACGACGACGACGATGTGGGCACAGGCTGAGCGGCCAAAACAAGTGGGACCTGTGGCACGAGGGGATATGAGACAGTAGTAGGTATCAGCACTGCACCCTATGTACAGCACTGTACGGATCACACCTCCCGAAACATTGACAGGTGTCCACATTGACAGCCCCATGCCAAGACGGCTGTGTGCTTGCAGTCACACGTCACAGGTGAGAGGTTACATTGCACGTGCCAGGTGGCAGACGTACATAGTGGGAGCTGGCATGTGTGTGCATGTGTCTCCTGTTCAGGATCCACCAGATGGGCGCTGACTCTGTACTGACCATTGGACACAGCATGTTCTGTGGAAGGCTTGTGTGTGTGGGATGGTGGCACTGGATGTGCCTCCGTTGGGTGGGGGGCCATGCACAGGGCGGGTACGTCGATGATTGCGCATTGTTGGTCACGGTGGGTGCACCAACTAAGATGTGTTGCCCTGTGTTCAATTCCTATGTCCGCATGATGATGGACTGTAGATGTGGGCAGACTACACATTGGTCGATGTGCTGTCTATATGCATGTGCCTTCACACCAGGCACAGCTGCCCCTGCACATGTGACCCCTGCTGGACTCGCTGCTGGGTCTGTGGAGCTGATGCACCTTCTGCGCGTGGGGCGGACAGCTCTCCTCACTTCCCTCATTGCGCATGTCATGACTTTGCCGCAGGTGACATGGATCATGGAGGGCCCACATGTACGCGTGGGTAGGCTACACATGATTGTACACTGGTCGCCACCCCCAGTCAGTGTTTCGAATGGGAAGGTTGTCGTGCTGGTGGTATGTTCGATGTGGCGGATGGGCGGGCCTAGGTGCGGGCTTACATTCCGGACATGGGGGGTAGTTGGATTGGCGACTAGTTGCAGTACACACGGGACACGTCTCTTCCTTTCCACATCTGGGTCATCCCTTGTACTAACTGACAGTGATACAGTCATCTTCGCCCCAGCCCTCATGTCCTCCCCTCGCTCCCCCAATATGCATGCTCACCTGCGAGGCTAGCGCTTGCACAGGCAGCCCCAAGCTCGCACCAGAGAGGGCAAGGAGTGTATGTGTGGGTCCAGTTGCACGAGTGGGCTGTCTCAGGGTATGATGTGTTGCGGGACGCCGTCCACCTGCGTGGTGCCCCAAATGGAGACCCGGCCTGCATGGACTATGCATCACAGTCTTCGCCTTCCGGATCCGCCACCTGCGACACCCAGTGGATGTGGCTGCCCTTGCGGCCATGCCGCGTCCGTCTGTGACTGATGGCCCACACATTCACTCTTTGGCCTCTCTGGGGAGGGCTCGGGGGTGGTGGCGCACGCGCTTGCACTTAGTCGCAATGGCATGTGGCGTGGTTGGTATGATGGGCAATGGATGGGATGGTGCGAGCCACCTCCCGTGACGTCAGTGCTGCTCGTGCTGTGGTGCGTCCCCCTACACTTCCATTTGACTTGTGCCATGCTAGACGTTGAGGTTCTATTGCCTGCGTGATATGACCAGGAGGAGCGCGAGGAGACCTCTCACACACCATGCTCCACTGCCATCCCGTGCCCTGTATCGCCTGTGCGGATTGACTATGTTGGGGTTACACCTGGTCGACTGGGGCTGTGTGTGCCTTGTCAAGGGGCATGGCGGGCGCACAACAGGATCCAGCTTGTCCACAGAGGGTGGGCTGAGGTGCGCCTGGTACCGCTTTGTACATGTGCCCGGCTGCTGTGCACACACGTGTTCACTCCCCCCGACAGGTGTCCTCTCACAATGCCCAGGGAAGCGGTGGTGTACTGTTCATGACCCCTCCCAACACGGCGTGCTCCAACTTGGCATGTGCGCATCTACCCGTCGCACCCACCCACCTGAGCACTGCGTCCATACGACTTCACACGACACATGTGTGTCTTCCACAGTAGTGCTACTCATTTGCGTTGACATCCAATACCAGTGGACTACATGGTCATGTCACGACTGCCGTGTACTTCACATACTCTCATCCTCTCTCATTCGTACTTGTGAAATGAGTCAGCGGAGACAGTTTTGGTTTCAAACATTATATTGAGTCTTCTGTCCTCTGTGATGCAGTATAGTGGACACTACTGGCAGCGGAATACATGTTGAGGATGTACTGAGCATGATTGCAAATGGGATAGGGTGTGGGGTTACATGTGATTGGCTGTTGCATGTGGGATGTGGGCTACAGAGTGACATCTGCTTGGCCAAGGCTGTGCTAATGTACATTTACGTATTGCTGCGGAGCTGCGGACTTTGACACAGACGGTATACATGTAGCCTACCAGACCGCTTGGCATCATGGGCACAGTCCATCTCAGTTCCATGTGACAGGTTTGCTGCGGTTGTTCCTCATGCACGCGTGCATGTGAGATGACATCAGGGCATGTGCTTGCGTGCATGCAGCGGCGTGCCACTTGTTGTTGCACTGTGGTGGTTACTGGACATGTCACAGTCACTGGGGTCGTGTTGTTGTTGTATGCACTTGTCGTCCATGCAAAGGTCCTGGTATGGGATTCCCGGGGTGGGGGTGGGAGGGGTGCAGCACCCACAGACTCCAGGCGACCTATTCATGTCCACTGAGCGGTGTGTGTGTCCATGTGCGCTGGATCCATGTCGTGTCCTGGTTGTTCGTGCAGTTCCGTCCATGTGGGTGCGATACACAGAGCCCATGCCACTGCCTCCCACGATGCATGCGGTGTTCCTGGATGTGATGGGGAACAGTGTGCATGTCCCGGTCATATCCGATGTCATGGCGATGTCGTTGATGGTGTGGTTACAGTTGCCGGTCGTTTGGTATGGCTGTTGTGGTGGTGACTGGCCAGTCCGTGCGGAAGCTAAGCATGGGTGCGGGGTTGGACATCATAGGTCACTCGGGGAACCTGCGTTGTGGTCCGACGAATTTACAGGTTGTCAGGTATGCGATGCCGTCCAGCAGGGCTTCCATGTCATTGGTGGTGTACATGTTTGCCAGCCAATGTAGCGGATGGTGGCTGTCAAGGTGTTGTTCGTAAGTTGTCCCTTGGAGGACCATGATGGGGCATGCTGGGTGACATTCGATGTAGCTGTTCTCGATGATCCGTCGTGTGGAGGCACAGTGGTCCCATTTCAGTGCGGGTGCGATGTTGGCCACATACGCCATGCCCCCATAGGCAGAGCAGGCCCTGTCGTGTGCGTCCAGAGGGAGGAGTAGTGGTAGCAGGTCCGCCTTCAGACATGCCGGGTTGGAGAGGCATATCTCCACGGGATGCTGGTAGGGACACCTCCGACAGTAGAAGACGGGCATGACGCAGCTGAACAATGTGATGCGGTAAGTCAGTCGGTAACTTACGTTCAGCAGGGACAGGAGATCGCATCCCAATGTATGGAACAGGTTGGTTTTGTACAGCTTGAGCTGTTCGGCGTAGTTGGGTAGGTGTGTTGCGGTTGCCATTTCGCAGCGGTGCGTTGTGGTGGCGTGCTCCGGCTGTGTGTGCAGTCTGCAATGTGCACGCTCCGAGGTTGCTGTGAGCTCTGTGTAGTCATAGGGAGACAGGACTTGTGTTCTGTTGGCTTGTTTGGAGGACACGGGCCCTCTTCCCACATGCTTCTCAGACAGTTCAAGGTCAGTGATGTGTGACTCCTTCCAATTAACTTGCATGTGGCCGACATGGGGAGTGTTTTCTTCTTTCTTCCCCGTCCGTTGTGTGCTTCTGTGATATGCGCTATCTGCCCTGTGGTCGGTCTCCTCGGCATGCCTGTGTTGGTCTATTCTTGGACAATGGCTGTATTCACCGGCTTCTGTCGTAGGGCTGTGGTTTCGGAGTTGGAATGGAAGGTCATTCAGTGCTGTCTGCTCTCCCTTGTGTGGGCGGCAGGCTGCCTTTCCGCTCTGCGTTGGGCCTTGTGTGTGAATGTTATTCTTGGGCCACCTGTTGTCGGTCCCGGGCTCTTTGGTGTTCCGTTTTATATGTCTTGTTCATATGTGCAGGGTGGTATGGGTGTTTCAGTGTGGTACTGGCGTTCCTCTTCCCGAAGGGGCCCTGCTTCTCCTAGTTGGTGTTGCCGCCGCTGTGTGCTACGCCATGTTTGTTACACTGGGGTGTGTCCTGCTGTTGCGTGTCTTCACTGACATGTGTGCGTCGGTTGTGTGGCGTTGGGTGTTGTCCGTGAATTGGGCGTTGGGGACATGTCTGTGGCAGGCCTGTCACATGTCATGTGCGTTCGGGGTGGGGCTGATGTGTGTGCTGCTTGGTTGTGTCCCTGTGTCTGTGTGCGACGCATGCATGGCGCTGCGGTTGGCCTCTGCGTTGTGCGCATGTGTGGCGGCGTCATCGGCGCTTTGGGGCCGTGACGGGGTGGTTGGTTCCTGGTCCCAGGTGGTGTGTACACATGTGTTACGCGATGTTACGATTTGGCCTGTGTGTCATATGTGGATGCAATGGTGGATGTGTAGTGTACACGCGCTGGTGGGGGTTGTCCGCTTTTCCGCCCTTGCACTGTGTGCGCTGTTTGCGTGCACTTGTTGTGTGTGTGCCTACCTGCGTCTCCGCGGTACGTTGCGTCCTTGGTGGTGCATCAGCAGGAGCATGGGGAGGGCCTGCAGTGCTGGATTCATGCTCGGGGAGCCGCTTCTTCGTTGTCCGTGCTCGGCATCCGTGTTACCGCTTCGGTTTGTCGTACGGTATCTCTTGGCCGTGGGAGCCGTTTGTTTGCGGCATCGTAATTTATGCGCCGGGCGGGACGTGTTTCGTCGGACGGTGTGTGTCAGTTGTGCTGCGCCGCTACGTGAACGGGCGCACTTTGATGGCGGACGGTGTTGCTGGCTTGCCGGCGGTGTTTGGCCTACTTTTCGCATCGTAATTGGGCGGGCGTGTGGACTGCTGCGTGCCGGCGGTAACTGGTGCTTTTTGCATCCGCCAGCACGGCGGTGGTGCTTCCGCCCGCCATCGTAATGGGCCCCTTAATTACTTTAATAACATTAAATTACTTCCCATCCTATTCCCCAATAAACACACAACCCACTCTGCATATAATTTCACACAATTAATATAATTATCAATTAATCTATTAATAAAAATTAATTACCAATTAAAAATTAGTCAACAATAAATTAATTATCCATACCAATAAATAATAATTAATAAAAATTAATGACCAATTATTAATTAATTAACAATAAAATAATTATCAATACCGATAAATAATAATTAATAAAAATTAATTACCAATTATTCATTAATTAACAATAAATTAATTATCAATACCCAAAAATAAAAATTAATAATGACTTAATTACAATTATATTACTTCCCACCCTATTCCCTATAAACCCACAACCCACTCCAATAATAAATTAATCAAATTATTTTAATTATCAATTAATCAATTAATAAATATTAATTACCAATTAATAATTAATTAACAATAAATTAACTATCAATACCCCTAAATATTAATTTATAAAAATTAATTCCCAATTAAAAATTAATTAATAATAAATTAAGTATCCATACCAATAAATAATAATTAATAAAAATTTATTACCAATTATTAATTAATTAACAATAAAATAATTATCAATACCAATAAATAATAATTAATAAAAATTAATTGCAAGTTATTAGTTAATTAACAATAAATTAATTATAAATACCCAAAAATTAATAATTACTTAATTACAATTAAATTACTTCCCACCCTATTCCCGATAAACCCACAAACCGCTCCAATAATAAATTAATCCAATTATTTTAATTATCAATTAATCAATTAATAAAAATTAATTACCAATTAATAATTAATTAACAATAAATTAATTATCAATACCAATAAATAAAAATAAATAGTTACATAATTACAATTAAATTACTTCCTACCCTATTCCCCTATAAACCCACAACCCGCTACAGAGTTAAAACGCAAAATTTAATTAAAAATAATTCATAATTCCTAAAAATTATTATTTAATTTACTATAATTAAATTACTTCCCACCCTATTCCCCTATAAATCCACAACCCGCTACGGTACTAAAACGCATAATTTGCTTAAAAAAAAATTACGAACTTCTATAAATTTTATACATATATTTAAAAAAAAGTACAATACTTAACAAAAAATATAGAGCACATACATATAAAATACATACTAAAATACATAACACTAATATAAACATCGATATTATTAACATCGATATTTTTGCTATCGATATTACTAACTTCGATGTTAAGAAAATCGATATTTCTTACCTTCAGGTCGATATTCTGGTCGACGATATTCTTGATGTCGATATTCTGTCCCTACGATATTTAAAACTCGATATTAATGTAGGTCGATATTAAAAACTCAATATTATGTCTGTGCACCCCAAAATCTCACGAGGGCGACTGTATTGTCTTAAATTTTGCCAACTCCCAGATTGTAGGTGACCTATAATTCTATTCTCACTTGGCACCCACAATAGCGACCCAGATTTTTCCCATACCATTGGGTGTCTTCTACAAACCGCCCTGCCCAATACAAAATAACGCACAAAAGAGAGCTTTGCCTTTTTCCATAGGCAGCAGGATAAGGTTTAACGACAGTGTTGGTCTCCCAACTTCCAATAGATTTGCTCCCTTATCAAACTTAAATTCCTGTGACTGACTTGAGATCGGCAACCAGAGGCACCAATTAGCTGTTCAGCCAGACCACAGCGAGAGCTCGAGAAATATGGCTTCCAGTAGGATCGACGGGGGGAAAGGCCGGGTCAGAGCCATGATACTCATTCTCTCGGTCCACCCCACATCCCTAAAAGGGAGCTCAATTCTTATGCGCATAATCTGACCCACACTCTACTGCCTTGGAATATAGCTGGCTTTAATAGTAAACAACACAATGAAGAGTGGTTTACCGTACTATCTAATTTCCAGATTATCTGTGTCCAAGAAACCTGGGAGCTTAACCCTATTTATGTAAACGGCTATGGTTCTTTTAGTACCCCAGCATCTCCCTCATTAGGGGGCAAAGCTAAGGGAGGCCTTTTGACACTGCTAGCTAACACTCTTACCATGAAAGTAGTGAATTTTATAAAAATTTCCCCATACCTCCATATGCTAGTAATTAAAGGTTATGATACCTGGGACCTTCTGCTAATAAACCACAACAATAACAACTTCTTAAACTCACATATAGCAGTTGAGAAACTAGGTAAAGCCGTAGAGGACCTTGTTGGCCAACATCCAAACCCTTTAAAAATCCTTTGGGTTGGAGACTTCAGTATCAAAACGTTCCCAAGGACAGAGTCGAAGTTATGTGGGATAGAAGACCATCGGGGAGAACCTATTACCCATTTTGTTCATAACACACATGATAAAACCTTAATCAGTGTACTGATGACATGGCACTTAGAGCCCCGTATCAAAATTGATCCAGTATCTGGCGAGCTACCGCCTACATTTCAAAGTACAGAACGTTCCTCTGTGATTGATTACATAATCACGTGCGACCTTATGAAATCTAGTATCTCTTAGGTGAAGGTTACTTTCACCAAATTCAGCGACCACGCACTGCTCACATGCTCTTTAGCGTGGAGCGATTACAAGAGTAGAATTCACAAAATCGCCCCAACACCAATCCTAGTGAGGAAAAACGGCTTCACTCTAAAGTGGGATAAAGTGGACGAGCCTAAGCTTCTCAGTAACCTCATAGTGGCCAATTTTGAGGGTTTTCTTCTGTGCTTAGATCAGCAGTTAACAAGCAATCTGATGTTAGAAGCGTTTGCAAATATTTTAATAAACATTAAAACACAATTAACCCATCCAATCCCTGCAAAAGACACCTTCCCAGCCTCGCTGGTTTGACACAAACTGCTCAGCAGCTTCCTCTAATCTGAGGAAGGCCTTAAATACTCTACCTAGAAATCATATTCGTAGGATGAGGCACCTCTATAAATTAGCTAGGAAGGAAAGACAGAAAGAGCTAAAATCTGAGGCATGGGAAACCTTAAAGAAAGCATCCTACCAGAATGACAGTAAAACCTTCAAGAAGGTGATTCATTCACCTTTCCTCTCAGATAAGTGTAGTCCCTCACTGGATGTTCATATAGAGGAGGAATCGTGGATAAGGCATTTCCAGGACATCTTTCACAATCCAGCGGACTTGCGACCTTTGACTGCTAGATCCTATTAAGGCCAAAACCTGCTTTTCATTTGATTTAGAGGAAATATAGCTCACCCTGTCACAGTCACCATCTTTGAAAGCTGCAGGACCGGACGGCGTCCCAATGGACATCTTCCTGACAAACAATCAATTATGGTCCCCATTACTGACTGTGGTTTTTAACTCAATAGCCATAAACAGTCCTCTACCTTCCTGGAAAACTTTGCTGATTATACCAATCTATAAAAAAGGCGATGTTTTAAACCCACTGAACTACCGACCCATCTCATTGCTAGATAGCACCACCAAACTCATGGGCAGATTACTACTAAACAAGCTTGAAATCTGGGTGTCGGAAAAGAAAATTCTCGCTGAAGTTCAGTATGGTTTCAGGCAGGGTAGGGGAACCATAGATCAGTGTCTTAATTTGACATTATTAGCGGCAAAGTATTCTATGGTAAAGAAAGGCCAAATATGCTTGGCCTTCATGGACCTGTCTAAGGCATTTGACTCTGTGGTACATAGAAAATTGTGGAATATTATGGAGGCAATGGGGGTAGAGGCCGCAAAAAAAAATTCTTAGAGAGTTATATACAGACGCCACTGCCAGGGTTCATTTTGGGAAGGAAGGACAATGCACAAAATCCTTTAAAATCGAAAGGGGTGTCAGACAGGGGTGTGTTCTGGTCCCCTTCTTATTTGCCCTATATACTAATAAATTGAATGAAGTCCTAGTCCATAAATCGAAAGATACTCCCCAAGCACAGACAACTCCCATCCCAATTTTGTTATATGCAGACGACACGGTTCTGCTAGCAAGAACCCCGATAGCGCTTCAAAATCTTATCGCTGAATATACAGCCTTCATGTCCGATATGGACCTTCATGTAAATAAATCCAAGACCTTTAATTGGCCATGGGGGGAGCTAAAAAGAAACCACTGAGACTCTATCTTGATGGGGAGAAAATAGAACAGGTCCCAAGCTTTCATTATCTTGGCATGGTTTTCGATTCTAAACTATCATGGACGGAGATGGTTCAAAATCGGGCAAATCACATGGGCAAGAGTATTGCAGCAATTTTCAGTTTCTCAAATAAATTGGGCAGTAAGCCATTGCCGGTAATGATTGAAATCTATTTGGCTGAAAAGAGATCTATTGCCAATTACGGGGCTGCAATTTAGGGGACATCAGATATAGAGGCATTGCAAGTGGTGGAAGACAAATTTGTTAAGCGACTATTGTCAGTCCCACCAGCTTGTAACAACTTTATCGCTCATGAGGAAGTTGACTTTCCTTACACTAGTGATAATAAACGGAGAAGTGGGGAAGCCAGTAGACCCTTGGAGGCTTGGGCAATCAGTACATTAGCAGGTAAAGGTGCCAACAAGGGACTGTGGAAACAGCGGATGGTTGTACGGAGCAGTGCCTGTCCCATAAAGGAACTAAGTGACCGGCTACGCCGGCACTCAAATTATTTTATCTGTTTGGACCGGCGAAGGATTGCAAACACGTCTGTGTTGCACTTTTCCAGGACCTCCTAGGAATATCGCAAGCTATTTTTTAGCTATCTTTTTGACGTAGAATACACAATTTTAATGAACAAGACTACATCCTCAAGTCACCTATGTAGTCCTCTAAAGGTCATTCAACATATGAATTCACCGTCCTGAAGATGGTCTAACAGATGTGTTCACTACCTAGACCGAAATGTAGACAATCACACCTACTTTCTTTTGTGAATTATTCTCCAGAGGATTTGTTTTCTGTTTAATCAGTTACAATTTCCTTGTGTACATATTGTTTGAAATAGGTGTCCACATTAGTGACAATGAGATGCTTATAACAATGAATCATTCCTGAATCTCAGTCACTATGTGTTGTATATTTATATATGTAACAGTTTTTTGTACCCTCTAAAATGTTTTTCATTATAAATTTATGTTCCAAAAAGCTTACACCCGTGTGGAATAATCTGTGCTGGATTTGTTCAAGTTGAAATAAGTTAATTTAATTTCTGAAACAGTTTGACGTAAGTTACTGGTTAGAGCTTATGACCATTGATTGCTTATAGATGTTTGATTAAGCGAAAGGAAGAAAGTCCCTTGTAGGCACCTTTACCTGCTAAATTACACTAGTGATGTCATCAAATTGGCTTCACTATCTCTGTGGCTTTCATTGTGGAAAAGGAATACAGTTGATATGAATCAAACGATTTTAAAAGATATCATGAACCTAGACCATGCCCATAAAATTCCATGGTTATCTTACGTTAGAAAAAAATGTGCTTCACTGGGGCTAACATAATCTTTATGACACGCTGAGCCTCTGCGAAAGCTTCCCCAAATCAAGGCTAAAAGAAATATTCATTATGAAATCTGCATCAGACAGGTGGGACAGATGCAGGGGGAAAATTTCTGTATTGGCTTATCAGGGATTGCCACAGCTACATCATGGTGCTCTTTCATACCTCTCTTTTGCAGAGACCACCCAGCACCGGTTCATCTTAATTAGATTTCGTTTAAACTACATACCGTTTATGTTGGGGTACCCAAAGAACATAGGGCCAGATGTACGACCCTATTTTGCATGCGCAAACGGGTTTGCGACCCGTTTGCGCATGCAAAATCTAATAGGGCCATGTACAATCCCTATTTAGCGAGTCGCAATTTTTTGCGACTCGCTAAATAGGAATTGCAAGTCGCTATTAGGAAGAGGCGTTCCAAGGGCGTCCCTTCCTAATAGCGAGTCAGAGGCCTATGTAAGAATGTTTTGCGACCGCAATTGCGGTTGCAAAATACTCGCAATTTACCGCCCTCTTCAAGAGGGTGGTAAAGCACTCGCAAATTGGAAGGGGTCCCCAGGGGACCCCTTCCCCTTTGCGAATGCAGGTTAAAATATTTAGGGGCAGGCAGTGGTCATTTTTGAATTTGTGTAGGGGTATCACTTGGCAATATTCTTATGTCTTATACATTTTGTTTTGTTTTATGTAATGTATGTTTTATATTATTCTAGCTTATGTTGTATGTAATACATTACTTGAACCCTTGTTAGGATTCCAGCTCACAGAAAGGACAGAAGCAGGACAGGAACAAATCCAGTAACTTGAAACACCAACACCTGTGAGAAGGACAAACCAACACTTGTGGCCAGAGAGAAGGACACATCGCCAAAACCAGACATGACACAGGATCCCTTCAAAATCCTGTTCCTGTGCCCTGTGCGTGCACGAAGGAGGGAACTCAGGTTCAGCGATAAGTGAAGGGGGAAGGGAAACTTCTGGATAGGTGTATGTGGGTGGGATAAGATGAGTGGGAAGCTGATTCTTAAGCCTTTTCAAGATGGCTGACTCCTACCGGAATCACTCTCTTCATCCCCACAGTAACTTGCAGAACAAAAAGATGCATTTTGGAAAATAATGGCAAATAGAATAAGTGGAAAAAGCATTAAAGCATTAAAAAACCTATTGGCACGCCCATTTAGATGGGACCTGCCCATGTTGTAGAATCCAAAGACGTGTTAATTGTTGAAGTTCCAGGATAGAAGTTTGTGAAAAAGGAATCTTGAAACACAAGGATCACAGCTAGATGGCAGATTGGAAGTTGAGGATTTGACTTGAAAAACATAAGGAAGCAGACCTCGGCCACAACTCAATGCCTGCTTTTATACTTATTACTGGAAACATCTGAAAGAAAGGGCCTGAAAGATAGACATGAGTACCTGGTCAGGCACCATATGGTAAATAAACTAGTCACCTTGAATACGAAAAGGGCATTGTCTTATGGGCCCAAGAACCATTTTTTCATCGCCGTTTTGTCAAAGACAAACACTATTTGGGAATTATGCTTTCCCTTCCAGCCACAAATTCATCAGAAATCCAAATAGCACCTTCTGCTAAGCTTGAACAAAATGAAGTGACTCAAATCACTAGACGTGCTCAGTAAAAGTATGTGTGAAGCACAAGTGTTCAGGCCAGATCTGCCAGCACTCAAAGTTTGGCCACAAATACAAGGCATGCTATTATCAATAAAGCTGCAGATGCTCGCTGAAGGTGGGTGAGCCGTGTGACATCTCAGGTCAGAGTTGTGGTGACCATAGTATAAATCAAAGTTCAGTAGCGGCTGCTACTGGACCCGGATGGTAGGGCGGGGGCAGGGGGGTTGGAGGGGATGAAAAACTTTTTTTTATAAAACCACTATTTTATAAAACCACTTACCTGTGATGGGCGGACGGCCGCCGCCACTCCTCCGCCCTCTTCTTCCCATCTCGGGTCTGCAGCAAGATGCAGTAAACAGCAGGAAGCACCCTCCCAGCCTCCCAATAGCCAATCACAACGCTGCAATGCAGCGTTGTGATTGGTCTGAGCGCCGTGGATCGGCGCTCAGCCAGGGAATGGGGTCCTGGGCATTTTCTCCATGCAGACTGTAATGCAGCCTTCATGGAGAAGATGCGAAGTGCTCATGAAAGTTTGGCCGACCTGAGAGGGCCAGCCAAACAGTCATGTGCACTTAGGAGTGGGCAAAGCACTCCTCCCCTGCTCCTCTGTAGTCGGGGCAGTCCCGCCCCGAAAGCTGCCGCAGCAGAAGGTAACATAAAATAATAATAACGCAAGTTATTATCATTTTATGTTTCCTTTACTTATGTTTCCTTTACTTCACTGCTGTGAAGCAGTGGGGCGACGCTCCACCTTATCGGAGGAGCTGCCACTGTCAAAGTTGTCCACCTGGAGCACGAGTCTGCAGAATAATCTTGAAAAGGGAAACCACCACCAGAAAGGCAAACCTGAACAGGCCTCTCAACAAGATCAAATCCAGAGTGACCCATAGCAAATAAGAAGAGCTAGACAGATTGATTCAAATATAACCAAGTCAATGATAGGACCAAATATAATAGATTGAGAGAGAAATATTAGCAAAACGTTCAATGAATTATTGCTCGAGGAGATAAATGGAGGGATACAGACAGATTATATTCAGAGAATAGATGGATGAATCCATAGTGATATGAAGAGATAGATAATGATATTGACACATGAAATAAATAATAGACAATTAAAAACATATGGAAACATTGAGGCGCGAAAGATAAATGCAGAAATCAGGTATGAAGAGACAATGGAAAAATTAGTGGAGGGATAGAAATACAGAAAGATTAAAGGGAAGAGGGGCTTAGAGACTTACATCTTCACTAAAAGTTGTGGTATTTGCAAAGAGCAATAACTAAGTCTCTCCAGGTTCAGAATTAGTGGGTCTACAAACTCCAGCCCTAATGATGAGGGGTATGGACATCATTTAGGGTTCACCAGGGGCCGCTGCTCCGACCCCTGGCATGCCCCTTGTGACCCCTGGCACTGCCTTTGTGACCCCTAGCATCAGCAGTGGCAAAGTCAGTGCTAGGAACAGAAGCAGCTCATCCATATAGACGTTGGTGGGGGCTTCACTCTCCTTGTTTTTTGTCAATTTTTTTTATTATACTAATAGTGAATAATATTACATTATTCACTATTAGTTAAATTTAAAAAATGGAGTAGAAATAGCTGGAATATGACTTTCCCTGGCAGCTGAGGTAAGTAAAAAAAAATGCTTTTAAATGTATGTATGTTGTGTGTGCTTGCAGTTGCGTATGTGTTTATGTAAGAGAGAGTGTGTGTATATGTGTATGTGTAGGCAGAGTGTGTATGTGTGTGTATGTTGAATACGTGTGTATGTGTAAGCATGTGTGTGTGAGTGAAAGTGAAGGTCAAAGGGCATGTGATGTCACTTCCGCTACCCCAGGCATTTTGGTGAATTGACGTCCATCATGAGGGTGGCATTGTTTGCCTGCTGCAGGGGTAGGGGCTTTGGGCAGCAGAAAACCTGGCCTCTGCTCGACCCTTGCAGAAGTACAGGAGGAGCAGACAGTGCTTCTCCCAGACAGAGTCTCCCTTGATCCCTTGCCTTCTCTTACCCGCCACCCTTGCAACCCCACAGACTGTTCACTGACAGGAGAAAAATGTCAGCGTTTTTTCCCCCTGAATCAAGTAAAACTGCCCTGAAACTGATATATTAATACTGGGTCCACGCAGTTATTCACCATTCTGTGGATCAAGCTTGTAATCACTGGAATTGAGCGCACCCACAGTCCGGAATGTAGATTCATGGCTCCTGGCACTAAAGTCTGCAATGCTTTAAAATTGGGTGGCAGCGGCAGAAGGAGAGACCGAGTTGTGAATAGCATCAGATATGAAGAGGTTGACTAAGATGGAGACAGAAAGAGATAGATAAAGCAACAGATATGTGAATCAATAGGTGGATTTGTAGCAATATGAAGAGATTGATGTAGAAGTTCATGCATGAAGAGATGGCTTGAGTTATATAGTTATGAAGACAGAATATTATATATTGTGATAATAGAATTAGTAATAAAAATTTATTAAAACATTGATAAAAATTGAGACATGAGAAACAGAAATATCATAAAATTAGGAAGAGATGATGGGATCACGAAGTTATGAAGAAAGATTGAGGAATTAAAAAAGGCAAGATAGATTGAGAAAAAGAGATATGGAGAGAAATACAAGGAACAAGAAATACAAAGCAAGAGTTGGAGGAACAGATATAAAGATACAGAAGAGGTTCAGAAATAGACTGAGGATTTGAAATATTAATACAAAGGGATTTAGATGTTTGAAACTTTGAAGGGCATGATAAATGACTGAGAAATAAAACGAGACTATAAATGAAAGTGAAAGAGGTGGAATTATAAAGATGAAGCAATTGAAAGCTGTAAGAAGAAGAGCTGGGGATGGAAATGAAGACCTGATGTGTTAGAGGGAGGTGTAGAAATAAACTGAGCAATTATAAGAAGAAATAGGAGGAATTAAAATAGGAGAGTGAAAGTAGACGTGGGATTCAAATGAAAAACTGATTAAATAAAGCATATCTCTGTATGGTACATCAGCATACCATCAAGCTCTTGTTTTGCACAAAGAGAGGCTAGGATAAAGGGATAGTGAAAGAAGAAAGTAAAACAATCAAGGAAGAATGAGCTTGTGTAAGTGGCAATCATGCCAAGCATCAAAGATCTCTAAGTTCTTTTTTAATTTCAAATAATGTTTATTGGCATATTAGGGTATACAACACAAAAAGGGGAAGTAAAAGAAGAGAAAGACAGGTGGTCATGATACATTTTAAACTCACTTAAGGGTCCATTAGGATGTCGGGCGGAAGCACTACCGCCGTGCAGTCTGATGCAAAAACCACCAGTTACCGTCCGCCCGCCGCGGCCCACACGCCCGCCCAATTAGGATGTGAAAAGTCAGCCAAACTCCGCCCGTAAGCCAGCGACGCCGTCCGCCATCAAAGTGCGCCCGTGCACGTAGCGGCGAGGCCCAATGGAGACACACCGTCCGACGAAATCACGTACCGCCCGGCGTACAAATTACGATGCCGCAACCAAACAGCTCCCCCGGCTAAGAGACACCGCACGAGATACCAAGGCGGAAATTCGACCGCACGAGTACGGACACCAAAAAGGCGGCCCACCATGACATGAATCCTGCACTCCAGGCCATCCCCATGCTGTACCTGATGCAGCACCTAGGAGTCAACGCGCCGCGGCGACGCAGGTAGGCAGACACACAACAAGGGCACGCAAACACCGCACACAGTGCAAGGGAGGAAAAACTGAACATGGCCCCCCCAGACACCCCTGTGTGGACAGGACACATCCACCACTGCACCCACAAATGTCACACCGTGCAAGATGAAACAACTCGCAACTACCGGGCACACACTACCCGGGACCAGGAACTGACGTCCCCGTCACGGCAACGCAGCGCAGCGGCGATGACGCAGCTACACATGCGCACAATGCAGAGGCCAACTACAGCGACATGCATGGGCCGCACACAAATAACACAGGCACACAACTACACACACCACACACCAGCCCCACCCTGAACGCACATGTCACGTGGCATACCTGCATCAGTCATGTCCCCAACCGGCAACTCACAGGTGCCAACATGACGCCACACAAGTGTACCGAACAGGGCAGTGACGTCACGCCAAAATAGGACACACCCTTGTGTGCATAACATGGCGAAGCACACAGCGGCTGCGACATCACGCCGCAGAATATGTACCGCGTCCGCAAAAGGCACGCCATTACCATACAAAAATACTAATACCATCCGGCACCCAATACCAATACATGCAATACGTAACACGAAAAAACCGGGTGCCTGACAACAGGTGTTACCAATTACAACACACACACACAAGGCCGAACGTATAGCGGAAACGCAGCGTGCCGCCCACATACGGGAAAGCAGATAGCACTGAATGGCCTTCCATTCCCACTCTGAAACCACATTTCGACTAAACAAGCCGGAGAATACAGCCATTGTCCCAACAACAAGCCAAACAGAGGCATGCCGAGGAAACAGTCCAATGTGCAGATAGCGCACAACATGAAAGAACTTCTGACCACAAAAAGAAATAAGAGCACTCCTCCATGTGGTTCCCATGCAAGTAATCTGGAAGGAGTCAGACACCACTGACCTTGACCATTCATAGAAGCATGTGGGATGAGGACCTGTGTCCTCCGCACAAGCTACTATAACCCAAACCCTGCCTCCGTACGACTATTCCAGATTTCCCAGCATCGTCGGAGGGTGCACCCTGCTGACTGCACACACGGCTGGAGCACGCCATCACATCGCCCTGTAGCAAAATGGCAGTCGCACCACAGCTACCCAACTACGCCGGACAGATGAGGCTGTACAACCAGAGCCTGCTACAGATATTGGGCTGTGAAAATCTGGCCTTGCTGAACGTAAGTTACTGAGTAACTTACCGCATCGCAATGTTCAGCTGCGTCATCCCCGTCTTCTACTGTCGGAGGTGTCCCTTCCACTGTCCTGTGGATTTATGTCTCTCCAACCCGGCATGTCCAAAGGCGGACCTGGTACAACTGTTCAACCCCTGGACGTCCACGACAGAATCTGTTCAGTCTATGGGGGCATGGCGTATGTGGCTGCAATCGGACCCACACTGCAATGGGACCACTGTGCCTACACACGACGTATTCTGGAGCACAGTTTCATCGAATGTCATCCAACATGTCCCATCAGGCTCCTACAAGGGACAACATACGATGAACACATTGACAGCCACCATCCGCTTCATTGGATGGCATCCATGTTTACCACCAATGCCATGGAAGCCCTGCTGGAAGGTATCGCATACCTGACAACCTGTCAATTCGTCGGGCCCCGACGCAACACCCCCAATTGAACAATGATGTCCTACACCGTACCCATGCTTGGCTTTCGCACGGAACTGGGCAGTTAGCTGTACAACAACTGTACCATACAACCTGCAACTAACACCACACCATCAACTACACATCCATGAAATCGGACATTTCGGGGACATGCACTCTGTTCCTCACCAGATCCAGTAACTCTGCATGAACAGGGGGAGGCAGAGGTATGGGATTTGTGTATGGCAACCACATGGACAAAACTGCACGGACAACCATGCCATAAAATGTATCCTGCGCCCATGAACATATGCACCGGTCAGTGGACAGTAATCGGTCTGCTGTAGTATGTGAGAGCTGTCACCTCACCTTCCTCTGTACTTCCGTGCCAGGACTTTTGCATGGACAACAAATGCATCCCCCAACAACATGACCCCAGTGACTGTGACATGTCCAGTAGCCACCACATTGCAACAACAAGTGAGACGCTGTTGCATGCACGTAGGCACATGCCCTGATGTCACCTCACATGCAGGTGTGTCGGAGTAACTATTGTAGCAGACCTGTAACATGGAACTGAGATGTACTGTGCCCATGATGTCAAGCGGTCTGGTAGGCAAAATGAATACTGTCTGTGTCAAAGTCAACAGCTCCTCAGTAATTAGCAAATGTACATTAGCACAGCAACGGCTAAGCAGTTGTAACTCTGAAGCCCACATCCCATAGTCAACAACTAATCACATGTACCCCTACGCCCTATGCTATGTGTAATCATGCTGAGTATATCCTCCACATGCATTTCGCTGCCAGTAGTGTCCACTATACTGCATCACGGAGGACATAAGTCCTAATACATGGCTTGAAGTAAATATGTGTCTCTGCTGAATCATTTCACAAACACAAGTACGAATGAGAGAGGATGAGAGTGTGTGAAGTACACGGCAGACGTGAGATGACCATGTAGTCCACTGTCATTGTATGTCAACGCAAATGAGTAGCCGCAACAGTGGCCACAGGGAAATACCACAGCTCGTGGAGCTGGACTCGTCAGACACTGAAGTGGCCCGAAAGATCATCACATTAACACTGACGGCCTGGTCACTACAAAGCACAGTCCTACACATGTCTACAATGTCCCACACAGTCTGACCACACACTCTGCAACCAGAAGTAGGAGCCACGCTAAAGCATGCCACAGCAATGCCTGACAAAACACACACACAACATCAGTGTGGGTGGGCAGCACTGCACAGTGAGTAAGAACTGCAGAAATGCTTACATGCACAATTGAACTAGACACAATCTTGACAGTCACACTCCCTGCACACACACAACGTCTGAACCATAACAAGTAGGAGTCAGCCTGAACTGCAAGGACACACCCACACACTGCATACTGTGCAACATACAACACACACATCTCATCATATTCACAGACCACAACACGGTTACAAACATCCACCATGGGCCTGGGTAACATATGTGTGCAGTCGACATGGCCACAACACACACACACACCCCAACGCTACCACAAACTCACACCACGCACACCACACACCACCACCTCCCAAATGCACACATTGAAAGTAAGCCATGTGCCCAGCCACAATGCACATCACATGACTAACATACACCTACACTGCTGGCCACACAGCAAGTAAGCTCACACATGCCCGCATACTCAGCGCATGCTGCCAGTCCACCTGTGGCTAGACTCACACCCTGTGCATTGCATGCACGCAAACATGACATGGATACATTAACACAGAAATAAACACCAAATACATGCATTCAATCCGTTGCACAGAAAAGCCGATTCATCACACACACACAAGTAGCAGAGTCTGAAAGAAGTTAAGTCCCTGCCACGTGTACAACACATTAGAATGTGAGACCAGACATTGCAATTGCTGAGGTCACATACACGGCATCTGCCCCACTTAACCAAGCACACACTGCAACAACTGCAATCAGCAACTACACAGATACAACCGACTACAGGGATAACAGCATCCAGTCACAGATCACATCGACAGGCGCCATTACTCATCAACCCCAGGGACAGTGCCCAGTCCGATGTGCCGAGTAGTGACACGAAGTGCTGCGGATGCAATGTGTGTGAGTGTGCCCTGCCATGGCCAGCCAACACCGCCATGGCAGTCACAATATCCATCACAGCCACCACTGTCTCAGAAGGAGATGTGTTAGTGTGCCTACCAATCTAACAGGATGCCAGTACGACTCAGTGCTGTGTATGTGCTTCGGGACAGTTGCAGGTCCGGCCCTGAGAGAGTAGCACAACTGTGGATGACACACATGTGTCATGTGAAGCGGGAGTTACGCTTGGCTCAGGTGGGTGGGTGTGACGGGTAGGTGCGCACATGCAATGTTGAGACACACTGTGTTGGGAGGATTCCGGAGCACTAGATTACCGCTGTCTTGGGCATTTCTAAAGACCACCTGTCTGGGGATGAATGTGAACACGTGTGTGCACAACAGGCGGACACACGGAAAATGCTGCATCAGGTGTAGACGTCAGCCCACCCTCTGTGGACATGCTGGATACTGCTGTGCGTCCGCCAGGCCCTTGCCAAGGCACACACATCCCCTGTCGACCAGGTGTATCCCCAACATTGTCCACCTGCACAGGCTATCCAGGGCACGGGATGGCAGTGGAGCATGGTGGGTGAGAGGTCATGGCGCGCTCCTCCTGGTCACATCACGCAGGCAACACATCCTCAATGTGCAGCATGGCACAAGTCAAATATAAGTAGTGGGGGACGCACACATCACGAGCAGGAGTGACGTCACGGAAGGTGGCTCGCAACATCTCACTCATTGCCTATTTTCCCACACACGTTACATGCCATTGCAACTGAGAAGCCAGCGCGTGCACAAGCAGCTCCAAGCTCGCCCCAGAGAGGCCAAAGAGTGAATGTGTGGGTCCATGAGCTCCAGTTGGACGTGGCCTGGGCCGCTAGGGCAGCTACAGCCTCTGTGTGTTGCAGGTGGTGTATCCGGCTTGCGGAGCCTGTCATGCATTGTCAATGTTGTCCGGGTCTCGAGTCGGGGCACCACGCAGGTGGACGGCGTCCCGCCACTGTTCATACCGCGAGACAGACTACTTGTTCCAATGGACCCACACATACACTCCTTGGCCTCTCTGGTGCGAGCTCGGAGCTGCCTGTGCACGCGCTGGCTACTCAGATGCAAACGCATATTGGGGTGAGCGAGGGAGGCCATGAGGAAAGGTTGAAATATTACTGTTTGACTTTCATTTAGCATGAGGAATGACCCTGATTTGTTTAGAAAAAGACGTGTCTCGTGTGTATTGCAATTAGTATATGAGCCGATACACTTCACATGTCTTGCATTTAGCCCCGCACCTAGCCCCGCCCACTCGACACATTTAAATGAGTACCTGCACTATATTCTTCCCATTCGAAGCACTGACTGGGGTGACAACCATTGGACAGTCTGGTGTAGTCCACCCACGCGTACATGTGGGTCCTCCATGATCCATGTCACCTGCAGCAAAGTGATGTCATGGGCAATGACGGAAGTGAGGAGAGCTGTCTGCCCCATGCACAGATGGCGCATCAGCTCAACAGACCCAGCACTGAGGGCAGCAGGGGTCACATGTGCAGGGGCAGCTGTGCCTGGTGTGAAGGCACATGCATTTTGACAGCACATCGAGCAATGTGTAGTCTTCCCACATCTACTGTCCATTGTCAGGTGGACATACAGTAAGATCACAAGGCAACACATCTGTGTGTGTGTATCCACTGTGACCAACACTGCACAACCATCAACGTACTCGCCCTGTGCATGGCCCACACCGCAACGGAGGGCACATTCAGTGCCACTATCTCACACACACATCCCTATCACGAGGCATGGTGTGTCCAATCGACAGTGCTGAGTTAGCGCTTATCCGGAGGGTCCTGAACAGGAGACACATGTAACCCACTTGGCAGTCTGTGTTGTCACCTACTGGCATTGTGCAGTCAATGTGCAGGCCAGGCCTGCTGGGACTGAGAAGGGCAGCATGGCCCCAGCCTGCCATTCACAGGAGCAACAAGTGCTCTGAGACCTGCATTGCCAATTGGCTGTGTCACTGGATGTCTGACATGAAGTTGCCATGTACCACCACTCGGGAGGGACAGACATGGCAAAGCGCCCGAGAGCTCACATACCCCCTGCCACCTGCAGTAAGCATGGTGAGCAGTGCATGTTGGAACCCCACAGGCTCTGACTCATAGTGCTGAGGATCAATGACATGTGTGGCCCCCACATGCACTCCCACACACACTGTAGTTGTCTTTCACACACAACTATAGCAAGGAATAGCCATGTGCAGTGTGCGTGGAGCTCGGAATCCAGGTACTCCAGCTCCTCGCTGGTGAGTGGACCTGGACATATCCTCTAGCGTCATCGACGTTAAGGTGGACAGGTGGCAGAAGCAGGTGTTGTTGAGGGATGCCAGGCTGCAGTCCCAGGTAGCTGTGGTAATGCCGGTATCACTCCCACACTCATATAGCCCCCTGGGGCTGTTTCAGTGGGTCCAAGCTGCTGCGATTGGTGTACCATGTCTGCCTGCTTCAATTGCAGACGTAGGCCTGCTCCGAGCTGGCCCGGGACGCTTACCTCCATAGTCGAACACGCAGGGTGCAACAGCGAGGGCCATTGGAGTTGGCCGTAAGGGCCTGGCCCATGGCGGGTACAGTCCGCTGATGCCATGTGCACTACACAGTGTGATGTGCGCAATGCATCTGCAGGTGTGGCCATGACTTGTGTGTGGGAGCAGGTCCACACTGGACAGGGCCACAACATGCTGTGTGCATAGGCAGGGACGGCCAGTGCTCAGCCTCCACATGTCTGTTGGCACCCTCATCATGTACACATTGGCATGGGAGCATGGGATATGCATATGCACACACATGCCATCTATCACTATGTACATCTCACACTTGGCACGTGCAACTTTACGTGTCACTTGTGATGTGTATTTGCAATCACACAGCTGTGTTGTCATGGAGCTGTCAATGTGTACACCTGTCATTGTGTTTTGGAGGTCTGATCCGTACAGTGCTGTACATAGGGTGAAGTAGGGACATCAATGACTGTCTCATATCCCCTCGTGCAACAGGTCCCACTTGTTTTTGCCGCTCAGCCTGTGTCCATAGCGTTGTTGGTGTGTGCCATACTCACCCAGCCTCGGAAGCTGTGTCAGGCACAGCAGCTAGTTATGTTGCCGTGGTGTTGCCGCTTCCCAAATATGCAGTCTGATATCATCAGCATGCCTTACAAGTTATTAAGGCCTAAATCCCCATGTGCATGCTCATAGCAATGGTGTGTGTCACTGCTCATTGCTATTGGTAAGGGGACCTGTGTAGGTGTATTGTGGCTGTGCTGTCCCTACTTGTCAGCTGTTCTGTGATTCTATTACTTGGTCAGTCATTTCTGTTTTGTGTATGTGAAAATGCCCTGTGGCGTGTTGCTTTGACATGTGTCCACTTCCATCCTACCTAGGAGGAGACCAAACATACATCGCCCCTACCAATTGCTGTCAGACATGGAGGATGTGGAGGTGATCCGGAAATTCCGTTTGGACCGACCCACCCTGCATCGCCTATGTGCCTTGTTAGAACCCCACCTCCGTCCTCGCAGGGTGTATCCAACTGCATTTACCCCCACGGCTAAGGTGATGGCTGCACTACATTTCTTCGCCACTGGGTCTTTCCAACACACAGTGGGCAGTGGAGGTGGGATGTCCCAGCCCATGTTCAGCATGGTGCTACGGGATGTACTGACAGCTATGATGCTGTACAGGAACAGGTACATCAGATTCCCCAGGGCTCGTGATTTGGCGGCAGTGAAGGGTGCTTTCTATGCCCTTGGACGGATCCCCCACGTTGTTGGTGCAATTGTTTGCACCCATGTTGGCCTTGTTGCACCACAGGCCATGGAACACATCTATCGGAATAGGAAGCACACCCACTCCCTGAATGTGCAAGTGGTGTGCCTTGCGGACATGGTAATTACACACGTGTGTGCGAAGTTTCCAGGATCGGCCCATGACTCGCACATCATGCGCAACAGCATCCTACCACGTCTGATGACCAATCTGCAACCGGAACGTGCTTGGATTGTTGGTGAGTATGTGGACTCGTGTAGCGTGCTGGGTGTGCGATGCTGTCTTGTGTCCAGTTGGAATTGCAACTATTCTCTGTCCCCCTCACACACAGGGGACTCTGCTTATCCGAATGGGCCTTGGCTGCTCAGCCCATTACGTCATCCTCGGACACCGGCTGATGACCGTTACAATGAGGCACATGGGAGGACCAGACGTGTGGTGGAGCGGACTTTTGGGCTCCTGAAGTCCAGATTCAGATGCCTGGACCGCACCGGGGGTGCACTGGCGTACTCCCCACAGAGGGTGTGCCGAATAGTTGTGGCTTGCTGCATGCTGCACAATCTGGCTATTCGCAAGCAGATCCCCCTAATAGGGGATGACGGTGATCAGCCAGGGCCCCCGCCTGCAGACCAGGACGGGTCCAGTGACGAGGACAGTGGAGAGGAGGAAGCTGTGAATGTGCGTCAGCAGCTCATCGCCCGCTACTTCACTTGACGGTGAGTGACCATGTACGACGGCTGATGTAGCTGTAGTTGTGCAGGTGTATGTGTGCTCTGTCACGGAGGCCTTTTGTTCACTGAGTGCTGTGTGCCAATGGTCCATGTCCAGGCTAGTATGCCACTGACAGTGGCTGTGGCATTGTGCCCTGTTGCTCTGTGAGATGTGTGTACATTGCTTGTAGTTGGTGACAAGTACTGTGTGATGAGTGTGTGACACACTCATTGAATGGACTCTTGTTCTGTTTTTCACCCCTAGGTCCCTACATCCTCTCCTGGCCTATCGACATACCACACAGCAGATGCTTTTCTGATCATGGTGGCGGTTGCACATCGTTGAATAAACACAGGGCACAGACAGCAGTATGTGATGAAGGTGTATTTATTTTCAGCGGTGACTTGTTATTGTGTGCAAGGTGATGGCAGAAGTGGTGCATGCTGTGACAATGAGTTGACGGTCATGGCTGCGTGATGGTCAAGGTGTACCCATGAAGTTCTATGTCCACAGTCCAACAGACACATGCCATTCACATGGCAGTGTGGGGTAGGATCGTATTACAAGTCAATGCAGTAGGTGGTCAAGGTGGCTGGCTGACTCACTGGCGTTTGGTGCGTGCGAAGTCCTCTCTGGACACCTGTTTCCTCTTCGGACGGCCCCTTCCACGTTTGGGAGGGGGTTGTGTTGGTGGGCTGCTGGTGGTGGCTGAGGAGTGCTCACTGTCTGTGGACGCAGGGGAACTCGATGCTGCACGACCCTGCGCCACAGCAGGTGGTGGCGGAGGTGGTGTTGCTGGCCTTGCTTGTGCCCTCCCCCACCACCAGCTGGCCCATGAGGTCCACAAGTTGGTCCATACGGGTCACGAATTGGCCCATATGGGCGTCCATGGACCTCAACACCCCAAGGACCTCCCGCGTGTCGGCAGCCGACCTGGCCCATTCTCCTTGGGCCTCTTCATAGGCCCCAAGGACTCTGGCGATTTGCGGCAGGGCTTGGCTCCCAGGCTCATATGGCGTTGGCCTGACCCTGCTCCTCCCACCAGTACTGCTGCCACCGACCGGCCCACTGGCCACATTGCTCACCACGGTCCTCGATCTGGCTCCCAGGGTGGAGCCCGATGGCTGTGCCATCCCTTGCGCAGGGGCTGTGGCCAGGGATGGCGTGGTGGTGGTGGTTGCGGCGGTGGTGGTGGTTGCGGCGGTGGTGGTGGCCGCAACGACCGTGGCAGCAGGGGTCTGGGACTGGTCAGCAGCCCTGGCTGATGGGTTGGTGGGTAGGAGGGGCCCTGGGGAGCGGTTGGGCCCTGCCACACCAGATGGGCCTGCTGGGTGGTCCTCGTCCGAAGAGGTGTCCAGATCCTCTACATCCGTGAGTCCGGCTCGGGGCTTGCGGACTGGCTGTGCTGGCTGCTGTCTCCCTCTCCAGCATCCAGCAGTTCGGCACCTGTGGGGAGAATGAGAAAGGTTATTGTGTTGCACCTTGCAAAGTTTGTATTGGTTGTCTGACATTCACAGTCTGTGCACTGTCGTGCACAGGTTTCCCAGAGGCGTGTGTGTGGATGTACGATGTGTGTATGCCTGGGCAAGGCAATGGAACAGTGTGATGTGATCATGTGGCATGGGACGGATTGGCAATGACAATCTGTGTGTGTTGCTGTACTCCTACATTTTGTGGCTTGGGTGTATGCGGGCTCCAGTCCCATCGACGATTTTGAGGTGAAATATGCTTTTGCGGTTCAAATGGAACGCTTAGAAATGCAGATGGCAAAAGGGGGTACAGCCCCCTCAACGCTTTTGAGGTGAAATATGCTTTTGGGGTTCAAATGGAACGCTTAGAAACGCAGATGGCAAAAGGGGGTACAGCCCCTCAACGCTTTTGAGGTGAAATATGGTTTTGGGGTTCAAATGGAACGCTTAGAAACGCAGATGGCAAAGGGGGTACAGCCCCTCAACGCTTTTGAGGTGAAATATGCTTTTGGGGTACATACTGTGACATATGGGTGCAGAACGGGACATGTGTTTTGGCAACATGACAGTGCAGAGACAAAGGTGTGTGTATGTCTAACATACCCGGCATATCTGCTGACTGTTATCATTTATGGACATTACATTGGAAGCATTGTTGTGAGTGAGTGATGGTTGTGTGCCACACGACGTATTGCAGATGGGCCAATTCCTTGGTGTGCGTGCTACCCTCGGCCATGTGCATCAATGCAGTGCTCTTGGGGTGTTGGCTGTATTATGTATGTTGTTAATCACAGTGTGACGTGCGCTTCAGTCACTGCAGACACATTATTTGTCATGGGCAGGTATCTTTGCATATCTACTGTATGTGGGCCATCTGTTCGGATGACATACCTTACATGACACTAGGGCTGACAGATGAGATGGATGATATGTTGAATGTGCATTGTGTGCCAGTGTGTTTCATGGGTCCAGTGGTGTTTATGTGCATTATTGTGGTCCCACGCTGTTACTTCTAGACAGGTTGGACTTACATGGGCTTTGTTGTACGATGTGTGGGTAACAGGCAGTAAGAACTACATGGACAAGACTTCGATGGTGTTGCTGATGTGTGTGATGAGTGGCACAGTGCCCGCCGTGTGGGTCTGTACTCCAGTGGGACTTGTACATGCAGACGTGGCTCCTTAGGTGTTGCTGTATTTGTGATGGGTCATGTGGGGTATGACTCTGTAATACATGTCCGTGTGCACATTGGTCACATGATTGTGACAGGGAGCAGTGCTGCGTGTTCCTCTGCTACGTGACATGTCCCATGTGTTAGTCATAATACAATCCTCATGCCTACAGACACCCCGCCCTGTACAGTTTTCCACCTACAGGTTGTTTTTGAGTGCGCAATGCAATGGATGCCACATGGTTATGGGAGGGAGGGGTGCTCCATGTTGCTGGTCTGTGGGAGTGGGGGCGGTGTTGTGAGTTGTGGTGCTGGCTTACCACCCACAGAGACCCCTCCATGTATGGTCAGATATCTATCTGTCGGCTGAAGGTGTGCACTGCAGTGGCTGACACATGGGTGTGGGGTGTGCTCCACCTTGCTGCGCTGTGGGACTATGAGCCTGGTGTGTGTTGTACTTCAGCTGTCCCCCTCCCACCCACTGACTTTGTGTTCCGGCTACTTACCTGTTACTTATCGGTTAGTGCAGCTATGGCTGACACATGGGTGTGGGTGTGGGAAGTGCTCCTTCTGGCGCTTCTGGAGTACAAGGGGACCTGGTGGGAGTTGCGGTGCTGGCTGACTGTACACATGCCTCCATGGCTTTGTTAGTTGGTAGGTTTGGGCTGAGTGTGTGTGAGTGTCTGTTGCATGTGTGAGTGATGTCTTGTGTATTGTGTACTGGACATGGGGGTTTTTGTCCCTCGGAGCTGTGGCATTGTGGTGGTGCATGTGAGTACATGGCGGTGTGCTGGTATACATTTGTTTGTACTTACCAGCCTCCACTCCCCTGGTATTCCGGTGATACTCTCCGGATGTAGGATGCCTCGCACCTTCTCCTCCCACGCCTTGTAGGTCTTGAATAGCGCGGGATTACCTCCGCCAGTCCTGTCAGCCAGCTGCCGATTCTTGGCCTCCTTCTTTTGACCACTCTTTTGATGTCGTGCCACCTCTTGGTGATTTCGGCTCTGTTGCGTGGCACGTTCCCGACTGCATTGACCTGGTCTACGATCCTACTCCACATCCGGTTTCTGGTGGCTAGTGTTGTCTGTTGGACCTGGTTCCCATAGATTTGTGGGTGCACCTTGATGATCTCGTCGACCATGACCGTCAGCTCAGTGGAAGTGAACTTGGGCATTCTCTGTGCTGCCATGGTTTGTGGTTTGTAAGCCTGGGCGTAGTTCGCGAAGTAGCGCTACGCGAAGCTACGCAAAGTGCAGTTCGCACTACGCGAGCTACGGCGTAGCACTACGCGAACTGCGTAGTGCACTGTTCGCAATGATTGCACAGTGCCGGATGCTTGTCCGCACTGTGCAATCATTGAAAACGGCATCTTGCACAGTGCGAGCTGTCTTTTACTGCCGCTCGAGTAGATTTTTACTCGAGCGGCAGCTTTCAACGCGGACTGGTAGTTTCTCATCGCGAGCGGTCGCGAGCATACGCGACCACTCGCAATGAGAAACCTGACCTCCCCGCGTTGAAAATCTCGCCGGGAGGTTTATTTTCCACGCTCGCGATCGGCAACTTGATGTTGCTGATCGCGAACGAGGAAAAAGTCTCGCCGGGATGTCATTTTGCTTGCTTGCGGTCGCCAACTTGACGTTGAGGACCGCGAGCAAGCAAAAAATGACCGCTGCACTACGCTACGCGTGTTTGCACTGTGCTACGTGCAATTCGCGTTGTGCGAAGTAGCGCAAACTTCGCAAACTACGCGAGCGTAGCGTAGTGCTTTGCCCAGGGTTAGTGGTTTGGTGTTTGTGGTGCTGGTGCGGTGTGTGGTGTGTGATGTGCAGGGGGTTTGTGGGTCAGGTCTTTGGTGGTGGTGGTGGTGGTGGTGATGGGTGTGATGGGTGCGTGTCTGTGGTGTGCTGCTGTCCTTTCTGTCTCGCTGTGTTCTGTGCTTTCATCCTCAGTTTGTAGTGTTGCAAGGGATTGTGGTCTGTGAAGGAGCTGCTTTTGTACTTACCTATGTGGGTGTGTCATGATGTGCTGTTGTTTTCAGGTGTGTTGTGGCTGGTGTTCTGGGATTTGTAGTTTGTTTGTCCAGGGGGGATGTGTTTTCGGGATGTGTACTGTGTTTGGGTATTTGTGCGTGGGTTGTTGTGTGGACTTGTTGGCCATGTTGTGTGTGTTTCTTTGGTCCGCGGATGGTTTCTGTGCTGGGACGTGGCCGCCAGGGCTTACGCCGTGTCCATTTTCATCACTGTTGTTAGCGATGGCGGGCGGTGTATTAGTGGATTTGCCGCGCTCATGTCGGGTAGATCCTAATTTCACGGCCGGTGTCTCTGCAGTCAGGGCGGGCGGTTTTGGGTTGTCGTGCGTGTTTGCGTCCGTGTCGGACGGATTGACTTCGACTCGGACATAGACGGGCGGTATTTTGTGTGTTTTTTCCGCCGCGGGCGGTGTTTCGCCGCGACATCCTGATTGCTCGGTCGGTTTTCAGAGGGTGTAGGCGGGCGGTTTTTTACCACTATGGTGGATGGCGGATTTTATTCCGCCCGGTATCGTAATGGACACCTTAGTATGAGTGCTGTCAAGTATAACCATTAACATATATATTGTCAAGTAAAACATATGCAATCATAGTTAGTAGTATGTTCATCTGGTATACCATTGGTGAAAGGGATGTCACGAAGGGGTAACATATACATAGGTACAACTTCTAGTATCGATTGTATATTGACATCTCATCACATATTGACATATGCCTGTTATA
Organism: Calotriton arnoldi; assembly: GCA_963921515.1. NCBI lineage: Eukaryota > Metazoa > Chordata > Amphibia > Caudata > Salamandridae > Calotriton > Calotriton arnoldi. Next base: position 267,251 of record CAWUFW010014590.1, read on the forward strand.
CCCGAAATATAAAACTTCCAAAGTCAGTGGTAAAACCCTGTTTTAACAACAACAACAAAATTTCCAAGGGGTCGCTACACCGGTCGTAGGATGCATGTATGCTGAGACTGTGCGATTACTCAGGATGAGTGGTGTCTGGTGTACTGAGATTGGATGTGAATAGTTAGATGTCTTAGAGGACTTTCATGGTGGCTTGAAGGTGTGGGAGGATGCATCCAAAGTGCCCCACATCTTCCTATAAGGAGAGCGCCAGGGAGATAATTTTAGAGCTATGTTATCGGCACCTCTTAGGAAGATTAGTTCTTCTTGCCAAGATTTGTAGGCAATCTGTTTTAAGTTTTTCCAGTTTCTCAAAATTATTTTGCACGCTAGTGTGAACATTAGGTCCAGAAGATCACGGTCATTGTCGTTTTTTATTTGGGGGTCTAGGGAACCTAGGATAATATATGAGAAGTCTCTGGCTGGTCTAATATGTAAATTGTGTGTAATGAATTCAAAGATCTTATCCCAGTAGGATTGCAAGAGAGGGCAGTAGAATAACAAATGTGGTAAATCCCCTACTTGCGAATTGCAATTCCAGCACTGGGGAGATTGAGTGAGGTTAAGTTTGTGCAACTTGGCTGGTGTCCAATATGATCTGTTGATAATCATATATTTAGCCTGTGAGAGTGATGGCGAGATTTTATTCTTAAATGGTGTCATATGAATGCGTTTCCAATCCCACATGATACATTTAGTGTTAGTTTCACTTTCCCATTTCTTTTCATTAGCCGAGTGTCGTTTACCTGGATTAGACATGAGTATTTTATATATTCTAGACACCATGTGACCCGCTATGGTTAGTTGATTCAGTTTGAGGGGGAGAGAAGGGGATATCGGTTTTATGGGTTATTTAGAGAACTGAGTTTTAATCTTCAAAAATGTATATAGATCTATGTTATTCAGGTTTTTTTCTAGCTGCAGTGTAGCGAAGGACTTAGGGAGGGTATCGTTATACAAATCTTTTATCATGTTGATACCTTTCTGTGACCAGTCTTCCCAGAAAGTTGGGTTTTTATCTATTCTCAGTTTAGGGTTATTCCAGAGTGCCGCCATGTTGGATTTATCTATTTTGACATCAGAGTGAACTTCTAAGTGCGTGAGAGCCTGTTTAGTGTTTTGGATAATATATTTTGAGTGTGGAGGGATCGATGAGTGCATAGTCATAATGGCAGGTAGCGGGATGTCTTTAATTAGGTTTGCTTCGACTTCCACCCACGGAGGGTGGTACTGTGGTTTTTCTATAAACCAGGCTGCCCCTTGTCTGCAGAGGAAAGCAGTTTGGTAGTTCCTAAAGTTGGGAAATCCAACTCCACCTTTGGATTTGCAGAGTTTCAGTTTTATCAAAGATATTCTAGGCTTCTTTTGTTGCCATAAAAAATTGTTGAGGGCTTTGTCGATTTTCTTTATAAAGTCTTCTGATAGAATCATGGGAAGCATACTGATAAGGTGGTTAATGACAGGTGTAATCATCATCTTGATCATCTCCACCCTACCCCACCACGATAAAAAGTTTGGTGACCAACCATTAAGCAGTTCAGAGATTTTCTTGAATGTGATTTCTTCATTCACTTCTAGTGTGGTGATAAGGTCATTGGTAAATAGTAGACCTAGATATTTAATTGGTTCTGGTTGCCATGCCAGGCCAGTGTCTCCCAAGATGTCTTTGCCCCCTAGCGAGTTAAGGAGTTTGACCTCGGTCTTCTCTCTATTAAGTGTATAGCCGGAGACCTCAGCAAATTCATGTATCTCTCTCATTAAAGCAGGGATAGCAGATTTGTTGGAGAAACGGCTCTATGGCTAACAAGAACAGTGACGGGGAAAGAGGGCATCCTTTTCTGGTCCCTTGCCGGAGTGTGAGTGATGAGGAAACGGCACCCCCGCTCTAACCTTTGCTTTAGGTTCATGGTATAGTACCATAATCATCCTTATTAGTGAGTCTCCGAAGTTGAATCTTTCTAAGGTCATTCGGAGATATACCCAATCCACCTTGTCAAATGCCTTTTCTGCATCTAAGGTAATGGCGACAGTCGGCGAGTTGATCAGCTTAGCTTTCTCAATAGCAATGCAGAACATTCTGGTATTGTCACTGGAAAATCTTTGTCTTAGGAAGCCTACCTGCGAAGGATGGATAAGATTGGCAATATATTTTTGTACACGAAGAGACAGGATCAGTGCATATATTTTACAGTTGAGATTAATTAGGGTAATTGGTCTGTAGTTTTTAGTGAGGAGTGGGTCTTTGCCTTCTTTTGGAATGACTGTAATGATGGCCTCTGCTGGGGTGCCTGTGACTTGGCCAGTCGATGTGAAGTGTTGAAATAGATTTAGAAGGGGTTGTGTTAATTGTGTAATAAATGTCTTATAGAAGGTAGCATTGTAACCGTCGGGGCCCGGTGCCTTACAAGGTTTTAATTTTTTAATGGCGGATTCTACTTCTTCTAAGGTAATAGGCCCATTGATAGAGCTCATTTCTTGGTCTGATAGAGCATTGAGTTTTATACTATCTAGGTATCCCTTGTTATTCGTGCGATTTAGTTTATTGTTAGTGTTGTACAATTTCTGGCAAAATTCCTGAAATGTATCCGCTATTTTATTTGGATTGGTATGGATAGTTCCTGTTTCATCTTTAATAGCATTTATCACATATTTCTGCAATTTAAATTTTAGGAATGCAGCCAGTGATTTCCCTGCTTTGTTGGCATCACAAGTATTCAGACTCTTCTGCTTGTTAATCCAGACCCCTGCTCTGTTGCTGATTATTTTATTGTATTCATATTTTTTGTTTAACATATTGTTTAGAATCATTGGATCCTTTTTTAGTATATGTAGTTTCTTAAGATCAGAAATTTCCTTCTCTAAGGCCTGGAGTTTCTCGTTTGCCTCCCTATTCATATTTGACTTTATTTTTTATTACTACTCCCCTGACTGTACTTTTCATTGCCTCCCATCTGGTGAGATGTGATGTCTCATCAACCTTATTTTCAAGTAAGTAGTTTTTAATCGTTTCTTGCAGAAGGGTTTTATTTTATATATTTGAGAGAACGTCGTCATTAAACCTCCAGAGGGGTTTTTTGAGGGGTGGTGTTGAATCCGTGATTGTGAATGAGATGCAAGAGTAATCTGACACGAGTCTTGGCTCAATTGTCGTTTGTTCTATCTTGCTTGTTGAGTTTCCCGAGATCAGTAAATAATCGATGCAAGAGTAGGAGTTATGTGGAAAGGAATAAAATGTGTAATCCCTTTCTGTAGGGTGTTGTAGACGCCATGAGTCTACCATATTAAATTTGGTGCAGAGAGTTTTGAGAGCTTTGTGTGCCTTATTCGGTCTGAAGTGGCAGGTCGAGTGCCTATCTAAGTCAGGATCCAATGGGAGGTTAAAGTCCCCCCCTAGCATGAGTGTGGCCATATCAGGGATCAGCTTAAGATGTTCAGCGAGATCATTCCAAAACCCTGGGTCGTCAATAGTGGGCGCATATATATTGGCTATGTAAAACTCTGAGTTTTGTTTATTTAGTTTTGTTATAACCCATCTCCCTTTTTTGTCGGAGGTATGGGAAATTAGATTTGTTCTAGCATTCCTCGAGATCATTGTCAGGACGCCGTTTTTATTGCCGTCTGCTGGAGAACAGACTACTTCTGTGAAAAGATGACCCTTGAAAGAGTTGGAGATGGTGGCATCCAATTTAGTTTCTTGGAGAAGAATAATGTCCGCCCTTTGTTTGTGGATATAATCAAGCAGTTTCCTTCTTTTGACAGGGTGGTTAAGACCCTTAACGTTCAATGATATTATTTAAATTTTTTGTTGGGTTTGCTGAGTCATTTGACATCATGTGAGGCTTACAGTCAGTGACTCCATCGGATGATCATCCTTAAAATGTGGATGAAGTATCCTACGTACTGACCTTGTGACTATCGACATTTTCAAACCATCTCTACCTACGAGTCGTCTGAGAGAATCACACAAAACAGTAGTCGTGCCTGACACCTTAGTTTCCATCTGAGGACCCAATTGTGTATGCGGTTTCACGTTAACGCACCCTTGACTGAGGAAAAACAATAGGAATTGTGTATGAGACCGGGGGCAGATATTAAACATAAGACAAAAAAACAGGTAAAAGAAGAATTTTAACCCTCCCCTCCATTACCCTTGTCCCTCTCCCCTCCCCCCTATTAGAAGCTGTAAACGTGACAATAGCATGAAGGTACGTCCCTCTTAGAGGCGTCGCTTTGAGTGGACATAGTTAAGTCAACCACGAAGCTAAAGTATTAACAGTTAACATTCCTTAATAACATTCCTAAGCGAGCTAAGGGAGCCTCGCATTGCATCTTGAACTACCTGATCAGTCAGCAATAGCTGTCATTAATGGGGCATTTGAATATTTACGGTGCGTATAGTGACAGGGTGGACCTACACCACCATGCAAATAAGTAGTCTTTGACATAATGACATTTAGACGCTTTGCCCAGGCACCATGAAGTAAGAGCAGCCTGATCTAACTAGCGTGATAACTAACGTAACTAGCATACTAATGAGTTGACATGGTACTGAATTGGCATAGTGACTTTAAACAGCTTAATATGACTCAAATAGCTTGGCTATAGCACTATATAATAGGAGCAACAATTATCAGCATATTAAACACTTGGTCTAGGCATTGACTTTAGACTCTAGACTTAATTATCTGCCACTATACCATAGTAGCAACAATTCTCAGAGCATTAAACACTTGTTCTAGGCGTTGACTTTAGGCTCTAAACTTAGTTATCTGCCTCGTGTTATTCAAGGCATAGTGACTTTAGACAGATTAGTATAACAGATATAACAAAAACAGCTTAGCTATAGTACTATATAATAGGAGCAACCATTCTCAGAGCATTAAACATTTGGACTAGGCATTGACTTTAGACTTTAGACTCTAGGCTGTAGACTCTAGACTCTAGACTTTGTTATCCTTCTCAAATTACTCAAGCATTTTCTGGACCATTCTAGCGCATTATACACTTTTTCTAGATTATTAAGCACTTAATCTAGGCACTGACTATAGACATTGCTATCCTCTCATGTTACTCAAGCTGGCATCTTGAGAGACCATCTTTAGTGGTTACTGCTGTGCGGTCCTGCCGAGCTTTTCTGTGTGGACGTTTCCATCTTGTGGTCGTCATTGTCATCAAGAAATTTCTTCAGCGATATGTTGTCCGAGAAGAAATGGGACTTGCCCTGTATCACAACTCGGCACCTGGCAGGACCCACAAATGAGAATTGGTATCCTAGGGATCTCAGTCTGGGTCGGAGAGCGAGAAACCCTTTTCTAGTATCCACTGTTGCTTTGGAGTAGTCTTGTGATATGAAGATCTTGTTGTTATGCCAAAGAATATGTTGGTTCTTCCTCATGAATGATAAGATAAGTTCAACGTGTTAATATCTCAACGGCTTACATACAATGGGTCTAGGGTGTGTTTGGTTCTGTAGCTTTTTCGTTGGCACTCTGTGTGCCCTGTCAAACTCCAAGGGCTTAGCAAAAGGCAGCTTGGTGACTTGTGGGAGCCATTTTTCAAGAAAGGTGATGCATGAACCGGTTTAATCTTCGCTTGCCTCCGGCATTCCAAAAATGCGTAGATTTCCTCTTCTATTTCTATCTTCCAATTCCGATATCTGTTTGGCTAGGGCTTGTGTAGTGGCGTCAATTCTTTCCACTGTCTTTGCATTTTTTGTGGCCCCATCTTCTAATTGGCTAATTCTGTTTTCTGCTACCTCAATTCTTGTGTTTGATTCTCTTATGTCTCTTCGGATCGCTGAGATCTCGTTCTGCATGCTATCAGTGTTTTCCTTAGTTGATTTCGCAAGATCATGCACCTCTGCTAGCTTATTCTGTATCGCCTCCATTGTGGAGTTGATATCTTGCTTGTTTTTGATCGGGGAGTCCGGGTTAGGAGGGTCTGCTTTAACTCTCTTGAGGTTAGCTTTACTCTCTTTCTCAGCCATCTTCAAGGACATGCGCTTTTGCGTATGTTTATTGGATGATCAGCACTCATTCACCTTGGACCCAATGGTTTTAAGTGGATTAGCGAGCCAGGAGGTTTTATTAGTCTCAGTAAGATACTCCGTGATACAGAACAATACAGCAGGAAGAATGACTAAACAATGACTGAAGATATTTGGCAGCCGGTCGTGCCGTTATGCTATTGGTTGATAAGGAAGGTTGAGACTGGGATTCTGGTTTCAGGTACAGTGGCAGGTTTCTCAGGTACAGTGGTGGGTTTCTCTGATCTGCCGTGGCCCCTTGGCTGTATATCAAAACACTTTTAGTCCCATACCCTTTATCAGATTTTTATTACGTGGTCTTGTCGAGTGGGTGAGGAATCTGGCATCCCCTCCAGAGTCAGACTCACTCAAATTGGTGAAGAGAAATTTCGAGATTCAAGATTCAATCCCCAGTGATCAGACTCCCATTATAGAGTCAGGCAAGCCACCTCATGATTCAGCTACTCATCAGCTACTAAACAGTGGACTTGAAGCAAGGTGGTTACCTTCACACAATCAAGGGTCTCATTGGTGATCACATTGGAGATCACATTGGAGATCTAGCGGTAGCGGTACCTTGATATGGACCTTGATATGGACCTTGATATGGAACGTAGAACATTTTAGAACAGTTTAGTCACTGTAAATACGAGCCTCCATCTTGGAGCCAGGCATGCCATGTGGTTACTGACATGAGTCTAAATGCCTCAGCTTCACATTCGTTCAGTCTGTGCGTTCTGTGGACTAATCTGTAATCTCTGTGCAGATAGGCAGGCAGGCATGCAGGCGTTACTCTCTCCTCGTCGGTGTGAGCGGCGATATTAGAAGCTGAGTCGGTACATGCACATTAACTTGGGGCTGCCATCTTAAGGTCAGGCACACGATGCGGTCTCCGACTCGCTCGTAAAGCATACATGCGTTCCCTCCTTACTTGAATTAAATGATCGCTCCAATGATCGCTCAAACCTCGTCACACCAGTGCGATCGGTGTGATCGGTGTAGCTGCAGGATCTCTAGGCGACAGTGTGTGCCGATATGAAATGCGGCGTAGAGTCGCTCTCCGGGCTTTCAGGGCTCTCAGGGCTCAGGCCTCTGAGGCCGGCATGGGCGATGATGAGGCGGTTTCCAGCGTTCTCCTCACTCGTCCAAGCGTCTCCGCATTCCTGAGTTGACAGGACGTCCGACTCAGGCATTTCTGTTGATTTGGTGCTCCGAGGTCGGTAAAATAAAGGTAAAGCGCGAACCTCCACGACGGAGCTGCAGGCTTACGCAGCCATCTTCCTGCGCTCCAAGCCACGCCCCCCAAAGATCTCTAAGTTCTTCTTACCTTTTTAAATATGGAGAAGGGTTTCAGTATTTCTGGGTGCCATTTTATGGGCTCTGACAAAAATTAAGGCACTTACTAGATGGAATTCATGCTGTAAGTGAAGAGAGAAACTTACAATGGGCAATGGAGACTGTGCGGAGTACGACATGTAGACAACAAAGGCTATATAGGAGGAGAGTGTACTGGTGTAGTGAATAGAGTTTGTGATTCCAGGAAGTGCACACATGTAGAAAATAGAGGCAGCAATAGTAATATTCCACCCATATAGGAAATAGAGGCTATAAATGCAGTGAGTGCACTGGTGTGGGAAATGGAGGATGTAAACACAAGAGCGCAATGGTGTAGAGAATAGAAGAATAGAGGCTGTAAATACATGGCTTACACTTGTGAAGAAAGTAGAAAATGTAAATGCAGGGAGGGTCCTGATGTAGAGAATAAAGGCTGTGAATGGAGGGAGTGCACTGGTGTGGGCAATAGAGCTGTAAATACAGAATGTGAAGCGGTGTAGAGATTAGAAGCTGGACATGTACAGCGTGAACTTGTGAAGTGAGCAAAACATGTAAATGCAAGGAGCATCCAAGTGTAGAGAATGGAGGATGTAAATAGGTCTGGACTGAGTTTGCGGAATTCCGCATAGTGGAACTCCCATCGAAGTGACAAAGAATCTCGGCCAAGCTATGCAGAGTTCTGCGAGCGGTGGAGTGTGTTACCTCGCACTGTTCGTAATTATTTTTTCAGCACCAGCTGTTTGTCGCGTGCCGTAAAATCAGCACGAATGGTATCACGCACAGCGCAAGAGGGCGATGCTTTTTTCTGTCACTCGAGTAGAAGTCCTACTCGAGGGGCAGCTTCCTCAACGCGAATGGAAGGTTTCTCAACGTGCGGATTTTCCACGGTCGCCAACTTACCGGTGGCGAGCGAGGAAATAACGGTGCTCCGCTACCCGAAGCTGAGTTTTTCAGAACTTCCCGAGCCCCGTATAGCGCGGAGTGCGAAAAACATTGCGAACGGAGTGGCGTTCACTCTAGGCCTAGCTGTAACCAGTGCACACATTAGAGGTTGTAAATGTGGGCATAGTACTGGTGTATTGAATAGATGGTGTAAATGCTTGGGGTTCAATGATGTAGAGAGTAAAGGTTGCAAATGCAGGGAGTTCATTGTTGTAGGGAAGAGAAGCTTTAAAAGAGTGCTCTGAAGTAGAGAATTGAAACTGCAAGTGCAGTAGGTAACCTGATGAAGAGAACAGAGCCATGGGATTTAGTGATGTAGGGAAGAGACTCTAAATGCAAGGTATGCCTTGTAAGAAAATAGTCTGTAAAGGTTGGAAGTTTTGTGACTCAGGGAAGGGGGCGCTACAGATGCAGGCAGAAATCTTGTATGGAAACCAAGGCTTAGACAGTCGTAAACATCCCAGATATACTGAATAGTGTTTGCAAATGCTGCTTGCAAATAAAGCATGAGCCCTGTAATAATGTGAATGAGGCTGGAGGTTCAGGGGCTACTGATGCAGCTTCAAGTCCCAGACATGAAATGCAGAGCCCTCCTGTTCAGTTCGTTGATGGAGGTCAGAGGAACAGGGAGTCCAATTGATGTAGCGTCTGAACGTTTACCCGGGTACAGATGGTGTACAGAATGAAGAGCAAGAGGCTGCTAATGCTGGTAGTGTCTCCTGGGGTATCCTGTGGCTGCAGATGTCAGAAATACTCCAATAAAGCGAATAAAGGCAGGAGATGAAATGTACCTTTACAGAACGACTTTAGGTATCACTTCAGGTAACCCTAAGTAGAAGGTGCCAGTGCTTAATTTATAAAATAAACAAATGATAAGTCAATAAATACAAAAAATAGTGCACGGACCTAAAGTTTTTCCAAGGAGCATGCCAACATTGCTGCCAAATGTCAGAGTTGCATAATATTTAGGCTACCTAGTCCTGATCGCACTTCGGGCATCTTTCTTCCACCACCTTTCACTTCCTATCTTTTTAATTCACTCTTGAAGGTTATTTTTTTATCACTTCTCCCTTTGTTGCTATGTTCTTATTTCTTTCCTTTGCTTTCTCTCTTTTCAGCCTTCCTTTCTCTTGCTCTGGGTCAGAGTCTGATGATGAGAAATAACTCTTGCCTCTCTACCGTGAGCCAGGGCCCACTCCCTTCAACCACCAGATCAAATCACAACGACGGGTGTTCTGTACAAGCAGCCCTTCTTATATGATTCGAATCAATACCATCGTTAATACTTCAAAAACTAGGCATCACCCTTTGTTCGAAAAGGTGAATGTTCTAACCTTACACTCTCTAGGAAACGGCAGTGACCTATGCTCATAGAACTTGTGAAATAAAAATGATGAAATGCTTGCGAGAAAGTGATCTGCTAAGCCCATGCGTTTCTTAAATACGTTGTCCCAGCAGGAGAAGCATGTCGCACCTACGGTTGGGGACGGGGTGAGGGGGTCATATTATGTGAAGATTCTAAGAAAATGATGAACTCCATGAAAGAGATCAAGCGCAGATGAAAAACCTTAAACCTTCCCTTAATGGGTTTTGGCCAACACAAGATGGCGGGTCCCTCTACTAAAACACCCCTAATGAAAAAGGATTATATCGTCCCTCATGTTTTCATATTTTCTGTGAGACTCGGATAAATATTGTTTCCTGGTGATTTTACTTTCTGCCACTGGCTGATTATCGTAAAACAAGTGCTACTTTGCAACGTATTTATAATAAAGAAACATATGCCTCGTATATAGGTATTTGTGATGGCGGAGGCAACTCAAGGGGGCATATTCACAAGGACTTATCGCCGAGTTATCGGCACTTTAGCGCATCAAAAGTGGAGATAGAATTATCGCCCCATTCACAAGCGGGTGCAAACTGCAGACATCGCCAGTATTCCCGCGATAACAGCCGCAAAATTTAATTCCACGGGTGACACCACCAACTAACCCTAATGAGATGCAGAGTAGGCGTTCCCGTGCAAAAACACACGAAAACACCACTTCGCCACATTCACAACGAACTGCCAGATCCGCGATGCGAGTCAAAACCACGCGATAAGCCGCGGTAGCAGCAGGTATTTAACACCTGGCTATTGCTGGTGTTAAGCAGGACGACTACCTGCAGTAGGTAACGGAGCCCCGCCCACAGCCACACCTGAAGAACAACCTACGCCATGGAGCTACTCATCATGCAGCTTGGAGCCCCAACAGCGCCACAACACCCACCCCCACCACCCCCAGGACCGCCACCACCCCCAGGACCCGGACCGGCACCCCCCCGGACTACCACAGAGGCAGCGCAGAGTAAGACAGCGGACCTACCGAAAACGCACTAGTCTCACAGACCTAACTCCTGAGGAAGTCATTGCCCACTACAGGCTCAAAAGGACAACCATCCTCCGCATCATGACCCACATCGGCCACAGGCTGACGGCCCCAACACAGCGGACAACCAACATCCCTCCGCAGACAAAGCTGCTGGCTGTCCTGCACATGTTGGCCTCTGGTACCTTCCAACCAACAACGGCCAGAGTCGGAGGAGTCTCACAGCCAACCCTATCAAAGTCCATCACACCTGTCCTGGATGCCATCATCAGCTTCATACCCCAGTACCTTCACTTCCCCCACACTGCGCAAGAACAGCTGGAGACCAATCAAGGCTTCTACGCCATTGCTGGATTCCCTCACGTGTTGGGGGCTACTGACTGCACACATGTCCTACTTGTGCCCCCTGCCGACACTGCACACATCTACCGCAACAGAAAGCACACGCATTCGATCAATGTGCAGGCAATAGTGGACCACCGGGGAATGTTCACCAATGTCGTCGCAAACTACCCAGGCAGTGTGCACGATTCCTACATCTTCCGACAGTCCATCATCAACCAGCGCTTCCAGGATGGCACCTATGGAAATGCACTGCTCGTTGGTAGGTACCAAATCAACACACCACACACCTCAAATCCACGATCACACAACGCACAACTGTGGGAATGCACACGTGACAAAACCACATACAACATGTCAATCAACATGCCCACCTACCAGACACGACAACACAACTCCATTGGGATCCTGGGCTTCCCATGTACACAAGCCAGCTACATCATGGCACCACAGCCACACAACAGCTGAACGTGTGGAGAGGCGGAAAGCAGGCATGTGCGAAGGAGGCAAGTGACCCATAAATGAGAATGTACACAACGACAAGTGTGGCGTGAATGTGCTGGACAGACCTGGGTATGCAATCCACAGATATGTCCATGCAGACATTAACTGCTAGTGTCTGGAAAGTAGTGGACAGTGGACGCAACCATGTCACCTCAGGCTGTTGGGTAGATCGCGGAAATGTCGCTCGCTGCGTCCCCCCCTGTGTGCGTGAGTGTAGTGGGTTGGCCCGGCTTACGCCAGGCCTGCGCAGGGGTGTGGATAAAAACACGGTGGCGCTGAGCGTTGTGCTCTCCCGGAATGGCCAACGTGACTGCCAGGGCGGCGCCTCTCAGCCCGCCACGAGGTCGATGCCGTGAGCAGTGGGCCTGCGAGCCTGTGCGCCTGCTGCACCCCAGGCCGCTGATACCCGTGTGTCAAAGAGGGCCCACCACGTGCCGGTGCAAGCTCCAAGCCCCATGCCCGCGTCCTTAGCAGCCTCCTCAGACCATCACTGTCCTCCGTGACACAGGCCCCCAGGAGTCCTTATTCGTTGACATACTCCACCGCTGCAGCCGGCCTACACTGCAGTCCAGTAGGTCCCACATCTATAACTGAGTCTTGATTAATCAATGGCAGAGTTCATGCCAGTGAACGCAGGGAGAGGAGTGAGAGGAAGATGCGGTTCAGTCTGGTGGAAATACGGATCACCGTTACGGAGGAGGTCGACCACGAGCAAGGACTGACCTGGTGCCACTAACCCTGTGCGCCGTGAGTCACCGTCAGCCTCCGGCAGAACATTGTTGGTGTCTGAGCCTGTGGCCTGGGGGTTGTCATCAGCAACTGGCAGGTACGGACTTGGTGTTTGGCATGAGTCTGTGGCATTCATATCCGCCATGTTGCCGGACACAGCTGGTATGTGCCCTCTGCATCATGCCCTGGGGGTACACCTTCCACTCTCCCCCGAGACACTCCGCGAAAACCACCTCTGATATCTACGAGACCCTGCTCTGCTCTCATGACCCTACCCCAGTGCCCCGCAAGTCAGCGTCCCGTGGCGGTAGGCCCGTGTCGGCCGCTGTGCATCCGGGGCCACTAACTCTGTGCAACTCAAGTCATGGTCCCTTGCTGGTCGAACATTGCATTTCTGAGTGCCTGATGACTGTTGTAGTTTTTGCCAGCACCAGCCACTCCCTGAGGGCTGGCTTACACTCACCCACACACAGCCAGCACAGGCGTCACTGGACCAGTGGGCCCGCCAACACATCATGCCGAACCAAGTATTGACTCTTTTCTCTCTGCACTGTCACAGGTGATCAAGGATATGCACTCTGCCCTCGGATGATGACACCCCTCCGAGACCCGAACACACCCGCCCAGAGGCAGTACAATGCGGCCCACATACGCACGAGGGGCACTGTGGAACACACATTTTTCGTGTTGAAGTCACGTTTCAGGTGCCTGGACGTCACAGGTGGAAGGCTCCTGTACAGCCCAGACATCGTGTGCAAGATGATCGTTGCATGTTGTGTGTTGCACAACATCTGTGTACGCACCAATGCCCCATGGATCCAAGTGCAAGAAGCACCGGACGATGATGAGGACGATGGGGCAGGTGGCCCACATCCCACTGCAGCTGCGGCAGGAATAGCCCGTAGGAACACCCCTCATTGCCAATTTCTTCACATGAGCACGTCACATAGTGACCGTCCCTGGCAATCATGGGACAGTACAAAATGTCCACAGGCACAGCATGTGTGAATAAAAAATAATTGCAGGTTACAGGTTGTACTCGTATATTGTCATGTCACAGTGTACTGCTGTGCCAGATGTGATTGGCCATGTTGTGCACATATGCGGCACCAGTTGTGTCCTGTGTTCTGTTGTGGAGGTGTTATTGTTTGTACCACGATGTTGTCAATGTCGAGGTGCCCTTATTCTTATGTACGTATGCTGCATGGTGGGTGAGTCGCTCCTGGAGCTCTGATTTGGCTGCCACTTATCCCTTTCATGCGGTGTGCCTTTCAGTTCTGTGCTTCTACAGTGCTGAGATGTTGCAGACTTGGGTAACTTGTGCTCTTTGTCGAGTTGTGAATCTTGGGCATGGCTTGTCCGCAGATGTGTTGTTGACGTCAGGGGTTGTTTGTGCAGGTGGATGTGTCCGAGTGTGACCTGCTCCTTTCCGGTTGTGGTCCGCACTCAGCCACCTCAGTGTCGTGGCGTGCACATTGTCATGATGATTGGACTGCAGCCATGCTACTCGTCATTTGGTGTCTCTTGCATTGTCAGTGTGGCTGACGTATATGCATGTTTGCTGTGTTGCGCACGTGTGCATGTGTTGGTTGTGTGATTGGTGATGTGTTGGGTGGGGGCTCCTTTGGGCACATGGTGGACGTGGGACTACTTGGTGTTTGTGTGTGTGCTGAAGTGTTCCCGTGGGATCAGGGACATGATCCAGAGCCATTGTGGGTGTGCAGTGTGCTCTGCTTAATTGTGCATGTGTGCCATTGTGCCCATCTCCCCCCGTACCCCCACTCCCTGGTCGGTACGCACCCTGTTGATGTAGTGTAGGGTCATGTTGAGCAGTGTCCGGATCCCCAACTCCTGTCACCGTCTCCCGACTGATGACTGTGGCCACAATTTTCTCCATGTCATTCAGCTCCTGGTGTTCTGCTGGCCCCCCTCCTCCGAAGTGCGTTGTTGCTTTCATGTTGGCAGCGAGTTTCTGCTTAGTTTTGCCATTCACATCAATCCAGCGCCTCTTGTCCTCTTCCATTGTCCTCCTCGGTGCTGCGACAGCATTCACATGGTCCAAGATGGTGTGCCATCTTTGCCTCTTTGTTGCCAATGACACGTTGGAGGTGACGTACAGTTGGTGGTGGTGTTCTATCTCATCCGTGATGATAATCGGGTTTTCCTGCAGACTGTACCCCGTCTTCCTCTTCCTCTTCTCATTGCCCTTCCACGACCCCTGGATTCCTGGCTGTTCCTCCGTGGGGCTTGTGGGGTTCATGTTGTCCTCTGCAGTCGGTCAGGGTGCATCCGTGGTACTCCGCAGCTCATTTCCTTTTTAGTGGCATTTTCCGTATGCTGTTCTTGTGCTTTTTCCCGCATTACGCGTGGGTTTTCCTGGCCTCTCGCTGGTTATCACTGTTTTCTTATCGCGTTTGGGCCCATCCCGACTTTTTATGCGTTGGGTTTTGTGTTTTTATCTCCGTCGCAGTGGTTGTATCGCGGACATTGGCCATGGTTTCGGAAGACTATCGCATGGTACCGCCGTGTTGTGAATTCCACGTTAACACGGGGTTATTTTCCCATGCTAGGCTGCAATGTGTGAAGTTGCGTTAACCTTTTTTGGCGATGTTTAGCGCACGTTCTTGTGAATATACCTCATTGTTGTATAACACGGGGTTAATTCATCACTATTTATTAAACTCATCCTTTTACTGCCAGACCTCCTGTGACCCTTTATTGTATGTGTATTTAAACCCCAAATGGAACCTTCTTGTGGTCTGAGGTTGCCCCATATCCCATGGGTTTCTGGATAACCACTTTTTAGTGTAACTAATGATGGCTTTTCGAGGCCTATCTTAATTTGTTTGGACCAAGCATCATGGTGATGCTGAACTTCTCAGTCTGGTAAGTCAAGGTACCTGCAGTGTTAAAACGCTTCGGCAACGCCAATAGGTATGTCCTTGATTGTATTTTTATGTGGCAGTAGTGAAGGTATTGTAAAGAATGAACATGTGGGTTGTTGTAATATCTATAGAATTCAAATTATTTAGTAACTCTCACGCACACCTATGTAAATAGATTGATAGCAAAATACAATAGTAACATTATTAAAAAGTCCAATATATGTTCGGCATATGTTCTGTGTGAATGTATCTTGCCCTAAGAATGCAAATAGTGTACTTGTTTAACACGGGAAGCTTGCTTCTGTGCCTGCTGTATGTCAGCAAAGCTTACTCCAACAATGGCTGTACTGTGCATGTTTTGTGTGTGATTAAACTTACCCTACACCTGCCTGTACTGTACCTGCTCTGTATGAGTGCACTTGACCTGTAGGAGTGATCCAGTGCTCCTGTATATAACCTGTCTGTATAAGGGAAACATAGACTGGCGCCCTGGCCATGCACGGTTTGTGAGTGAACTGAGTGAAGCTTTGACTGAAATGCTTGGATTGAACTTTCTGTATGTGTGGGAGAAGGGTGGGTTGCTATAGCACCCATCATAGAACTTGGAGCTTGGCCTGCATTTGCATCCTGTATTGTGTGTGTCTGTGCATGCGTTGCTTTCACTGCAGTTGCCAGTGATATATAAGCAGGCTACCTGAAAGCATACCCCACTGTGCCTGTCCTGTGCGTGAAGGCAGTTTTCACTGCAGATGCTTATTTTGTACCTGCCCTGTGTGTTAAAGACTCATGCATTATGGAAGATTGTATTGTTTTTGAGGGACACTTCCACTGCAGATGTTTTTATTGGACCTGCTGCGCGTGAAGGAATCTTGGACTGCAGATGTGTTCTTTACCTGTCTGTGGAAGAGGGAAGGTTGCAGTACAGATCCCTTACTTTACCTACTTTGTATTATTGAAACTTGCCTTCCTGTTGCAGTGCTAACCTTGCCTCTCTTTGTAATGGAAACCTGCACTGAAGCGCTTACTGTGCAGGCTCTGTGTGTGTACTAGGGTAAGCATGTACTGCATATGTTTGTACTGTTCTTGAACTGTGTGTGATGGATACTTGAAATGTTATTGGCAGGGCTATAAGGACTGCATTTTCCTTGTTAGCGCTGGGTGCTCCTTACAAAAGGTGAGCTCGGCGCTAACAAGAAGAGTGCGCCATATTAGACTGAATACGGTGCCTCCAGGGCAGCTGCGAACTTGTGCTGCCCTGTGGGCAGCGCATTCAAGTGAAACATGGAGCGGCTTTGAAGCAGTCGCTCCTTGTTTCACTATGCAGGTAGCAACCCGCCTGCACTTTTAAGAGAGGTGAGAGATGCCCTTGCAGGCGCGTGCAGTGAGTGGCTGCACCCGCCTGCAAGGGGATGTCAAGGGGGTCCATAGACACCCCCTCCAGAGGGCTGCCATCAGGGGCACAATGACAGTGTGCCAACTTTTAGGTGGCACACTGTCAGTGCACCTCTTGACAGCTTCTTTACCTTTGCGCTCGCGTCTATAATACAGCGCGGACGCAGAGGCAAAGAGATTCCCTCATTTGCATGGGCCCCATGCAATGAGGGAACGCCTTCTGATAGCGCTGGCGATAGATGTGTGCTGCCGCACAAGTGTCTTAGGCCCCTTCTGTAATACCAAAGTGCCCATGGGTGCTCAAAGTGGGCACAAAATCCCTATTCACCCCCTGGGCACTTTGTATAAAACTGCCCCTGTTCTATGTGTGTGTGAGGGACAGTAGTAGTGCTGATGTTTGACATAAGGCCAAGCATCATTGTCCTGTTTGGACTGTGTGTGATGGAAGCTCGTTAGAGCAACTCCTCTGTGTGTTTCAGAAACTTACCCTGCAGATGCTTGTATCGTACCTGCTCTTTATGTTAGGGACGTTTGGACTGTGGCTCTTTGTACTGCACCTGTTTGTGAGGGAAGCTGGTACTATGAATGCCTGCACCTTTGTGTGAGAGACGCTTTCTCAGCAGACGCATGAATTGTATCTGCTGTGTGTGTTAGGGCACCTTTTACTGCTATTTCCAGTATTATAAACAGTCTGATAACTGGAATCATGCCATCCGGGCCCGGTTCTGTGTGTGTGGGAAGCTTGCAGTGCAGATCTGTATCTTGAAAACAAATAATCACATCCTTATTTAGTGTGTGTGCGTGCGTGTGTGCGTGCGTACGTGTGTGTGTGTGTGTGTGTGTGTGTGAGGAAAGCTTACTAATGCACCTGCTTTTTGTGTTAGGGCAGCTTGTGCTACTGGTCCCTTAGCTGTACCTGCTCTGTGTGTGTGTGAGAAGCTCGAACATGCCAGCTTTTCACCTTCTGTGTGTGCTACGGGGAGCTTGCACTATGGATGTTGTATATTACCTACTCTTGCTATGAGGAAAGCGACAATGGTATACAAAGTGTATACAGTGGTGTACATAATATGATATCTTGAAGAAGGTCTTTTTTGTGGCTGATTCAGCTAAGGACAAGAATCTGTGTCCTGTATCTGTGTTGAGAGAAACATGCTTGCGTAGCCAGTCAGTATGCTAGGGATGCTTACACCGTGGATACCTGTAGTATGCCTGCTGCACGTTTGAGGGAAGCCCGAAGTGCGGATGCCTCTATTGTTCCTTCTCTGGGTGGAAAGAACACTTGCACTGTGAATAACTGTAGTTATTTTTGGGGAACTCATTAACTATGGGTATCTGTCCTGTACCTGCTCTGCATCTGAGGGATACTCGCACTTGGGCTACTGTAGTGCATCTGCTTTTGTTTAAGGGAATACTGCGCCTAAGAAGACTGTATTGTACCTGGGGTTATGGAAGCCTACACGTTGGGAGGGGCTGCACATGCTTGTGCTGCACCCTTCACTAATTCAGTTCGTATCAGCGCAATCCCAAGGGGGCATGCTCTGATTTACATGGGGGTGTGGCCCATGCAGATGAGGGATCTTGTTGTCTTGGCACCAGTGGCGGCTCCTCCGCTATGATGGAGGAGCATCGCCCCACTGCTTTCAAGCAGTGCGAGAAGAGGAAACATAACATGATAATAACTTTCAGTTATTATCATGCTATGTTTCCTTTGCGTGTGGGAGGGTGGGCGAGGCTGCTCTGCTCACGGATCAGGGCAGGGGCGGAGTGGTTTGCCCACTCCAGTGCGCAATGCTTGTTTGGTCAGCCCTCTTGGGCCGCCCAAAGCAATCATGTGCACTTCCCTGTTCTCCATGCAGACTGCATTACAGACTGCATGGAGAACATGCCCACCTCTGGCTGAGCGCGGCGCTCAGACCAATCACAACGCTGCGTTGCAGCATTGTGATTGGCTTAGGGGAGGGAGCCTGGCTGCCTGCTTCCTGTTCCTGGAAGTAGACTCAGGAGAGCAGGAGCACAGAAGACGCGGGACCCGGCCTCGAGCTAAGTTTTTTTTTTCAAAACTTCTAAACCCCACTCCCCCCGCGCGACACCCCTCCCGGGACTCAACCCCCCCCCCCGCGGCCCCCGCACCCACCCCCCCACTTGCGAGCCATGCCTGCCGCCCCCGCTTGGCACCCCCGTCATATTCTACATGTGGATGCAGAGGCAGAGAGGCCATCAGGCGGCAGACATAGAGGTTGCACACAGTCAGTGCATTCTCTGAAGGTGAATCATGAAAGGAGGGACAAGAGGTCCGAAGGGACCCCCCCCAATCACTCATTTCTACCAGGCAGGGGTAGTCGCTCACTGCATCCACAGACAGGGGGATCTCCGACACCCTTTCAAGTTCATGCCAGGTCGCTGCCTGCTCAGAAAAAGGCTTCGAACAGCCTGTTCCTCTTTCACTAATGCACAAGTACGGGCCTGTATGGGACATGTTCACAGTAAAAGGGAGCATTGCTCCAGTATGCGCCAGTGTACCTGGTTAACGGTGCACCACGGTGCAGACCAGGGCTGTGTGACTCATATGCAATACAGATCCTGATGCTTCTCGCCTCTTGGCTCAGTTTGCAAACGTAGATCACTTTTTATAGCTTTTCCATCTCACATAGGTGGGAGAATTAGAGGCCCCTGATCTATGTTTGTGTTGTTAAATCCTTCCTGATCGAAGCTGCATGGCCAAGCTAGGGACCCTCCTTGCAGCCTCCTGAGCGCTTAGCTGCGGGTTTCTCTCCTCTGTATTACTCCATGTCGGCATCCACCTCTTGCTGAACTTGAACCCTGTGCTTTAAAGAACATGAGGTGCTAAAAAAAAAGTCAATGGCAGGAAGGACGGTCTGCCGTCCCTTGCGGACTCTACTACACCTGCATTCACCACCAGTTAAAGGGGATTGCAATGTGATCCTGCTTAATTAGCGTATACTTAGCAGTCTGTTTTCTAGCCCTCTATGAATAGAAATTTTATGATGCAAACTATTTGAACTTAGGTGGCACTGCAAAATTACGAAAAGGTTGCAAAACACCGGTATGCAATTTGCACCTAGTATATGCGGCCTACCTTTACATACATCAGGCCCAAAATTTTTGATATAAAAAATGTACCTGGTATTTGATTTCAGGCATCGTAATTTACAGCCAAAAGGCTACTGGCTGAGAGTAGGGAACCGTGAACAGAGGGACCAGCTTCTCGCTCCAGGCTTCAAAGATTGTGAATGTGTTGCCAGATGGAATTAGGCAATAAACTCATATCTAAAGTTCAGGGCCATGCTTAAAACCTTTCGTGACCTTGTGATTTAATGTTCTCCATCTTGAGGGGGAGGTTGATTTTGCAACATTGGCTAGGAATGAAGATGGGATGACGTGTGTACCCTGTTTTGCAATTGTAGCTTGATGATAGACGATTAAACTTCATTCATCAGAGATTCAAGACATATGCCTTCCCCACCCTACAAGATGTAACGTCAGATTACTAAGTACAGTGCTGTGCACGGACTGAAATATAACAAAGATGTTGATATAGAGTTCTGCGGCAAGTTATGCCTTATATTTTTATTGGATGAAAACATACTAAATGATTAAATAATATATAATATCCTTAATCGTCTGGAAGGTCCCCTTTTAGAGGCAACATGGCATTCCAGCGCAAAGAGACATAAACTGTAGTGCGTGCTAATTAAATGTAATCCATGAATGAATGCATTCTCTATCATATTGTAGTGACAGAAGAAGCAGGGACTGCTGCCATGACGGAGGGCCATGAAGCACGCGGCCCCTCCATGAAGGGGCCGAATGCCTGTTTTGCAGAGGCTTTGAGGTGGTTGGAGTGTTTGCACAACTTCATATTTGTTAGTAATAAGTTATGGTTTTGGCAGGACACGCAGTCCCGTTCCGGACACATAATTAAGATGCAAATAAAAACAAAGGCAGGGAAGTGTAGCTTTGCATCTGCTGGGGATAATGGACAGCATGTGGTTCTTCTCTCTGATGCAAGGATCAGTGGGGACGTGTCAGTGATCAGCTGTGACTGGCAGTACCAAATCCATCTCTAAATGCACACATGCTCGCGCACAAAATCAGATGGGCCCTGACATCTGTGAGAATCCCAGCTTCTGAATATAGAGTGGTGTCTTAAAGTATTGCTATAGCAGAAAAATACATTGACCAGAAATGTGAGCGAAATGTTTCGTTTTCATATTCATCAAAATACACCAACCTAAATGCCACCTTACAAACGCCCTTTTCTATGTCTAACACTACATGGATCCCTCCACAGAGGCGCTGGCCGATTACACCAACCCTTAACCTTTTTTGGAACTGATAGCAAAATTGGTTTGGCACAAAGTCTGGCAAAGGGTACGACAACATATCACAGAAAGAACTGGCTGCCAAAACATATGAGGGATATCACACCAGTAGGGTTAACCAAAATGGGAGATCCTTCTGGTTTAAGGACGGTAGCCATCGCCCACCCAATGGGTGGTATGCTTCATTATTGGGCCCCTACGGGCATCCCTCCTAAGGAGTAGATTAAGCTACTACCCGTCAATGTATCGGGGAGCTTAGAGGGAATAGTAAATAGATAATTAGCTATGCCACTCTTATGGTCTGTGTGGGTGTGGGGTGTGCAGAGGGGAATAATAGGCTGGAAAAGAATAAAACTACCTACTAGGTAGAATGATAAGTTTTATTGGATCCCCTAGTGACAGAATAAAAGAAGTGGGGGCTAATTCTGCCCACAAGAAGAGATCAACATGTTTCTGCCCGTGTCAACCCTCAAAGGGCATGTCAGTGGCATTTGTCAGGACTCAAGTCACGCTCTTTGCTGTACTAAACCAAGTTCAAATATATCAATTAAATACTACCCGCATCTATATAGTAATAAGATGTCAGGCACTCGCCTCAGTAATCTGAACTGTAGGTGGACTCACAACATCAAACAAAACACAGATAATCATTTCTTAGACATGACTCTAATAGTGTGTGCAGTGGTAAAGTGAGAACACACTTGTAAACACCCCAAACTCATGCTGATATATTTGTCTCACCAATGAATTTGCATATTTTCACTTCCTCCTCGAAGTTGGAGTGAGCAAGGCTAGGACCTGCTAATATACAGAAATCCCAAATATGTGAATCCTTGAGTAAAATAACTGATATCATCTCAAATCCTTCTATCTCATGCTAAGTATTCAACAGGATGTCTCACTCTTGCTACTGTCTAGTAGCACAAACTCAAAGCTGTAATGGTACTAGACCAAACCGAAAGTGTCAAAAACTTTACAGTCCGGAAACTTTCTGACAAATTCAACCCATCATTATGCGATGTTTGTCATCCTCGAATGTAATAGTGTTGCATTTTTTGCGTGCCTAATTCAGCTATTTCAACAGTAACCATATGGCCCAAATCTTTTTACCTGTTATTACCCCAGTCACGGCACACTAGCGCCTCCTAACCTTGTGGGAAAAGCACTGTCTGGCCAGTGTAAAACCACTATTGAGGGGTGTGAAGGAAATGGTAATAATACTGTCTTTCTGAAGATTCAATGAAAACCTCTAAGTCTTCCACATATGCATATCATATTTGTGTAACTCATGAACCATCCTAATGTGAAACTGAATATACATACCTACTCTAATACTGGTGGGTTAAATCTGAGACAATGCCATCAATGGTATGTCTTCGTTGAGTCCATCTAGGTCAGTGTGTAAGCGTTGAATCCATCTTTGTTCTCTAAGTAGGAGTAACTTTGTAAGGTTGATCTATTCTCCTTTCACATCCGGGTTGTCAATGACCTAACACACCTGCAGGGAATTTGGAACACAAATCGTTCCGTACACAAAATTGCAAGATAATGATTTTACCTTTGTTCATCTAAAAGGCGCAATATTCTTTTTACAAGCCCTCGTTGATAACGTTAATAAACATGAAAAAACCTGCATGGCATATGGCTCACAGGTTACAATAGCATGGGTAAAATTATTTACCATGATACATTCCATTAAAATACTAACTAATTCCAAAGTTAGAGCAATGTATTTGTTTATTTTAGTTTGATGTTTTATGTAGTGCCAACATTCCTCTGCATGTCAAATTAGGATAGAGGTGCAATCATAAGACAATACAAAAACAATGGCAGTGTTTCTACACAAGGGTGCAAGCTGGGCAGTTGTCAGAGCGTATGCACCATTGGGTATCTGAAAGTGAAGCCAGTTGATCAAGATTCAAATACAGTGATCCCAGAAAAAGTCCATCAACAGGGTCAGTGTGAAGATTTATGTAGGCCTACATGAAGTGGTATTTAAATTTTCACACCAGAAAGAACATATTTGCTGCTTTTTAGAGCAATCTGGTTTGCCCAGCTACTGGTGCTACGGACGCCACTTAGTATTGTCTTGGTGTAGTCACACCCTTGATCACAAGACTCAAATGCTGTTTACTTCTCCACCCATTCCTTTGTCTCTCCTTTTATGTTTGTGAAAAATCTATGCTTGCCATTGGTTTATGATTCTTTTTAATTTGTGTTTCCCTAGGGATCAATTGCTAACCCTCACCAGATAATCCCTGCTTTCATTGCCTTTTGTGATTTGGAACTCTCTGTAGCCTTCATCACTTTCTCGATATATACAGTACATTTGCACTTGTATCAAAAGCTGCTAGATGTAGCCATCCACCTCTAGGGTGCAGGGCTATTTCGTCACTAACATGAAGTACAGCAGTGTTATAAGGCCTTTATAGTAATGTATGTGGGTATTTAAGCAACAATTAATGTTACACTTTCTCTCGTCATGCCCTACCGCTACCTAAAATTGGATGGCCCTCCGTTCTTTTATCCTGAACTCCTGCAAAATTGAGGTCCTCTACTTTTCCTTCTCCATTTTCTGCCTGACATCCTGACTTTCTCCTCAGCCAGAAAACTTCTCTTTAATCCTGAGTACTTTACTACCACTCTGTGCTTCCCAGTGCTACATATGGAGATTCTTAATGCTGATCACATGACCTATCGAATGAAGGCAATGGCCAAACATAATGCTTTCAAGGCTGACACATTCTCCAGCCAAAAGCTGTTGGTGTAGCATATGCCAGTGGTGGCTGGTGAGATTTGAAAGTGGTGGGGCGTAAACCTTCTGTGGGAGACCACCGTGGCGAGCGAGCGTAGCGAGCGAGCCTGAACAATTAAAGGAGGGCTCGGGAGGGTACTCCCCCCGAGAAAATTTTGAAAAATGAGTGGGCAAATGGTGCATTTTCAAGCAAATTTGAGAAGCAAGAAGGCTAATAAAGCAATTGTGAAAGTGAAGTTATTACATTAATAAAGGGATGTCATATAACAACATGGTAGCTGCTTGTTCAGTATAACCACAGAGCTTCATAACAGACTTTTGTGTGCAGTGATTGCCTCTTTCAGGCACCGGGACAAATAAAGCACTGCCCATCTCAATAAAGTGGGTATTATTTTAATAGTTAACAATACCACCTTTAAAAAAAGAAACAAGTGTCAATTTTGTTTGTGTGTCATAATAAATCAATAGTGTAAAAGGCATGTTTTTCCGGACACCTGGTCAGATATTAGTGGGATGGTAATCGTATCAGAGTCACGCTTTTAGAAATTAATTGCCGTTAAAACATATCTGTGTGCAATCATCGTTCCGTGTAGTGAAAGTAGACACCAATGTTCTTTCTCACATTCGGATGTCATTGTCTATGCATTTGGCTGCTGTGTGTGTTTTCATACACCAGCAGCATGGCTCTGCATGTCATATGCGATAAGCCTTGAGGCTTTCGTTCTGCGATTGCATTTCCTCTCTTCCTTTTGTCGGTGGTTTGAAGGCGGCATGGAGGGGGAGCGGAACGTGGACCGTTATGGCTGTCTGCTTTCTGTCAGTGATGCACAGAGGGCTGTTTTGCAAAAGACACATCGCCGGCTTCATGGCTGCAATCTGTATCGCACCATAAGGCACTAACAACGTTTCTGTACATTATTAATTAATATTCAATATATACTAGACGCACACAGATGCCCCCGAAACACACACGCATTAGTTTAAGTCAGGGCATCTATTGCTATCTATGTACTATGTATATAGATAAAAACGTTTTATCTAAATACATAGATAGCAATAGATGCCCTGAAAAAACCTCTACGAAAATGTCCCTTGCCCTCCAGTGTCCAGCGTTATCAGTACAATTTCAGGCAACCATTTCAGGATTATATAGAATGCACTGCACAACTGACATTTTTAGAACATATGATACAAATATACATAATTTCAGATTATGACACAGATGCGATCTAAATTAACATAATAAAAGGCTCATTTGGTAGATATTATTATCACTGAAATCTCGACTCTCTGTAAATTATGGTGTATGCAAGCATGCCTCACGGTGCCTGGTAGGGTGTGGGCTGTCCATAGGTCGGAGGTATAGTGTTGGGGTGATTGGAGGATGGAGTACGATGTACGAAAGCCCTGAGGTAGCAGCAGGCAGCAGCCACCACCACCTTACATCGATCTTCCCTCTTTGCCTCCAGTCTCCACCCTTCCCCTTTAAATCGGCACCACCAGCGTCTTACTCTTATTACAATAACTGGTGGGTGGTAACCCAACTCAATGGTACTTTATGTAGTGTAATACTGGAAGATGTTTTGTGGTGTGAGAGGCTGTAGTGACAATGGCGGTGAGCAGTGGCACAGTGGCGATACTGTAGTGAAGAAACTGTCAGGTTAGTGCCCCGAAGCTGCAGTGAGGGCTGGAGAGGGAGTGTTGCAATAGGGTTATCGTGTAATGCTGCGGGTGGTGCTGGGAGCTGGTAGAACGGTCACGGAAACCTTTGTAATGCAGTAATGGTTGTGGTAATGGGATGATGTAGTACTGTGCTGGGGACAGTACTTGTCCCGGGCAGTCCTCTGTCCGTGCGTGTGTGTGTTGGATTTCTATTGGCCGCTGTGTCTGCCCCACATAATGATGCACTGGACAGGAACGTCCATTGTGTATCACCGAATCTCACCAATCAGAGAGCTGCAGTGCACTGGGCCGCTAGAAATACTCGTGCACTTTTCCGAGCAGCTGAGACTTTCCACCACAAAGTGTGTGACGTGCACTCTGCGCTGCCGTTCAGTTTGTATACTTTTTATGCATTCTTACATTCTGTGCAGTGAACTAACAATGGTGAAGGCACACTCTCTTTCCCAGATGCATTGCACCACAGCTCATGTTGGCATGAGTGACAGGAAGCGCAGCCTACGCCAGGCACCTACATACGTTCATTACACACCCGTATGCCATGGTGTCCATAAATGACTCTCCTGGTGGAGTTCAAACATGACTAGTATATAGTAACAGTCGCGGCTCGTGCGCGGGGGGGGTGCCGGGGGGCCGGGGGAGTTTTGAAATAAAAAAAGAAAATCCTACCTGAGCAGGTCCGCCGTCCGCACCGCCTCGGGTCCGACTCCGTTTGCGCCTATAGCCCCTCTCAGCCAATCCAGGATTGGCTTAGGGCACGGTTACCTCTCGCCCGCCTGCCCATTAGGAGACCGAGGTTTGAGCCTTTGCTCAACCCTCGCTCTCCTAATGGGCATGCGCAAGCCAGTGCAAACACAAGTGCGCAGGACTGGGCACGGCGCGAAAATTCGCTGCCCTTCCCCACTCATGCGCACTTGTGCTGCAGTGCTGCCTGCTGCCCCTGGTCCCTCTGACAATCATGTCAGTCAACATGACGCAGGACCGCCACCCCCTTCAGACTCTGAAGGGGGTGGGCGGTCCGACGTCATGCTGACTGACATGATTGTCAGTTCTCCCTCGGCGTCTTTGAACTTAAGTAAACTGATTCAGTTTACTTAGGTTCAAAGACGCCGAGGGAGCTGCGGGCGGGGGGGCTACGCCCCAACGGACGCACCGCCCCTGGCATATGCAGTATATGGCTGGAGGACATATTAACCTTTGGAAGGATTCTCTTCAACCCTTGTAAATGTTTAGAGATATTTATCACTGCCACAGCAGCATGCTACCAAGTATTAAATATAAACAAACATGCACAGACTACACCAACTACATTGCAGAATTGTATCCTATGTAATGTATGCTGCTACTTACATAAACAAGTACTATATACAGCGCTAATTTTTAGAGATACCGCAGTGTGTGCTTAAATGGCTGCACCAGTATATTAGTTCCTATGAGTGTTTAAATCGTAATGCTCCACTTTTCGTAACCCCACTGCTATAGAAGCCACACTATACGAGAAGAAAACTTCTCTTAGAATAAAGAAATAATGAAAAGGAGCATATAATCAAATATAGTACATTTATAGATTACAAACAATATCAAATTCATGCGATTTGAAATAAAATTAAAGTGCGGGGAGTCTTGAAATTTCTTTTCTTCATATAATCTTTATTTTCATTTCCAATCAGAAGCATAAAGCCCAGCCAGTGCGTTTCGTTCAATAGATGGACTTCATCAGGGATGTGAATCAGATCACGAAAATCAGCAAAGCAATCTACGAATGTGAAATTTTGAAAGCCAAGAATCTCGTGACGTCTTGTTAGTAATATATATCCAAGTTGGGAACAGCTCATGTAAATCAACAAACAAGTTTAGTGATCTATATAAATTTGCATCGATATTCCAATCGCACCAATGTCTTCTGGATTTTCTAAGGATTATTGCCTTCTATCCATGCCGGTATCATATGAAGTCGTGCCCAAAGTACCGTCCGTCTGACCGTGCATATTTATATAGATCACTAAACTTGTTTTGTGATGTCCCTCCGACCGCATCGTAATGTGGAGGTCAGACCGCTATCTTGGATGTCGGTGTGAACTCGCCACCAACAGTCTGTCGGTGGCGGTCCTACCTACATCCTAATGAGGGCCATTGTTTTACACTAATATAGAAAAAATATATACAAAAATATAGTTTTTTAATATACATAAATTTAAAAATAGTAAATATTAAATATTTTCACATGTAACATTATTATAATGTATATTAAATATGTTTAAATAATATTTAAAAATATATATAAACATCTACTTACTTAAACAAACACACACACATATATATATGTGTGTATGTTTATGTACAGATATATAATGTCAAACTATTATTAAAAATATTAATTTTAATTTATATTATAATTTTCGAATTTTTTATTTTATTTACTAATATAAATATAATATTCCCACTCCAGTCTGTGCAACAGTAGGGAAAGTGTTGGACTCAGGAGGGGTAAAATTTACTATTTCTACTCCAGTCGGTGCAACAGTAGGGAAAGCGTTGGACTTCAGGGGTGTAAAATGTACTATTCCCATTCCAGTCTGTGCAACAGTAGGAAAAACCGTTGGACTCAGGAGGGGTAAAATTTGCTATTTCCATTCCAGTCGGTGCAACAGTAGAGAAAGTGTTGGACTGCGAAGGGGTAAAATGTACTATTCCCACTCCAGTCGTTGCAACATTAGGGAAAGCGTTGGTCTCAGGAGAGGTAAAATTGACTATTCCTATTCCAGTGTGTGCAACAGTAGGGAAAGCATTGGACTCAGGAGGGATAAAATGTACTATTCCCGCTCCAGTCTGTGCAGCAGTAGGGAACATACTTCACTTCAAACACATACCATATTTTAATACATGTATTAAATGAACAAAACATATAAAACTATTACTATAAAAATTATGTATATATAGATATATAGATATTATCTCTGGCGGTCGCCAGTAGATAGTTATAGTTACAACCTATTATCCATAGGAAATCCGGGACATTCTATTTGAAATAACTCTCTTGCCGGTTGACGTATCTTCGCAAAATTTTCAAACTTTGTGGCCCGCTCCGGTCCGCTCCTACCCTGAAAGTCTCGGGGGGATTCGTCAAGCGGGGGCCGAGAAAAAAGGGGGGTCCCAAAACGCGTTTTCCCCATGCAATTTTCCATAGGAAACTTTAGACACGGCTACAGCCCGAACTGCTGAACGGAATTACACCAAATTTGGCAAAGAGGTAGTTCTTGGTTCAGAAAGAACCCTTTTTGTTAAATGGTGTAAATCCGTTCAGTAGTTGCTGAGAAAATCAAAAGTAAAAAGATAGTGATATCTATGGGCACGGAGGATTCGCGCACCCTGAGCGCACCCTGCGCGCACCGTCCCGATCACGAGCTGCATGTTAATTGGCTGTCAGCTGGCTGTCAACATTCCGATTCAGGAAATGTTGGCAGCCATTTTGTCCCTCGGTAGAACCGAGGGACAGAAACAAGTGCGCAAAGCGCACAAAGGGGCAGGGTAGAAACACCCTGACCCCTGGGTTTGCTCAGGGGTCCCACAAGGACCCCCTGGGCAAAAAAAATATATATTTTTTTTTAAATCGGCAGGATGCGCTCAGGGTGCGCGAATCCTGCCGAAATCGAAGCGCGGTCTCCCGCGCTCGATTGTATTTTGCCCCCGGGTGGCCCAAGTCCCGGAGGCATGGTGGGGGGGATAATTTAATGTGTGGGGGCCTCAAAGGGCCCCCAAGCCCGGGGACCGCCACCCCCGGGGCTTAATTGAAAAATGGTGCGGGAGGGCTCTTCTGCCCTCCCGCAGCCCCGGGGACCGCCACCCCCCGGGGCTTCTTTTTTAAATTGAAATAAGGTGTGGGGGGCTCCAGCCTCCCACACGCCCGGTGACCACCACCTCCCCGGGGCACTTATAAAATAAATGTGGGGGTCCATTACGGACCTCCAGAGCCCCGGGGACCACCACCTCCCCGGGGCTGTGCAATTAAGGGAGGGGGGCCGCGCGGCCCCCTCCTGGAGCCCTTGATGGCCCTGGGGACTGCCACCCCCAGGGCCGGCTCCTGCAGTGTCCCGGGGTGCCTACCCCGGGACACTGTAGTTTGCTATGGCAGGACGGAGCCTCGCGGCTCCCGTCCTGCCATAGCAAACTGCTTTGGATATTGGAAGAGAGAGCAGGGAAACCTGCCTCTCTTCCAATATCCAAAGCAAATTGCTTTCCACATGGGGAGCTGCATCTTAGCAGCTCCCCATGTGGAAAAGCAATGCCGGCTCCCAAGGGACGCGGAGAGCCGGCGGGACTGTGGGGGATTGGGGACCCCCACAGTCCCCAACGGAGAGGGCCAGCCCCGGGGGATGGGGTCCCCGGGGCAAGTAGTGGCTCAGGAGGGGGCCACGCGGCCCCCCTCCCCAAAAAAAAAAAAATCAAATAAAAAAAAACGGAAAGGCCGGCCCCGGGGGATGGGGTCCCCGGGGCCTTAAATGGCCTGAGGAGGGGGGCCACGCAGCCCCCCTCCAAAGAAAAAAAAAAATCGAGGCCATGCCCCGGGGGATGGGGTCCCCGGGGCCAATACAGGCCCAGGGAAGGGGGGCCACGCGGCCCCCTTCCCGTTTTTTTTAAAAATATTTAATTAAAAAAAAAGGGGTAAGGCCCTGGGGGATGGGGTCCCCAGGGCATAAAAACTGGAAAAAGGAAGGGGGTCCACAGAGCCCCCCTTCAGGGGACAAACATTTTTTTTTTTTTTTTTAAACGATCGGGCCCGCAGGCCCCGCCCCCTTCCTTCACCACTCTGCAAACGCGCCCCTGGCGCGTTTGCAGATGGGGAAGTAATTCCCGTTCAATACTGGGGTCCCTGGGGCCAACTAGCCCACCAGGAACCTCCAGTATGCGCCAGGGGCTGCCTTGCAGAGAGGTGTACAGAGGCCACGCCCCTTTTACACCTCTCTGCAACGCAGCTCTGTGGCGCTTAATGGAGGTAGCTGGTGGGCTAGTTGCACCCCAGGGACCCTCAGGATTTAAGGGGACTTAATCCCCCGACTTAAAACGCGCCACGGGGCGCGTTTGCACAGTGGTGAAGGGAGGGGCGGGGCTTCAGGTGACATGTGTGCAAACAGGCCCCGTGGTGCGTTTTAAGATGGGGAATTAAATCCCTTTCAATCCTGAGGGTCTCTGGGGCCAACTAGCCCAACAGGTACATCCAGAAAACGCCACAGAGCTGCGTTGCAGAGAGGTGTAAAAGGGGTGTGGCCTCTCTACACGTCTCTGCAACGCAGCCCCTGGCGCATACTGGAGGTTCCTGGTGGGCTAGTTGGCCCGTAGGGACCCTCATGATTCAAGGGGACTTAATCCCCCAACTTAAAACGCGCCACGGGGCGCGTTTGCACAGATGTCACCTCAGGCCCCGCCCCTCCCTTCACCATTGTGCAAATATTCCTCTAAAATCTGCCGAACTACGAATTCCGATTTACTCACCTGTTATCAGGAGAGACCTCAGTGCTGCATCTTTCAGCCCAGTACTGGTCCTGAAAAGTAATTTTAACCGTACTTACCAGTAACTTGAATTTCCTTCCATAGGATATCATTGCCTGCTTTTTGCTGAAAAAGTTTCTAAGTGTTGATTTTTGAAACATACAAATATTCCTCTAAAATCAGCCGAAATACGAATTCCGATTTACTCACCTGTTATAAGGCGAGACCTCAGTGCTGTATCTTTCAGCCCAGTACTGGTCCTGAAAAGTAATTTTAACCGTACTTACCAGTAACTTGAATTTCCTTCCATAGGCTAACATTGACTGGTTTCACTTGGAAATTCTTCTAAGTGTGGAGTTTTGGAACTTTAAATTATTCCTCTAAAATCAGCCGAAATACGAATTCCGATTTACTCACCTGTTATCAGGAGAGACCTCAGTGCTGCATCTTTCAGCCCAGTACTGATCCTCAAAAGTAATTTTAACCGTACTTACCAGTAACTTGAATTTCCTTCCATAGGATATCATTGCCTGCTTTTGCTGAAAAAGTTTCTAAGTGTTGATTTTTGAAACATACAAATATTCCTCTAAAATCAGCCGAAATCCGAATTCTGATTTACTCACCTGTTATCAGGAGAGACCTCAGTGCTGCATCTTTCAGCCCAGTACTGGTCCTGAAAAGTAATTTTAACCGTACTTACCGGTAACTTGAATTTCCTTCATAGGCTAACATTGACTGGTTTCACTTGGAAATTCTTCTAAGTGTGGAGTTTTGGAACTTTATAATAATCCTCTAAAATCAACCAAAGTACGAATTCCAATTTACTCACCTGTTATCAGGAGAGAACCCAGTGCTGCATCTTTTAGCCCAGCACTGACCCTGAAAAGTCATTTTAACCGTACTTAGCAGTAACTTATATTTTCTTCCATAGGAATCCATTGTGTGGTTTTCAGCAGAAAAGTTTCAAAGTGTCGATTTTCACAAACTACAAATATTCCTAAAAAATCGCCTGTATGACTTAAACGCATTCTTTCAACTGTTTACAGGAGATGCACCAGTGCTGGATCCAGGATCCAACACTGAGTAAGAAAAAGTAACGATAACAGTTTTTACCTTCTAAGTGAATTTCCTTCCATAGGATAACATTGGTGATTCTATGAGAATAAGTTTCTAAGTGTCAACTTTTAAAGTACAATAATATTCCTTAAAAATCACGACTGAAACCAAAACGCTTTTACTCAACTGTTTACAGGAGATGTTCCAGGACTGAATCTAGGATCCAGTCCTGTGGTTAGAAAAGTAATCCATAAAGTAACTAATTGCATTTAACTAGAAATTCACATTGAGCTGAATGTTGCATTGTGTTTGAAAATGTGTTGCCCATTGCAACAACTGTAACTACTGTACTTAAAAGTCTATTGCCTATGTGCAAAGTATTTAAACTAAAGTAATTCATTCTGAGAAAGTATTTTTTGTAATGTAATGTATAATGTAATTACAATGTAATTTAAAAAATAAAATATGTAAAAAAAAATGGTTTCTGAAAATGTAGTAAATCAGTATGAAAAAAATTTATATAACAATTAATACATTTAAAAATTGTCATTTACAAAACCTTTGAAATTCACTGAAAAAACCGTAGGTTTCAGACATGTTATAGTTACAAATTAGCATTTAAAAAACCTTTGAAATTCACTGAAAAAACCATAGGTTTCAGGGACGTTATAGTTACAAATTAGCATTTACAAAACCTTTGAAATTCACTGAAAAAACCATAGGTTTTAGGGACAGTTATAGTTAGTTGGACATTGCACTCGTACAAAACCCGTGAAATTCCCCGTTATAGTAAGTCCAGCTAACTATAACTCGCGCCCCGCAATGCACTGCTGATGACGTCACATATTACATCACTCATGACATGGTCAGTGACATCACTGATGACATCACTGATGACATCTCAAATGACATCACTGATGACATCATCCACGTGATAATTTCATGCATCTTCTCACACCCTAATATAACCTTTGATACACCCACTCTAAATTACAGACTGCCATTCACAAAACCATAGACACTCCAACACCAATAACTACATACCCACTCACTGATTCTTAGGTCTACGCACACATCCACTCACTCACCCGTACAGTCACTCATACTTACGGTCACTCAGTACAGGACTATCATATGCACTCATACTCCTATATAGACACTCAAACACCGCCACTCATCCATAGAGGTACTCACACACCTAGTCAGTCATGCAAATAATTTAACACACTACCATTTACTCACCTATACAGTTATACACACACCAGCTCACTTACTCATACAAATACTAGCACATTCTTACGCTCTTATACAATCACTGATACAAGCACACACTCATCCATACAGCCACTATCACAATCACTCACTCTCGCTTATAGCTATTTATATACTCCAACACACATATATACTGCCTTTCACATATGTAGTTACTCACACATGTACCACTGGGACATACATTCACTCACTAACACACTCTTACACACACTTACCCACCCATACAGTCTATCACAGATGCACTCTTGAAACCATCCACCCAGTGAATCACCCACTCACACATCTATGCACAGAGTCGCACACACCCCTCCCACACAAACACTCAGGCACCCATACAGATACTCACACAAGCATTCAATAACTCATATAGACACTCATGTAGCTATTCACAAACACATGCAGCCACTTACACAGCAACAGACAGACGGATACAGACATTCACCCAGTTTTGTCACTAACCCATGCATTCAGTAAGATACGTTAAATCACTCACTTATACAGTCAGTCACGCACCTACTAAATCATCCATACAGACACTTACAAACCCACCCATTCTTCAATACGTCTTTTCCTATATATATTAAAAATATTTAAACTTTACAGAAACACACAGTCACTGGATGATGTCATCAGTGATGTCATTTGAGATGTCATCAGTGATGTCATCAGTGATGTCACTGACCATGTCATGAGTGATGTAATATGTGACGTCATCAGCAGTGCATTGCGGGCGCGAGTTATAGTTAGCTGGACTAACTATAACGGGGAATTTCACGGGTTTTGTACGAGTGCAATGTCCAACTAACTATAACTGTCCCTAAAACCTATGGTTTTTTCAGTGAATATATATATATATATATACATATACATATATATCGCGCACAACGTTGTCCGCCGAAGAATGCCGCTCTCAGCACAGCGAGTGCCGCAGCTCACGAGGGCGGCCTTGTGTGTATAAATCACGCTAACAGTTCCAAAGATGCTGCGCACTCAGGCTCATTAAGAAGAATAGGTGTTTATTTGCATGCAACTCAAGGCAAAATACTGACAAATGCGTTTCAGCCTCCTGGCCTTCGTCAATGTCAGTAGTTCAATGTAAGTTACTTCCTTTTAATACACAGCAAATTCGTTGGTTGGCGGCCGCATGTTGAAAATGAAAATAGAAAAGGGACTATATTGCTACAACATACAAAATCAATGAAAAGCATCGGCCATCTTTAAACATTCATCAGTAAATTACAAGAATGCCAACCTGTGGCCATCACTTGTTTGTAATTCATTAATCCCCTACACGGGTGGAACGCTAATTTTCACACTAATGTTTGAACAATATGCGATCAAGATACAACTGAATTGCATGTTATATAACATTTCTCCAATCAATTTGAAGTGCACAATTCCTTGATTATACCATTCATCGATTATATTACAAAAACCCATATTCAATCATGATGCTTGTATCCTCCATGTAGGGAAAAATTGCATGTTTCTCAAATACATTCATTTAGTGTGAAGAAGGAAGGAGGTGGGGGATTGGGATTTTGGGAAGGGAAAGGAATTTTTGGGATACAATCTGGCCATGAATTGGCATAGATCCTGCCATTAATTCTAAGGAGCAAATAAGGAGGGGGGAGAAAGGGGGGAAGGGGTCGGGGTCTGTGATACAATCTAGCCCTAATGGGCATAGTGCCCGCCATAGATTCTGGTAAGCAATAAATCAGTTCCTGAACCAATTTGAAAAGTTGATATAGCCTATTAAACGTTTTAGTCCTTTAACCTATGTACGACCACAGTTCTTCTTCACTGTTTAACCCCCAAGGGGTGCGGGTTCTGAGGGACACTATATATCTTGCCTCCAACTACCTTAAAAGTCTCACCCACCTGCTCTTTCTTCGAATGGGATTTGGTCAATGCAAAAGTAGCGCAATCTATGGCTTCTGGCATCATGTGTTGCGGCAAAGTGTCTTGCCACAGGATAGGTTCTGTCACAGTTAGTGATTGCCCTTTTATGCTCTAAAATCCGCTTCTTAGCTGGATGTATAGTGCTTCCAATATATTGGAGACCACATGGACAAAGTAGATAATACACCACAAAGCTAGAGTTGCAATTGAACAACTTGTTGATGGACCATTTTTCTTTTTCCCTGGAATTTGGTAATCCTTGACCTTAGTGCAATTTTTGCATGCTTTACATGAGGTGCAGGGAAAGAAATCAGTGATGGTGGTCCTGTTCTGGGGTTTGTCTAAAAAGTGACTCTGAACTAAGATGTCCTTCAGGGAAGCGCTTTCCTGTAGGTGATATCTGGTCTGTTAGGAAGCAACTGTCCTATTATGCCATCTGTCTGAAGAATATTCCAATTTTTGAGAACCAGATCCCTGATCCTATGAGATTCTGCGGGAAAACTAAGTATCAACCTAACTTTAGGTGATTCATCTTCTATGGCTTTGATGTTGGTGGACTTACCTACCAGTAGCTCCTGCCTCTCCTTCAGCTTTACCTTCTCAACTACCCCCTGAAGGACTTTCCTTGAGTAGCCCCTTCTAGTGAACCTGTTAAGGGACTCTTTTTCTGCCTCTTGATAGACCTCAAGGCGGCAACAGTTACGCTTTAATCTCAGCAATTCCCCATGAATTTGCTTTGTATTAAAAGGAAGTACCTTGCATATACATATATATATGTATGTATATATATATATATATATATATATATACAAATATATGTATATATATACACATTTAAAAAACAATTAAACAATATACATATTTCTAAATGTTTAAAAAAATTTATATCAAATCAAAAATGCTATTAATTGATTATTTAATTAAATTCCCGCACTATACTCCCACGTACCTAGCAGTCCACATTAAAAATATAATTAAAATAAAAGATTATAACACAATTAACATATTAAGTAATACATAAAACAATTAATAATGAATTGTTAATTAATTATCACTTAAATAACTTCCCACCCTAGCCACCTAAAACATAACACACACCTAATATACAACAACAAAAATATTTCTTAAAAAATTTACATAATTATAAATAGCTTACATACTTTAATTAAAATTAATTAATTGAAATTTAATATTTACTTAATTAACATCCCACCCTATACCCCTACAAACCCAACAACCTGCACCTAAAATATAACTTAAAAAATGATATTTACATATTTAATTTTCAATTAAATAATTGATATTAATTAAAAATGAATGATTAATTAATTATACTTTATTAACTTTCCATCCTTTCCCCCTGCAAATCTTACATCCTGCTACAACACTAAAAATTACTATCTACAATTATAAATAACTTAAAATTAAAAACCATATTTGAAAACAATATATAACATGTACGATTAAAATATAATTTAAAAAAACATAAAGATACCTCAAAAACTATACTTTTTACAACTATATTATTGAAAACGATATTAACAACTACAATACTCTTGAAAATATTATTACTTACCTTAAATAATCGATATTCTTACAACGATATTTCTGCATCATGATATTTATGTTACATAATATTTAAAACTCGATATGTATGACTCGATATTATGTCCAAATACTGTCCTACAGATACCTACAGCAGACACTAAACCTCTTAAGCTATCCCATTGGAAATGGTGCTTGTACCCTGCATATAACTTAAAAAATCTTTTCAATGCTTGTTTTGTATAGTTCATTGATATCACCATAGATTCTTAGTAGACAGTCAAAATAAAAGCAGATGAGTCTCCCTTGCACTGGTTCAAAGTATACTAGAAGTATTTCTTGACTGGGGGTGGGTGGTTGAAAAGCTGATGAGGAGTGATACCCTGAAACCACTCCCAGGATCAGCCACGGTACGTGCAGGTAACAGCGGTGGGGCTGTGCGGCCGTGTAAGGGGGGATTTCGAGGGACGAAGCAGAGGGAAAATTAATTATTTATTTAATTTTCCCTCGGCATCGTCCCTCGAAATCCCCCCTTACCCGGCCTCACCGCCCCACCGCTGTTACCTGCATGGACCGCGGCTGCCCAGGATGCTTGTTTCTGGTCCAGGGTGATTTAATTTTAGATTCCATGAAATTTGCTTCCTCCTACAATACACTAAACTAAAAGGTCTACACACTGAGAACTGACTGGTTTGGGCAGTTTCTGATAGTGCAGATCAGCGAAAGGAAGTCCAATTAGAATCATCCGAAAGGAAGTCCAATTAGAATTATCCAAACCAAGTGAACTCCCCAGTTTGTGGTGGTTCAGGTAGTTCTTGCGGATGTACCTCAATTTCCCAGGAAGAACTACAGGAAATTACTCAAACCGCAAAAGGAGCCCATTTCTCAGGTTATCATATGGATCGAATTTGGACAGTTTTGTATACAAATTCCTTTCTGCAGGTGAATTAAAAAAAAAAAAATATTCTATAAGTTTGCATTCTGTGAATAGGTTCATCCACCACAAACCCAAGCATTGTTTCTAATTTGAAGATGATGCACGTGCTAGCAGAAAAGTATAAAGTATGCTAATAGGAACACCATTATCCATGCATATAGTCAGGTGCAGGCAGTGCTTTAAATGGAACTACAGAAGTACTGGTACTCTCTGTTCACAGTACCTATTTGTACCTGATAAGTGCTGGTACTTTTCCATTAAATGCAGTGTGGCAGAGCTGAAAAGTGCAGGTACTTTCCCCTTCAAATTAAAGAAGCGCAGGTACTCAGTACCGGACATGCCCATTTAAAGTACTGGGTGCAGCCACAAGTGTGCATATTTAAATTCACACGCCACAGAGATAGGAGTGCATCTCTAGCTGGTGAGAGCTGGTCCTGTAGCCTACGCAGGAGTACTGTTGTCTCATCTGCAGAAAAAAATCGAGGACATTGACCCAGAAAATTTGGATTTGGAGGAATACAGAGTGGTGACCAGAAGTGGGGAATGAAAAAGGAGACAGAGGATTCATGGGATAGGCGGAGGAGGCAAGATACGAGGTTGGTGGGAATACAGCTAACACAGTAGAGTCAAGGGCTCAGAGAGTCTCTGTCTTGTTTGTATTCTCTCCATATCTTTTATTTATTTACTCTTTGGGTCTTTGCCAAAAGATAACATGTGATATGAAAAATTGGTGTTGAAATCTCTTTTGCATTACTTGGCATTTGCCAGATTTCATTACTGCTCTTCTGTCTTCCCATCTCCAGCTTTCAGGGCCTGTGTTAGCCAAGACCTTTCAATTTTACTACATTTATATGTATATTGCACTTACTCATAGGGGCTTTCAGCTAACCCTTTCACCAGCTTGTCTGGGGCACAAAAGACTAGTGTTAAACCCTTTGTCAGTGTGCTCAGGCAGATTCTTTGTGATGTGCAGTTTGGTAGGTGACAGCTCCTCCCAGTTATCCTGAAAGAGATAGCACATCCTGCCAACACCTATTCCCCCTTCGACTCACTGTCTGGGAGCAATACACAAAGACTAAGTGCCAGCTGCACCTAGTCATGTGACCCAGAATACAGAGTGCAGGCACCAAATGGTTGGGACAAAAAAATGCCATCTTTCTAAAATTGGTATTTTCAGAATTGTGACTTAAAATTCGACTTTAACATCAAAGAGGGTTTTAAATTACAATTCTTTAGACACCAAATTCAACATTCCAACATGCTCCCAATCGAAAGTTGTCACCTATTAAATAATAAAATTACATGTTCCTCTTTTTAAATACACTGCACCCTGCCCTATGGGCTGTTTAGGGCCTACCCTAGGGGTGACATATGCATTAAGAAGGAAGGTTTAGGTCTGGCAAAAGGTATATTTTGCCAGATTGAAATTGCAGTTTAAAACTGCACACACAGACTGCAATGGAAGGCCTGAGTCACGTTTAAAAGGCTACTTAAGTGAGTGGTACAATGAGTGCTACAGTTCCACTAGTAGCATTTAACTTACAGGCCTGGGGTACTTGTACTACCACTTTACTAGGGACATACAAGTAAATTAAATGTTCCAATTCGGTCTAAGCCAATTTCACCATGTTTAAGGTGGAGAGCACAAACACTTTAGCCCTGGTTAGCAGTGGTAAAATCAACAGAGTCCTAAGGCCAGCAAATATGAAGTCAGCAAAAACAGGAGGATTGAAGGCAAAAAGTTGGGGAAAAACCACTCCAAGGATTTCAGATTCAACATTATGACAACCCAAAACGAGCACTGGCAAGGCCAAGAGGCTGTCAGCCAACGCCATACCTGTTGGCTTTACCAATGCTTGGTTGGAACCTGGGTGCAGTAATCAGAAGCTGAAAGGTGACCAGTCGAACTTTTGATCTGCCTCAGCGAGAAACAAAATTGTAGAACTCTGAAACTTATTATGTAGATGTTGGATTATGTGCATGGTCCCTGGAATTATGCAGCAGAAGAGGACTAAATTCAATGGCAGGAATGACTAAATTATGCAGCAAGAAAAGGCAAATTGTGCGATTTGAAGCAGTTTCACTTCACTATTTTGTCATTGTTACACATGTTTCAGAGTGTGATTTTACTCATTAATAACAGTTTAACACCTAAATGCAGCAACTAGCAACTGAAACGTGACCTACCTCTGCAAGGCAAAAGGCCTGACACTGCGCCTCAACATGTGTGGTAGCGCTCAGTTACCTTTAATCCGTTTAAGCTAGAAACAATATACTTTTGTGAAAATCTGCAAACTATGCAGAACGTGATGGATTATGGTGTGACAAATGCATTATTATATGGAGAACGCCAGAGCCTCAGAAAGGCATATTTGCAGTGGTCGTGATTATGTGACGAATAATACAAATTAGTAAACATGGGAACATTTCTCAACCGCACCATCACGTTTTCAAGTGGCCCTCACAGAATATCATGCTTTTCGTAATGTCATTGGTGTTTCAAAATCTATTGGTCAGAAATGTGTCAAAACCTATACCGCAGAAGCTCACCAAGAAATTTACTAACATCACTAACACTACTAATGCTGTTTCATTGTAGGATTTTGACTCCACCACGATACTGTTTTGAAGGTAGTGGTTTACAAAATCATATATCCTCTAGTGAATTTTTTCCAAGGCGTCAAACATGGCAGCTTAACAAACTACGGGAGCTTGTCACCTTTGCAAAACAATACCCAAGAGCAAATTTTCTTGCGAAAGAAGGGTTTGCAGGAGATTCTTATTTCTGAAAAAACTAACACGAGAAATCTTGCAAAAAGTTGTCCAATAGGAAAACAGCAAATTATATTTTTTTGCAGAACAAACCTCCTGCAAATTTTGTTGCTGACTAAAGTTTCTCACATAACATTTTGCCAGCAGAAAATTCAACGTGCAAAGGGGGCTTTAAATTGTTCACGAAAGGCATAAGTAAATAAATATATGCTTTTGTATTGCTGTTTCTATTTATCTTTTTATAAGAGGCAACATACACCCCTTAAAGAGGTGCTATGAAAAAATAATGGCTCTACCAAGGCTGACGCAGAACAGGATAAGTTCATTGATCAAAGAACCAAGAGGTAAGCTGGTGCCAAAAATTCTTTTGGCATTTTATCTCTAATGGAAGATTGTTTGAAAGTTTAGGGCCAAGTACTCTGAACGATCTTTCACCCCAAGGCAGCTTATGCAATTTGGGCATAGAGAAAAGAATGCTCTTGGGGGACCTGGGAGAGCGTGAAGGCTGATACCTCAAACATTTTTTTCTAAGCACAATGGAGAGTTGAAATGGTAAATATAAAACGTAATGTAAGAGATATTAATATTAATTCTTTTAGGTCTTTGGAGCTAACATAAGCTTTTTTCAGTTTGTTAGAAGACACTGGTTCAATTTTTCTGAGACCGAAAACTGCTCTTACTGTATCATTTTAGATCCATTGAAATATGCATAAATTCAATGCAGAGCAGTCAAAATAGGTACAACTCACAAATGTTTTGCTTAGATGTGCCACACAAACTCTTGTGCTTACAGCCAGTGTGCATGTTGAGTATGTGTATGCATGGTGTGGATTATAGTATGAGTTGGTGTTGTGGTGTGAGTGTGACTGTTGCTGCCAGTGGGATACATTTTGGATAGCCATTGGTTTGACATGGCACAAGATGGAGAACGCATAATTTGGCCCTCTCTTGCCGCATAATTTCAGTGGCCCTGTTGGTAGGGGAGAGGAGTTGAGCCAACAGATTCTGCTGTTAATGGTGAGAATGTTTCTCGTTAGGGCCTGCCCTTTTCTCTTTCCCTGTTTGCTACTTCAGGTAGGCTTTAGACAGCCAGGTTCAGAATTTTCATATTTTATTGTCCCCATCTATTGCATACCCCTGCTTGGAGCCAACATCATCACTACCTGCTGTAAGAGTCATCGCCTTCCACAAAAGGGTGTGTCTGCACTAGAGCCAGAAAACGAGGTTTGAAATGGAGCCACCCCAGACAGCTTATAGAACCTTAGACATTGGATCAACATCACATGTCTGGAAAATGAGCCTAAAAGTGGGATCCAAACAACTCCACTTTGTTGCATTTACAAGTTCTTCTAGACCAAGGAAGGAAGTGCTCTGCAGATTACTTGGAAAGTTGCTGTGAGACAAGTCTGGTGTTTGCTTGACACTGTCTCATGGAGGTGAGGGGACTTTACCTGAAGTCTGTGCAACTTGTTGGAGAAGCTGTTTTGAACCTGCCTTCCTGTACAGAGAGTAAAGGCAAGTGCCTGGCACTGTAGATGAAGAGACTGTCCAGGAGGAGAAACAAAGCTGTGTTCCAGGTGTGTGGAACACTCAGAAGGAGCTGACTGCTAACCTGGAGCATTGCCTGACTAACTTGTGTGGTGAGCGGATTTCCCGTCTTCCAATGTGTGGTTCTTATGGTCAAATTTGTGAAGATACATTGGACCAAGCAACAACATGCTATCTTAAGGACTGGTGCGGCAACTGCTGATGTGCAGCACAACTTCAGAGAAGCCCTTACTGCTAAGGTAGGAAATCTGCCATGGCCCTGAGGCATCAACTGTTAAAGACCATTACTCGCAAATCTAGCGTGAAGTACACATCTGCCAAAGCCCACAACCAACCCCAGGCTGGTCCAGGGGACAGGGGCACATCAATTGAAGAAGAGTATCCATTAGTTTGACCTGCTATTCTGATACCTGCAGCAGTCCAAGAGAGAGAAGCAGGAACTCCACCATATTTGAGACACAACACAGAAGATGAAGATCGTGTAAGCCGATACGCACACCCATCAGCACCAATTTAGCCCATTTCTGTTGAGCAAGGACATGCCTCCAGACATTGAGTAAGACTGTAATGCAAATAAAGATAGGCCACAATAGGAAGTTGTCCTTATTTGTGAGACTCCTCAGGCTGAGAAATGCTCAAACTAACCCTCAAGTTGCTGATGTGATAACAGCTTAGTGAAACGTGCACATGTGCCTAATGTTGCCTAATTTCAACTTGTGGGGAAGTCACCTCAGACACTGGGGAACACCACAACGGGGGGAAGAGGGCACCAGAGAAGGTATAGTACAATGCTAAAATCCCATGGGTGAGACAGTTTAACTATGTAAATGTACCACTAATGGTGTACTGTTGTGTTATTGTGCTAGACAGTGATTTATTGTGCCTGTTGCTTCACTGTTGAGTTATTAGTCTCTGCCCCGTATAGCCTACCTCAAGAAGCCTTTGACTGCTGCCCTGGATACCCCATGAGTCAAGTGCGGAAGGGGTGTACTTGGCTCAGTTTGAGGAGCCATAGTCGAAAGGACCCCAAAATACAAATAACAAATTAATAAAATCACTACAGTTGTGGCTCAGTAACCTCTGTCTGCCCTTTGTCTCCACAAACAGGATCTGACAGAGTTCATGAGAGCTTTTTCTACAGGACCTTATACTCCACTCACTTATATTAATGCAAGTAATTCTCTGTTCTCTTTTCCGAGTTGGTAATAGCTAGGCCCAATTGGCTCATGCTTGTCTGACATGTAAAGGGTTAGTCTGTTTTTAACCAGCAATACAACTTTGAAAGCTTTAAACTAACAATTAGAGCACCCTTATAAACATACTTTCCCTTACCCACAACCACACACCTTACTGTAGTGAGAGCATCAGACGATTTGGGCAACACCGCAGGTGGAAGTGGGCAATGCCAGATGTGGAAGTGGGGATGATAGTGGTGGATGTGAATGATGGCCTCCAAGGGAAAGGATTGGGCCCTGCCTCCTACTTTGAATATTATTTCAGATTTAACACTAAAT
The DNA here is from genome assembly GCA_963921515.1 of Calotriton arnoldi. NCBI lineage: Eukaryota > Metazoa > Chordata > Amphibia > Caudata > Salamandridae > Calotriton > Calotriton arnoldi. The sequence goes on from CAWUFW010014590.1 coordinate 310,627, forward strand.
ATTGTATATTATGCATATATAAAAGTCTATAACGAGAGATGGGCCACCAAAAAGTTATATGGTATTGTGATTATTATGTCTCATGATCTAAGACAGTAATCAATGTGGCATGGGTAATTGGTTTTGCAGAGAGAGCAAGACAGAGAGAAAGAGAGAGATGTGGTAGTATTTAGATGCTGTTCTCGCAAAAGAAACATTTGTCTATTATGAACACATCTGTAGAAAGTGCTCTGCAGGATTATCATATTCATTCTGGAGGTCATATCTTCATGAGGATAGAGAAACACGACAGTCAGTCTACTACACATAGAACACAGTCGAAAAAAATGTAAACTCATTTAAACGGGCTAGATGGAGTCAAAGGAGCAATGTAACTGAGAAAGGAAGTCTTAAACTGGAGACTAGTAAACTGAAAGAAAATCCGGTTTGGGCTCAGGGAGTTTGATAACCAAAGAGGAATACTACAATAGAGCTGAGGAAGACTTGCCATATCTGTCGTCGTTTGAAAAAGCCTTCCCTTGTAGAGAGGGACACCTGGGAAAGAATGCAAGATTAGTATAGTTTGTGGTACTCTGCGTCACCATGTCATGAGAGAGGCTTGGGTTTGCCACAGTAGGAAGGTGCATTGCGGGTGGCATTGTTTTATGAGACAGACAAAGGTGATTAAAAGACCACATACATTTTTCGAAGTTCTCTTGTCTTATTGGACGAGGGGGACACCATAATAATGCTTGTATTCTGTCTTTGTTTGAAAATAGACAGCAAATAGACATTACCACTGATATTGCACTGTACAGGTACACATCAACATTGACAAAGTACAAATTACAGCCAAGTGAATACAGCATACTTCATTACTGCATTTAGTAACTTTTCTTGTAGCTGCCTTTGCCAAAAATGACTTCCCATCTGTGACAACTTTGATCTCTCAAAAGAATAAGTTTATTTTCCTGCAGCTTGTAGACATAGAAACCTGATCACTTTCAGTATCCAGTGGGACAGCAGGTCAGAGAGGGGAAGGGGATGAAGTGATTTAAGAAATGTAATCGAAGATTAGTCTCTACGGTATTTTCTTTATATTACAGTAAATCTGTATAAATATGTTGGGTCATTTCCAGTTTTGGCAATGGAAATTCAATCCTTTCAGGCTTTGGGGACGTAAGCTCTTTCTACTGATAGCAGATGTGGTACGTTGCGAGGATCCTTTGGGCTTCACATAGCTTTCGAAGAAGGATTTTTAGTGGTATATTCTACAGTTGATGACCAAGTTCATATATAGTCATTCAATGGCTTTCTGAAGACCATTCAGTGAGGTCATACACATCTTCTTAGACACATCTATTCGTTCCTTGCTGTGTTGTGTTTTGGTTAGGCAGCTAGATTGTAGGTTCATATGCACCATGCAAGGCAAACATAGTATGAACAGATCTGATTGATCCAAGCTATTACATGTGTTGCTCTCTAGCTCACAGACAAGCCATGCTCCTTCCTGTCCCTCCCTTGCTGAGAGGCAGCAATAGCACAATAGTGACTTTGAGCATCTATGGGTGAAAGAGATGCCCTCCAACAAGCAAATGCAGAACAACCCCAATTTGAAGTCTAGGGTGTTAAATCTAAAATCTTCCAATGGCACAAAGTGTGCTTGAACTTGTACCACAAGCCAACAGTTTTGGAAAATCAGCTTGAATGCGTATTTTGTATTGAAAGTAAAAGTAATTGTACACTTCCAACTAAAACCTGCAAGCCAGGCACAGAATACTGACTCGCCCCCTATGTATCAGAAGTGGCGCAAACATTCCTTCAAATGTAGGAGTGTTGGCATTCGTTGCTTTAACAGGGGATATAATAAAGTGCAGCCTTGCTGCAGCCCATCTATATGCAGCAAGTCACCATAAAATGAAGATACGTAGTAAAATGAATATGTAAAGAAGTAAAGTGATCATGCAAGTAATAATTAAGTAAACCAATGAAACACTGGAATAATGTTTTCATAATTAGTGAAGTGCTAATTGCTGTGGGGAAGAAAGGGATAGGGTTGTTTCAAGGTGTAAGCAGCATGTTGTCTTTCGTTTTAAAGTTGTGGCTGTTTTTGGGTTGAGGCCCGTAGTTAGAGTTGTTTTTTAAATGTAGGGTAAGCATTAAGGTTAGAGTTGTAGTTGGTTTAGGGCTGTGTTTGGAGTTGTGTTTAAATGCATGAGTGGGAGTAAGATTAGAGTTGTGTGTGGTTTGGGGTAGTTTTGTGGTTATGTTTAAGCTCAAGTTTGGGTTAGGCCTGCGGCCTAGGTTTGGTTAGGGCTGCAGGTACTGTGACCGGTAGAACTGGGGTTGTAAAGGTGTCGGTTAGGTTTAGTGTTGGGATCAGTGTTGCTACTTCAGATTTTTCTTTAATCACAAGACACGTAAAATGCATTTTCTTCATTTTCGGTTTTTCATAAGCACTTCATTATACATGTATCTCCTAATGTTATTTATTCCTTGTATATGCTTTCCATAGGAAGGCTTTAGCATGGATTGGAATATGGTTATTTACTGAAGTGACGTCACAACAGTGGTTAACCGAAACTGGTTAACCACTGTTGTGAAGTCACCCAGGGGAACCCTTTGTTCCACAGTGCCTAGTAGAGCTTCGAGGGGGGTAGGGGGTGGGGGCAGGGTAAGTAAGCACACCCTGTCACATGGGGGGGATAGGCAGATAAGTGCCTGAGATTACACCCAGTAGAGAGCGGGGTGCGCAGCACACACATATACTCTATAGAAAGGACGATTTCATCGCGTTTTTCTGGCAGCGAGTCTCCTACAGAAAAAAAATAACAGATAGGACCGGACAGCAGGTGTGGTCAGTAATTGGGCTACTGCTATATTGGGCTATCCCCCCTGCTGCAGGTCTCCTCCCTCTCGTCCAGGAATTCACAGCTATTCGTAATTCCCCCTTTCACCATTTACCCCCTTTCCTACTTCATCCTTCTGTTTTTAACTCTCACTCATCAAAACATCTCACTCTCAAAACTTCATCTCTTCTGTTTCTCACTCCCTCTCCCAAAACCCACTCTCTATACCTTCTAACCACTCTTTGCTTACCATTCATTCGTTTTGTTCATCCCTCCTTAAGGGTACCCTGGCTCTAAATTTTGATATATCTACGGCATTCATAGTTGGGATCCTCATGTTTATTCTGTGTGTACTGACAGCTGTCGCCCTTATAATGAAAGGACGGCTTAGTGAGTAAACGCTTGTTTAGGAAATATAAAGTGACCTACAGGTCACAAGTTCGAATCCCGGCTAAGCCAACTCAGCCTTCCTCCTTTCAGCTATGTACAGTGAGTACCATTAAAACGTGTAATAAGGACACAATATTTACAGAGCTTCAAAATACCATGAGTGTCCTATATAAAAATCAATTATTTGTATCAGGCACCAAGGGGCCGATTCCGATCTCGGTCGGAGGCGGACCCAATACCATTCGGTCGGGAAAAAAGCCATGCGAAAGCCTGTTTCCCGACCGAACCGTACGCGGGTCCGGCCGAGCGAGTACGATGCGTATTCGCCGACCGACTCGTCCGGGCGTCCCGACAACTCCGACCGACTCGCTCGGACTCGAACCGCTCCGACCGACTCGCTCGGACCCGATTCGCACCGCGCAATGGAGACGTTTTCCGGCCGGGTAAGTACGATGCGCACCTCGACCGCTCCGACCGACTCGCGCCGTCCGACTCGAACTCGCTGTCGGAGCCGTACTTTGGGGGTCCGTGTCGGACCCCCTGTACGCGTACCCGTGCGAGGCGCACACAGGGGGACCCAAGGGTCCCCCTACCTGTGCGTGTACGCCGCGAGCGCTCGCGGCGTACTCGCTGTAGGGGGCGCCCTTGTCCGCCTCGCACCCATTGAGGCAATGGGAGCCCGCGTACGCGTTGTACGACCGGCTCCCATTGAGTTCAATGGGAGTCCGACCGACTCGTATCCGATAACATACGGACGCATCGGACTCGTTCGGTCGGACTGCACGGGTCCGATTCGGTCGGAAATCTCTCCGGGTCCGGCTCGGTCGGAGAGATTTCCGGCCCGAATCGGAATCGACCCCCAAGTGTCTAGGTAAAAGGGACTGGCATGTCTGAGTGATATGAGTACATTATCAACCTTAACGTTTAGCAAAGGGGCATTTCGGTATACATATTGTGACCTTTGCAACATCGTGCCCTATTAAAAACAAGAGAAAATTGTGCCATGCACAGAAGAGAACATTGTGCCATTACAGCAACTTACTGAGGAGTACCGTGCCATTCTCAAAAAAAGAGTGACCTGTGCCAGGCTTTCAATAAAAACATTTTGCCAAGGTCTTAAAAAATGGTTATGTGTATTTTCTGCAATTAATAGACATTGCAAACAATAGCAGATTAATGTGCCATGCCCTCAAACACGGGTATTTGTGCCATGCCTCCTACAAGAGGACAATGGGCCATGCCTGTAACACATGGATGCTGGAGTGTGCCTGCAACAAGGCATAAATGTGCCATACAGCAAAAGGAAGACATTATGCTATGCTAAGAAAAAGGATGATGCGTATGCCAATGTTAGGGCAAAAATACTGATTATCATGATTGAGATAAAACCACCGAAAACGACAACAAAGTTTAAATGTGCACCTTGCACTTGTGTAGAAAAACAATATTGAAAACGAGTTAAGTTGAACTATTCTGCACCATAAAAGTGTGCTTGGTTAGTTAGAGAATGGTCGAATCAATGAACATCGGGATTTTGAGATGAATTTTATAATTAATTACTTATATTTCTTACAAAGATGTAGTGAAGATGAAACATGAAAACTTAGCATTTCTTAACAGAGTGACTTGACAACATAGATCACTGCAAAACTTTTATGATACATGTTAGAGCTTTGAAATTTTAGTATAGATGTCTAATACTACATAGACTCTAGATTTTTAATTTCTTTTCAATCAAATTATTTAAAAAATATATATTTTACAATTTGCTACTTTTGAGAATTGCAGTAGTAGGCCATAATCACAGTTGCACTTTTATGTGTATTAATCACTGCCAGCCATTGTAGAATGCTTATATATGATATATTTGACTGATTTCATAATGCTTTTTAACACAAATTAGGAGTTTTACAATAAATGAAGTATGAGTTTAAAAGATGTTTGAGTTAACTTTTCTCTTTAGACTGTGCCTTTCCCATGGCCTTATGCAAAGAGCTTTGACATGTTTTCAAATGTTGCTTATTTGTTCTGATCATGCCACATTCTTTAAAGAAGAAACCAGTCACTTTTCCTTAATTCTCCTTTGTGTGGATTTCATGAGAACCTAAACTTTTCACCATATCCATGGAGAGCAACAATGTTAAAGCTTTTTGTTGACAAACCTGTGAGGATGCAATGTACTGTTCTTCTCATGATTCATATCGAAAAATAAACTGAAGTATCAATTTGCACCTGGTGAACGGAAGACTGGCCACATGGTGATCAGACCACAGTGGACTGACAACAACATCATGATGACCAATATGCCCTATAAAGACTATTGGATTTAGAAGGAGTGGGCTTCTGCTTCCCTCTCACTCTTTCTCTCTCTCATTACAGGTTTTGGCTGAGGACTCTGTTGGCAATGCTTTGAGAACCTTGGCTGTTGCCATCGTTCCATCACTTCCTTGACTCTAACTAGCCTGCCGAACTATCTTGCCTTTAGCATGTCCTTAGGCGAATGAATTTAACTGCTGGACTATTTGGAGCTGTCTGGTGAGAATCCAGATTTGAACTTTCTGGTTGATGCTCCATTTCCCTTTGCCTATACTTATGGACTTTCCCCTAGCGGACTTTAACTTGAATTCTGTGTCCCTGTCAAGAAAACTGTTGCCAGCTTCTCAGAAGACTCACCTGTCAGACGAAGGTTCATCTCATTCTTATACCCCAGATGGCAGAAGCGGCGTTCGCACGCCTGGTTGCTCTTGCAGAGACTCTTGCATTTCCTTGCTTTAATTAACAAATGAACTTTCAACATGGCGGTCGCCATGCAACTTAAGTCAGCATTCTAGTCGTTCAAGAGTTACTCGCCGGTAGGGTTCTTAGTGTGCGCAATTGTTGGAAACCGCGCACTTCAACTGTTCTTTCTGAAGAGGGAGCAGTGTTTCTTTTTGGTGCCCACTCTGACTAAAAAAAGTAGCGTTTCTTATGGCGCTTGCTCAGTCGGAGAATCACCTCAAAATTCGGTTTTGACTCCACCCCCCTAGTGGAGCAGTGTGCACACCCGGGAATGAGCTCAAAGGAGACTAGTGTCTCATCTATTTTTGAGCCCAGAGAAAATTCCAGTGAAGCCGCTTAGATTCCGAAGTTCGTTGTCTTCGTCACAAAAGGACAGTAAGAATTTTCTACAGAGAGACTTGTTTCAGTAATGCTTAAGAAGGTGTTACAACCAATGTTGTCGATATTGTAAAATCATCTCCTGCAGTTTACAGAACTCAACTAACGCTCCTCCTTGGAGCGGACATTTCCTCTGCCAACCTTCATGCTATATTTTCTATTAGTGTGGAACGGTGAATTTGGTATTTAACTTCAAAAAGATTCCATCTTAAATCACATAAGAGAGAAGCAAGCTTCCCTGACAATTCAGGTAGTGGAGTGAAAGAAAAGGCACGAATGAGAATGAATGATTGCAGTCAGAAGTGGATATTCACAAGAAATGGCGAAAACTATCGCTAACCTCAGTTAGCGTGCATTTTCTTATCGTCGTGTACCGCGGGGAACTATCGCCGTGTTAGCGGCGTATTCACAACACGCCGCTAACAGGCGATAGTTTCCCCTAACGGGTCAAATGTCTGGCGATAAGGTTAGCGTCACGGCGATAAAAATCGCCACGTTAACGTGAAAAAAGTGGCGATGGGCCAATTAGCGACCAGGAACGGCACGCAAATTAGCATCAGCGCAATTTTTCTCACGTTAGGCGGGAAAAACCAGTATAAAACGCCCGCCAAGCAGCCCAAACATCCAAAAAAAGAAGAAACAATTGAGAAGAAGCATGGAGGAAGCTGGACCAAGTACAGAAGCCAACAACAACCCCCCAAACACCCAGGAGGACCAGCCAGAGACCCGGGGAAGGGCAAGCAGAAGAGGAAGAGCCGGTTCAGTCCGCAGGAAAACCAGGTCCTGATTGCTGAGGTGACAGAAAACCAACAACAACTTTTTGTCAGCTCCACAGTGTCATTGGGAACAAAAAATTCAATATGACAGTCCATCGCTGCCAAGGAGAATGCTGTCGGAGAGGTGAGGAGGACAGTGGACGACTGCAAGAAGCGCTGGCATGATGTTAAGCGCAAGACCAAGCTGAAACTTGCACCAATCTCAAAGCAGCAATGCAGACTGGAGGTGGGAGTCCAGCGCCGCAGGAGGAGCTGTATGCGTTGGAGGAACAGGTGTCCCAAGTCATCAGCGAGGAGACAGTGGTTGGAGTTCCGGGACAGAATACTGCTCAACATGACCAGACACAACACCAACAGGGTGAGTAACAACCAGGGACTCGGGGGACGGGGGGAGATGGGCCTAATGGCACCCATGCCCAATGAAATATATTGCAGTGCACACCCACAATGACTGTGGATCATGTCCCGGATACCCTTGGCCCTGGTGGATAGACACATATCACCCTACTCACACAATACATTACAAGACACATATTGGTGGGCTCACAGACCTGGAAATGTGCACATAAAAGTCCAGCAAATATAGTCCAAGTATCATATCAGACCACAAAATAAGGGCTACATGAAAGAGCAAAGGGCCACATTGATTGGAGATGCTGCAGGGTGTCTACATGGCCCCCTGCCTCAACACCACACATATGCATGTTCCCGTATGTCTGAGTCGTGTGCAAGATTGTGCATCAAGGGTGACACTACTGCACACAGGGGTGTGGAATTTAATAAAATATCTACTTGTCCATGGGGCAAGTTGCTTCATAAATCTACTTGTCCTGTAACAAAATCCACTTGCCCCTATGTGCCATGTAATGCTGCAACAAATTACGCAGCAATCTCATTATATAAGAGTTCTGATATAGCCTCTCTGATTATGCCAGGGTTCGTACCATAGTAGTGTTTGAATACTAGCAATTCCCTTATGCTGCTATGTTTCTGCAGGTCTACATACTGGGGCTGAAGGTAGTGGTAAGCAATAGTTCCAGGGTTGGAATGCCCTTTTTAGTCTGTGCAAACCTACTAACGTGCATGTTTTAAGGGTTTTCAACAACTCTTCTCTAATCTTTTCCCATACTGAGAATGGTTGAAAATTTACTACTGACAGTGGCAGACTTAAAACTTCTTCCAGGCTTGGGAAAAAAGTGGTTGGAGGAAAAGTGAACTTGAAAACATTCAGATTTTCACATGAGCAAATCTGCACCTGCATATTTGCTCATGCTAAAATGCAGTTCACAAATATTTTCTGGGAGTATTATTTCTTGGCCTACTTCTGTAAATTCTTGTGAAATCATGGAAACTGTACATATGCACTTAATGCAAGGATATATACCATGGATGCACTTTTGAGACTTTCTTTAATAATTGGGCCTCTAATTAGGCCTGGCGTTAACTATGACCTTTTGGTTTTTTTAAATTCTGTCGGTCTCTCTCTGTCTATCAGCTGGGATCCCTGTAAGTGACAGTATTCTGCTCTTTTAGAAGGAGCATATTGGCACACAAAGTAGTTTTGTTCAGTGTCCAGAACCGCTGTGGCAATGTGTGCTGAGACCAAATTTATTTTTATTTTTTTTGCTTTTGCCAATGCTTGTTAGAATGGTGAGGGCCCAGCAGCTCCCACACCGATAAGGTTTTACAAAAACCATGCCTAAACAAGTCACGCCTTGACAAAACCAAAAGGCTGACCGCCAATTTCAGACCCACTAGCTTTGCCAATGCTTGTTTATTTTTGTTTCCCATATTCGTATTTAAACTGGTTACACTGATTTTCCATTCTGAATATTTTTGGGAAATACTAGCATACATCAACATGTTACTAAATGATGCTGCAAAGATACGGTACCTAAAATCTTACAGTAGTTTAGCTAAATGTTGTTTTTTTTTCTTACATGCATTTTTTTGTGAACATTTTATTTTGAAAGCAAAGAATCATCGCTCTTGCTTTCAAGCTTCTGCAAATATTTGCATATAATCAGAGAGCATTCTGGGTGCATTATACAGAGCCTCATATTACTAAACTTTGTAAATGTGTGTACATTTATACTGGAACCACCGTCAGTAGTGCAGGCCGAGCTTACAACATTTACTTTTAGTGCTCACCCTAATAATAAAGGCTTTGCATTAATGAACCATAAATACAAGTTTGAACAGCATTGACACACATATTACCTTAATTGTAGAGAATGCCCTTCCCTGATCCATAATGTGGTACTGTAAACTGGCAGCCAAAGGGTTTGTGCTGCAGGGGGTTGGGCCTACTTGTCCCGAGGACAAAATACACATGAAAACTTGTTGCCCTTGACCCCAAACAATATGTCCCGGGCGTCGGGCTATAGGAATTCCACATCCCTGTGCACATACACAATCTTGCACACAACTCAGACACACGGGCACAATGGTGCTTGTGTGCTGACATAGCTGGCGGCATGCCCATTCGTGCACATGATCAGTCACTTACACACTGCATCCTCATTTTTTGCCCAGAGAGATGCGGGCCGGGGCAGACCAGTCTTATATGCGTGGTGATGAGGCAAGGGGGCCATGTAGACATCCTGCCCCATCTCAAGTTAATGTTCCCGCTTGCTCGTACAGGAGATGCAGTCCTGTGTACACCAAGTGAGAAAGCATCTAGTGAATCTGCATACCATAAACACATGCATTGTCACAACAAAGTGATCATGTAGCCTACTGGCTAAAAGGTGCATATCCCACAATGCACACAATCAGCAGACCTGAGTCAAAATGTGATGTAATACAATGAGCAGGGGGGAGATGCCTACAACACTACAGTTCATGGACAATGCAGTTCAGGAATGTGTCCCCCAAATATGTACCACATGACTTGTCCGTGTGCCATACTCACATAACTACAATGTCCCTGTATAGATGTCTGACAACGTAAGTATGACAAAAAGCAAGGATAGCAAAGTAGCACCAAATAATGAAAAGTAGCAAAATTGCACCATCACCCCTTAGGTCAAATAGCACTCCGCCACTATCAAGTGTACACATCTGCCATACAGAAAGCTGCATTCCACATCAGTCCTGTCGTGAGTTGCCCATTACACCATTATGTGCATGTAAACCCATCAGTTTGGTAAGTCAACAGTGTCAGTTAAAAAATAGGCAGTCATGGTCCTTATCATCCACACGCAAAGCCCGGCATTCAATATCCTGAACCATTACAGCATGTATCATCCATGTGAACATCTGCGTTGCAATAACACAAACACACATCACCCTGCCATTTGCATCTGTTGGGAGGGGGGCGGAGACAGGGCCTGAGCACCGCTAATACGCCTTAGTAAATCCACATCCATCAAATCCAGGCCCACACATACACCACACATGGGGTCAATGTTGAGTGTAATGGGTGTTGACACTGTACAGCCAGCATAAACAATGGAAACTCAACCTGCACCATACTCACAACGGGTAAGCCAACAGGAGGGCAGTAAACAATGCATGCAAGAAAAAAGTTGACTGACGACATGCACACAAGATAAAACACAATAGCCAAAGCTAGCTGGATGCACATGTGTACCGCATTGTACAGCACACATAGGAACAGTAAGTAGGCCTTCGTTGCAAAGGTGCATAAAGGGGGCCCTCCTCACACATTTCTATTCCCGCACCAAACCCATGCACATGTGCAGTACCTAGCAAAGCTGGCTGTCTGTGAGCCACACTGATAAAGCAAGTGACAGTGCATGATGAATAGCATGCCTGCCCACCCAACATATTAACAGGGTGCAGGCCACATCACTGAAGTGCCTGAGTGTGGACTTCATCCTTAAAGGAGCAGGTCACACTCTGACACTTCCTCATGTACATACAACCCCTTACGTAAACAAGACATCAGCTGCCAAACAATGCTCAAGTGTCCCAACTCTGACCAAGACCCATATTTAGCTCACCTTGCAAGATCTCACCATTGTAAAGGGACATGAGTGAAAGGCCCACTGCTTGAAAGGGATAAGGGGCAGCAATACCAAAGCTGCTGGGGCGACTCTACCACAATGCAGTGCGCACACACACATCAATCTGAGCTACTCAACAATGACTACAATGTGGGACAAACTGCATCACTTCCACAACTCAACAGAGGGCACAACTGGTGCTGCTTGTGTGTAGAAATTAACCATTTGCATGTGTCATAACTGTAAACTGTGAGATGACAATGTACAACTACAATATCACATCTGTGATGTTGCACCAATAATCACTATCCGCCAAAAAACATGCATCTCCTCCCAAACTGTCACAATGGACATTGTCATGCAGTCTGCCTGTAAACTCATCCAATGCATGTTCATACATGAAACACACAGTTAAACTGCATCTCCCCTTTACATTGCAGAGGGAGAAACATCACCTCCTGAACAGCAGCCTGTCCCACTCTTCCCTGATGAAGAAGAGGAATTCGCCACCATCAACACGGACACCCTCCAACAGGTGCTAGACTCACTCAGCACCCCATCTCCAGGAGCAAGGCAATTCAGCCGCGTAGTGCAAACTCCACCCCCTGCACAAACCACACAGCAGCAAGCACCTACCACCACAGCTGTCTCAAAGGACCTTGAGGACCCACTACTGGCATTCCAACGCCGTGCGGTAGAGGTCCAGCAGGAGATGGCTGATCAGGTGCGGGTGGGGTTTGACAGCCTGGCGGCCAAACTTGATGCCGTACGTGGGTGTCTGAGTCCCATTCAGGACCACCTACAGAACATCACAGACACCCACAGTCCGCTCCATGCCCTCTGACATTCCATGGCTGACATCGCTGGAGTCATGACTCAGAGACAAGAACAACTGTCCAGTCAGAGTGGCTCCAGCGATGGCAGCCAGGAGTTGGGTCGCATGCGTCGAATAATGGAGAACATGGAGCGGATGCAAGCGGAACAAATGGCTGCCACAGCTTCACATCAACGCAATGTAGCTGGAATCTTCCATGCCCTGCAGCTGATCATCACTGCATTGCTGCAGCAAGGTTGGGCAATGATGAATGCTGCTGCAGCTTCTACATCCACATCTCCGCCCCCTGATGTGTCAGTGCCTCACAGTGCTGCAGCCAATCTACCACCAAGCCCATGTGAGGCACATGACACATCAAAGGACGAAATTGTGGATGAATCTGCATTTTTGCAAAGAAGAAAGCGGTAGCATTCATCTATGCCAAATGGCTTATTTCTCCTTGGATCTGGGCTCAGCATCATGGCCCGTAACATCGTCTTCCACTGTCCCCGATACACTCTGTGACACTCACCTTGGACCTCGACATGGACTGCCATATCATGTCTTGTTCCCAATGACACTGCAATCAGCCTGCAGACTGAACTCTGCCTCTTCTTCAGGACATTTCCCACCAAAATGACTCTGGCTGGCCCTCCACTGGGCATCAATGGAATGTGGGGATTCTTTGGCCACGTACTGGTCCAGTCTTCACCAATGTCAACAGACTTGTAAATAAATATTTGAACTCACACAGATGTGTGTTGTCCATAATCAATCAAGTATAGGGGTATCTAAAAATGTAGGCACAATGAATCCACCAAAAGGTACACCAAGGGAAATAAGAGAAATGTACATGTTTAACTGTGACCCAGATAGGCAGTGAGATGACCGCGTATGTGTGAACTAGCTGTGCCCTCATTTCTCCAATACAACAATCTAGCAACATCCCAACTGAGCCCCACGTCCATTAAGGAAATGGGCATGTTTGCAAAAATGTCAAAGTCTGTTGCAGGCCACAAGTAGTGTCCCCCTTTAAAATTGCTAAAAACTATCTCTTGCCAGATCTACTCACACTCTACGGGGAGGACAAAACTTGTTGTGATGGTGCGCATTGCATGTCACATCCCAAGATGGTGCACACCATATTCACATTGATGAAGATTCGTAAGGGTACATGTCTACCATCCACAATTTGAACCACAATGTCTGCCTCAGTGAAGTAGAGTTGGCAATAGGGATTCCCCCCAAAGTGCAAGGCGTCAGTCAGACCCTTCATGTGGATGAACAATGCTTACGATATTAGGAACCCTCTCATGCTGTGACCACTGTGACTGGATAGGGCAATGTGACTCGGGATGTGTGGTGCACTGCACGTAGCATATAGTCAGAAGCAGTGCCACCATTTCAAGGGTGGCATCACTACGAGCCAATGCCAAAATTTACAGCTGGGAGAAGTGGCCATGACACTGGCACTACAGGGAGCAATGCAACATTCCCCCTCTTGTGTGCTGCAGAACAGTGTGCCCGCCCAAAAACTTCATCAGGGACAAATTCAAAACCTTTCAACTTTAGTGATTCACAAAAGGCATTTAGGAGAAGTGAAGTCAGTACATCTAACTGTACTACTCCTAAATGCCAGTTGTGAACACCGGAAAACGTAAACGCATGACTTACTCTCAGATGACTTATGTGAATCAGGCCCACTGTTTTGCCATATGCAGTTCACAATGGACCCACAGAAAGACTACTACTTGCATGGCCCGGAGGTTCAGCCTCCATGCACAGGAACACATAATTCAAATGAATCTGACACACTTGCACTACGCAGCAAGTGTGCCAAGGTCTGTGCAATGTAAATGGACTCAGCGCCAGGAGCATGTGAGATGCAGGGCTATGACGCAATCTGTGGTACCCGGCGCATACATCCATCTCCATGATGGATAACAGTAGCTACTACAATATCCTCTCAATGCCACATCCCTACGTTGTGTTGTAAATGGGCAACAATGTGCTGTCCAACTCCGTGAGTCACACTTAAGATGTATAACTTCACAAACGACTGCCCCTAGACTAGGACGTAAATCCTACTTGCCACCCTGTCATCCATGCAAGTTTACTGTGCTCACATCTAAGGTATCCTGACACAATCCATCCTGCTAAGTAACATGTCATGACCACACTTACACATTCAACGGAGTGTCCAGTGATGATATGAGATGCATACAAGGTGAAAAGCCACACACCACCACATCACCCCTGACATAAGTGCAAGCAGAAATCAAAACTAGTAACCATTTATTATAAAATTACAAAATGTATCTTTCCTAAACTACCAATAATCATAACTACTACTAATCTAAACTAAACTAACTAGAATAAAGTGAAAAAGGACCTGAACTATCTACCTTAACTAATCCTAAACACGCAACAACATATCTAATACATCAACCCCACTCCCACCCTTAAGGCACATCATGAGACAGGACAAAGACATCTAAGCTATACACAAACTAACTACACACTTAACCTACACAAAGATATATTGTTTTGTATATTTTTATAGATTTTTTTAAACAACAAAGACATCAACCCCCCCACCCAAAGAAAAAGGAAACTTATCCCCAAATACTATATAATAATAATAATATAAAACTACCTTAAAATCTAACACTACCTATGCCTACACTAAAACTACACTACCTAACACTTAAAATACTTACCTAACACTACCTAAAATACTAGATTAAACATTGGGGGAAGGGAGAAGAGGGGGATGGGGCTCTACATGTGCAGGCATCATGGTAGTCCCAGGGCTTTCTTAATGTCCTCCATGAGCCTGGTCTGCTCGGAAATCTCCCTCCTAATCTCTGCCAGCATCACATTGTTGTCCATCAGAGTCCTCCTGTCCCGCAAAGTGAAAGTCACAACCTGATCGGCAGGTGCAGGTGGCGCTGTCCCCAGTGTGTGTGAGGTTGTAGGGGGACGGGACACTGCCTGTCCACGCTGGGACCCACCACTGACGCCATAGGGTCCTGGGATGGCCTGTGTGCCACTGCTTCTCCCACGTGTTGCTACCTCGGGCACTGACTTCCAAGTGCCAGCTTCCCGGTCTTCCTGGTACCTCCGTTCCATGTTGCGGTACCCTTTTGCGACCTTCCTTACGTGGAGGTACCGGTCCTTCCTCACCTGGAAGGCATGGGACTCCTCTGGCGTCATGTTGTATGTAAAATATGAACAATGGGAAATTGTGAGTCCTTTGGACTATGTCAATGTTCTCCATTCAAATCTGGCATACAAGATCACTTAAAAATGGGAGCCTACACTCTGGCTTAACTATGTGTATTCAGAGAATGACCTGCACAACAAAATGTTGAATCCAGGATCAGTGACTACATGCTGGGGAGACTTACATGCCACTGCATGGCATGGGACATGTACAGTCACAACCAAATTAGACTATCAGTGTAAAATGATGGTGCTGTGACATACCATGACTGAGGGTGACATGTACAAGGAATCGGAGGAGGGAGGCATTATCCCTCCGTGTTTAGCGCCACCCTCATCCTCTCCTGCAACACAGTGCAGCATCATATGTACGATGCTCATGTGCAGCCCTGCTTGTCCCCCAGCGACTGTGTGCAGTGTATCAAGTCTGCGCAAACACAGGCACTCTTGTACAAGAGTGCAAGGGTGTCTGTGTGCAGGGGGGGCTTGTTGATGTGTAGGAAGATTACCCTACCGGCACAGGAGCAATACTGGGACAGCCCTACTCACACTTTCATCTGTGCTGCATCATGCAGCACACATGGAAACACGTCAGGTGGCTGAACACTGACTTGTACATGAGGCGCTGGGCCTCTCTCCACCACTACTTCACAATAGGTGGGGCTCATTCACCTGAGCCAGAGTCGACCAGGGAATTACCCCAAGGAGGAAGCATGACAACACCATTGCAGTGGACAAACATGCCTATGTGATTCTTTGGGCCATCTTCGCTAGGTGTTTGTGGAACGTGCCATTGATATACTTGGCTCAGAACTACGCACTGCTACTTCTGTGAAGCTGGTATGCAGCATACCTGCGAAATTACTTTGTCGACCTGTGTCTGAGCACGCACGGCCTGAAAACCACAGCCTCCCTGTGCATAATCGGGCACACTTGCACAGTCATCTCAGTCAAAGATGAACATGCATTCCATGTCTGCTGATACTCATCAGCTACACCACTTACATGTCTCCTATCCTATCAGTGCGCTCTGTCATCTACATGCATGTGCTGTAGTGACAGAACCCATAGACCTAATTTACATGTGTATCCCTGACTGGGGATGTGCAAAGTTACAACTGGAAGACAAATGCACAGCTCCACCTTAACCTACTGATTCATACACACTTATGACTTCAACAAAACATCATCACACTGTAGGCAAGGTACATGTGATACACACCCATACTGCATACTACGCCGTCACATGGTTTAGCCAGCCATTCATGACACCGCACTATGCCAATATATGATGTTTGAACTCACCAGTGGCGTGTGGGTCCTTGAACTTGTCGATATCCCCCTGCGTGATGAGAGGTCGTCCAGCTGTGAGACATAAAACCCAATATGTTTTGGTATCAGACGTGAAATTACACGTGTCATATTCATCATACATTTCATCACCATTACAGACAATGCTCCGTAACTGTACTGTTGCGTAACATGTTTGCTAAATGATTGGGTCTACTTTGCCTGCCATTCACACAAGACCTGTGACTGCTGAGTCGGGCCAAACAAGATGACAATGCTAGCAGACTTGCGCATTCTAGTTGTGTGACACATTCACAAGGCCCCATTTCTACACGCAACATGATGTTATACATGCTCTGTGTATGATTGCATCGCTGCCGATCGCACAAGGCTGTTTCACAGGTGTTGGTGGTGTATGTCACTCTGGAGATGTCCTATTACCTTTGAGCTATTGTACATGTTTCAAACATTGTCACACGGAGCCTATGTACAACGGAAGCGTAGCAAACGTACCAATATTCATGTGCACAGCATTTGTACACTTCCTTTTGTGCAGCACACAGGTCCCAGACACAATGCCTTGGATTGTTCATGTACAGTCACCCTTCCTGTGCACAAACAATCTTTGTCCTGCACGCAGTATTGCACAATGGTGCCAGCCTTGTCACTACAGTGCTAAGTGTTGCGCAAGCACAGTGGATAACACCAACCTGCCCCCTATGCTTGTCAATATGATGCAGCGTTGTGTTTCTGATGTGCCAACATTAGGCGTGAACGCATGACGTCTTCCGCCTCACTCTGCCACATTTTTGAACTTGGACACCAGTGTGTCACACACGTAAATTCTGGCTTTACATTACAGTGTTCATAATTAAATTTGGAGTTTAAACTTACCACACTGTAGGCCAACAATGAGTCCCAGGTGGTCCAGCAGGTCACCCTCTCGGGCCAGGCAATCCTGCCAGCGGTGCTTCCATTGGCGCACAGT
Organism: Calotriton arnoldi; assembly: GCA_963921515.1. Classification (NCBI taxonomy): domain Eukaryota; kingdom Metazoa; phylum Chordata; class Amphibia; order Caudata; family Salamandridae; genus Calotriton; species Calotriton arnoldi. Next base: position 328,065 of record CAWUFW010014590.1, read on the forward strand.
CCGTTCCACCCCAAAGACCGCTGCATCTGCGCCCGCACACGCTCCCACCTGACCTTCCGCACCTTGACGTCATATCCGGAGAGGATACGGCCTCCCATCGCCACCATCTGGGGCAGGTAAAAATGTATCAACCAGAAGAAGCCCCCCAATGCCCCCTCGGACATCCTGCCCTCCCTGCCCACACCCACCATCTCCCTGCACACACCTAAACCCACTGCCACAAATCAAAACCCACTATAACAGACCCAACAACTACAAAGTAAGTTAACTACCCCAAGACAAACACCCGACAAGATTGAGGACAAGAGACAATAAAACACGTAAAAAAAAGTACACCACACTTCACAGGGACACTATCGACAGGACACAGGACACAGCAACACTCTCCAAATCACCAATCTGCAGCACACACCACCAAACACCTCCAGCACTCTCCACAATCACCAGCAATGTGCTCAAAAGAGAAAGTGAAAGTGCACAGCACTCCTCCAGTAAACAGGAAGCATGCAAACATCACTTCCTGTGTGTTTGCGGCCCGTTTTTTGACATAGCGATGAAAATCTGCATGCAAAAAGGCTTTGGGGTAACATTTCGTATAGTTCAATGTGTTTAGCGATGTATTTCCCATCGCTAGTATGAAAAATACATCGCATTTTTGGAATTGCGGGTATTTTTGCACGCTAAGTGCAAGTTCTTACACAGATGAACAGTCTTAGATGAAATTTCATTTCTTGTCCCAAAGAACACCATGAAAAGCTATATTTGACCCCAAATGACAACCAAATTTTCATATTTGTCCCCAAATGACACCCAAATTTTCATATTTGTCCCCAAATGACACCCTAAATTTCATATGTGACCCCAGATGACACCCTTAATTTCATAATTGAGCCCAAATGACACCCTTAATTTCATAATTGACCCCAAGTGATACCCTAAATTTCATAATTGACCCCAAATGACACCCTAAATTTCATAATTGACCCCAGATGACACCCTAAATTTCATAATTGAGCCCAAATGACACCCTTAATTTCATAATTGACCCCAGATGACACCCTAAATTTCATAATTGACCCCAAATGACACCCTAAATTTCATAATTGACCCCAGATGACAACCTTAATTTCATAATTGACCCCAAATGACACCCTAAATTTCATAATTTACCCCAAATGACACCCTAAATTTCATATTTGTCCCCAAATGACACCCAAAATTTCATATTTGTCTCCAAATGACACCCTAAATTTCATATGTGACCCCAGATGACACCCTTAATTTCAAAATTGAGCCCAAATGACACCCTTAATTTCATATGTGACCCCAGATGACACCCTTAATTTCATATGTGACCCCAGATGACACCCTTAATTTCATAATTGAGCCCAAATGACACCCTTAATTTCATAATTGACCCCAAATGACACCCTGATATTCATAGTTTACCACTATTGACACCCTATATGTAATTTTTATCCACATATGACACGCTGAACAGTAGAATTTCGTACCACATTTGACACCATAACATGTCTAGTTTAAGACAAATGTCACCCTAAACAGCATCTCTGTTCAGAGGTGACATATCCACCATCAGTTAAAAATTGTGATATTGTTACCACTTAATGTTACACTTACACTTGTCAGAGTGATGTACTCATGCGGAGGAGAAACATGCACACTGGGTATGTGTGTAGTGTTTTTTGTTTACATATACTGTGCTTGGGGTCATTTTGAACTAATATATGATTGCTAAGGACAGTCACGATGTGACGTGCTCAGGTGAAGAAATTGTTTATGATTCTGTTTCTTCGGGCTGTTCCTCTGCAGAAGCTGTGGGGGTGTGCTCCACCTGCCTCATCTTCCTCATCATCCTGAGCATCGTCCGGTGCATCTGGCACTTGGATCCATGGGGCATTGGTGCGTACACATATATTGTGCAATACACAACATGCTATGATAATCTTGCACACTATTTCTGGGCTGTACAACAGTCTTCCACCTGTGATGTCCAGGCACCGAAAACGTGACTTTAGCACACCAAATGTGCGCTCCACATTGCCCCTGGTGTGTCCAAGGGCCAAATTATACTGCCTCTGGGCCTGGGTGTTGGTGGCTCGGAGGGGTGTCATCATCCATGGGGTGAGTGCATATCCTTGGTCACCTGTAACATGTAATTGAGAGATGTGTCCATTAGTAGTTATGTATGCTGTGTGGGCAGTGTTAATATTTTTTCGGTGTGTGATTGGGTCTACTTTGGGATTAATGTTTGCCATGTGTAGCTTCTGACAAAATGACCAGCATCAATGCGAATTACCTTGCCTCACAGCTGCTCGTCTCTCCCCCCGAGCCTATTCACTTGTGTGCGCTGCGCGGTTGCATCACTAGCACTCCAACAGCGCACCAATGTCAGGCCGGTCTGCACATGTCCGCAAGCCTGACACCTACACCATCAGGGTCCCTGGCTCTACTAACATCTAGCGCTACCACTCATCTGCCCTCCTCGCAGTCAACACCAGGAGAATGTTTAGATGCCAATGGGCCACACACGACACGGCTCACATTCTGTTCAGCTGCTGCCACTGCCACTAGACCTTCCCCACCGCCCAACACCTGCAGTTTCCGATCCAGACCTGCCACAAAGCAACAGTCAGTGGCACCCTCACCTGCAGGGCCCACAGAGGGCGGGAACGCTTCGCAATCACCATCAACATCATCACACGCCATGTCATCTACTCCATGGACTACGTGCTCATCCATGAGCAGAGCCTCCACCTCACATACCACAAGAACTCCAACTCCATTACCCTCTGGCAGATGCTTGCTAACATCGAACTGAGCCAACTCTTTTCAACACTGAGCCACAAGGCAGGGCACACCTTTGACCCCATCTTCACATGTGGAAACTGCGTCCACTTCATCGACACCACTCAGCGCCCATGGTTTGACCAGCACAGCGTACACTCACTCGTCGTGATATCCCATGACACCCAAATCCACAGCTGGCGCCACACAGAGTTACTGGAGCAGAGTCACAGAGGATCTGGTACACTCCACAATCAACAGCAACACCCACATCGCTGCAGGCAACGCCAACAGCCCTGGCCGGAATTTCCACACATGTATCTCCAACTGCGCAAACACACTTGCCCCGATATGCAACTCCAACATACAGCGTGCAATGAATGCCACCTCGGTCACCAACAACATCCAAGATGACAGATGCATCTGCAGACGCCTGGAGTAGAACTGGAGCTACATGAAGGGAACCATTGGACATCACCACGTACAAGGACACCTGGCTCAGACTCTCCCTCAACAAGGCGCACACACACCCCAGACTGGGGTTCCAGGGAGGATTGCAGCAAGTTGCAACATGGATGTTCAACAACTGGGGGGTGCCCTACAAAGAGGAGACATTAGTCCTCATCCTCTTGATCACCCCATCAGCATGTGGCTACACCTGGTGGGCCACCACCTTCGGCCGGCCCCCCCATGACAACTCTAGGTACCTAGGCATCATACTCTACTCCTCCCTCTCCATGTACAAACAGGTCTACGCAGTGGCCTGCAGCTGCTTCGATAGCCTCTGCATCCTCCATGCTACCTTCACATGGTTCCCACCCCCGTCAGGTAGGACAGTCACCAATGCTGTCATTGCCATCAGGCTGGACAACGGAAACGCACTATATGCCCACATGGACATGTCTGTGCTCTGCACACTAAGGACTGTCCAGCACACCACCGTCACACTCGGCCTTGTGTACGGTGGGCCTGATTCACAGAACTAACTTACGTCAAAAACGTAAACAAAAGGTTAGTACGTTTTAGGTATTCACAGAATACACTTACTCATTTTGGTATTCACAGAATGAACTTACTCATTTCGGTATTCACAGAAGTTAGGAGTCCTAAAGTTAGGACTACTAACTTCTGTGAATACCGAAATGAGTAAGTTCATTCTGTGAATACCAAAATGAGTAAGTGTATTCTGTGAATACCTAAAAAGTACTAACTTTACATTTACGTTTACGTTTTTGACGTAAGTTAGTTCTGTGAATCAGGCCCATTCTTTCTTCGTAGGTCGAGTACCTCCATCGCACATACTTGGTTCCCACCTCTCCCCACATTTCCAATTGTGTGGCAGAGGGGCTATGCCTTTGGGAATGGTTTGTCTACATGGCTGGCCCCAGTTACCACAGTTACTTGTGTTGTCGTGTCTGGTAGGTGGGCATGTTGATTGGCATGTTATATGTGAGTTTGGAACGTGTGCATTCTCACAGTTGTGAGTTCCATGATTGTGGAGTTGAGGTGTGTGGTGTGTTCAGTTAGTACGTACCAACGAGCAGTGCATTTCCATATGTGCCATCCTGAAAGCGCTGGTTGATGATGGACTGGCGGAAGATGTAGGAATCATGCACACTGCCTGGGAACTTGGCTACGACATTGGTGAACAGGCCCCGGTGGTCCACTATTGCCTGCACATTGAAGGAATGTGTGTGCTTTCTGTTGCGGTATATGTGTGCAGTGTCGGCAGGAGGCACAAGTAGGACATGTGTGCAGTCAATTGCCCCCAACACATGCGGGAAGCCAGCTATGGCGTAGAACCCTTGCTTGGTCTCCAGCTGTTCCTGTGCAGTGTTGGGGAAGTGAAGGTGCTGGGGTATCAGGCTGATGATGCCATCCAAGACAGTTGTGAGGAACTTTGATAGGGTTGGCTGTGAGACTCCTCCGACTCTGGCAGTTGTTGGTTGGAAGGTACCAGAGGCCAACATGTGCAGCACAGCCAGCAGCTTTGTTTGCGGAGGGTTGTTGGTTATCTGCTGTGTTGGTGCCGTCAGCCTGTGGGCTATCTGGGTTAGGATACGGAGGATGGATGTCCTTTTGAGCCTGTAGTGGGCAATGACAATCCTTTGGCGTTGGGTCTGTGAGGCTGAGGTGTCGGCGATGGACCCGCTGTCTTATTCGGCGCAGCCTCAGTGGTGGTCCTGGGGGAGGTGGCAGTGGCGGTGGTTGTTGTGGCCTTCTTGGTGCTCCAAGCTGCATGATTAGTACCTCCATGGCATCAGTGGGTCTTCAGATGAGGCTCTGGGCTACTCTCCCTTATATACTGCTATTTATTGCCATTTTTAAGACCTCCTTTTTTTTTGGTCTTAAGTTCCAGCAGCTAACGGGCCTTAGCGTGTGTTTTTTTATTGCATCGCCGTTCCGGGCGATCGCTGACAATATTGCGAAGTTGGGTTGGCGTGCGTTTTAACACGGGAACGCCTACATTGCATATGATTACTGTTAGTTGTCGCTAACATCGTTGGCGATGTTATTAGCGGCCGCTATCGCCAGAAAGCTGTCGCTAACGGCTGTTAGCGACAGCTTGTGAATACGGCAATAAAAATATCGCTGCTTTAGCGGCAGAAAAGTGCCGCTAACGCGGCGATATCGCCTTGAGAATATGCCCCAGAGTAGGTAGGGCATATTAATTAAATTGTTCATTCTTTTCCTTGCTGCAGGTTCTGTCCTTGTGCCTTCCTGGTTAAGAAAGACATATAATTAATACAGATTAGAAGACCAACAAATATCTTGAAGGGAAGCCCACACAGGATTCCTGAACCAGAGGCGGCCTCTCTTTCTCATCCCACTCCCCTTTGCCCCTTGTGGGTGCCAGTGCAGTTTACGAGTTCAGTTCTGCGCAGGTACCTAGGAAGGGGATTGAGGAATCAGCATCTGCTCCTGTGGAGTTCTGGCACTGTAAGCTAATTTCGTGACAGTCCTTTTGAGCGATTTCTAATTGAACCATCCTGTTACCTTGGAAACCATCCTTAGCATTCTTTGATTTAATTTGACTAAATGTTTGGATTTTTGCTGCATACATTAGTAGGCATGACAGAATTGCTAAAGATGTTATTTACTTGCATTCATTTTGAATCTCTAATACAAAAATTCATTTAGTTTAGAGATCTGTTGTGGGTCATTTATCTGAGATTTAATGTACTTTCTTAGAAACTGTGGGGCATATTAGCAAGAAATGGCGATACTTGACTCATGGGGTATCCATTTGAAGGTCTTGGGGAGGATGCGGAGGGTGTTGAAGCAGCTGGAGGTGACGGAGTAGACCTGTCTGTTCATGGTGAGGGATGGGTCGAGAACGATGCCGAGATCTATGGCATGGTCCGAGGGGGTGGGTGGGCTTGCGAGCGTGAAGGCCAACAGGTGTTGTCCCATGCTGATGGTGTGGTTCCAGGGACAAGGACTACTGTCTTCTCAGCGTTGAGCTTCAGGCAGCTGTTGGTCATCCAGACTGCGACGTCCTGCATTCCTTCCTGGAAGTTGAGTCTGGTGGTGGTAGGGTCTTTGGTGAGGGAGAGGATGAGCTGGGTGTCATCAGCGTAGGATACGATGTTGAGGCCGTGTTGTCAGACGGTGGCGTCGAGGCTGCCATGTAGATGTTGAAGACGGTCAGGCTCAGAGATGAACCCTCTGGGACTCCGCATGTGATTTACGTGGGATCGGAGAGGAAGGTTGTGAGTCAGATCCTTTGGCTCCTTCTGGGGAGGAATGATCGGATCCAGTCGGGGCCTTTTCCCTGTTTGCCGGCGTCGTGTAGTCTGGCGACTAGTGTGTGGTGGGAGACGGTGTCGAAGGAGGCTGAAAGGACGAGTATGATGTGGGCTGTGGAGTGGCCTTGGTCCAGGAGTGTGCGGATGATGTCTGTGGCGGCGAGTAGGATGTCATTGTTGCTGTGGTTGGTTCGCAATCCGGATTGGGACGGGTCGAGGATGGCGTTGTCATCAATGAATTGTGTCAGTACCCTGTTGACTGTTTACTCTGCAACTTTGGCCGCAAAGGGTAGGAGCGAGATGGGCCGGTAGTTCTTGAGGTCGCTTGGGTCAGCTGTGGTCTTATTGAGAAGGGGCCAGACTTCTGCACGCTCACAGTCGTCTGGGTAGGTGCCTGTTTTGAAGGTGGTGTTGATGGTGCGTTGCAGTTCGTGTGTGATGGCGTCCGTGGCTCTGTGGTAGATGTGGGAGGGCATGGGTTGGTGGGGGCCCACGAGTGGATGCCTTTCATGGTTGAGGCTGTGTCTTCGGCTGTGACTGGCGTCCAGGTGGAGATGGTGGGCTGGCTGGTGTGTCCGGGGCCCGGGGTGTCTGTAGACGAGGGTTCCTCGGAGTGTGGAGTTGTGGCTGGTCTGGATCTGGAAGTGCAGGTGTTCGGCGGAGGGAAAGGTTTCGCTGGAGGTGGTGAGGCGGAGGGTGCTCTTGTGGGCAATGGTGAGGCACCCTTCTGGGTGGTTGGTGCGGTCCTTCCTCTGGATCTTGTATCCGTCCGGGATGGCGGTGTTGATGTCGGGAGTGGAGGAGGCGCTGGTCCAGGTCTCTGTGAAGAAGGCGATGTCGGGCAAGAGAGTCGAGTAGGTTCCAGATTTCCACGGCGTGTTTGTGCACGGAGCGCCCGTTGAGGAGGATGCATCCTAGGGTATCGACGGTGCAGGCGTCGGCTGTGTTGGAGTCCGGGGTGGTGGTTAAGCTCTGGCAGCAGTGGAGGCAGGAGAACTGGCTGTGGGTTGTGTTTGCCGAGGCATGTTGTCAGTCTCTAACTTTCCCGGGCTTGAGTGCGTGGAGGGTGGCTGTGCTGTAGCAGTGGGTGGCACATGACCCATGCTTCCTGGCGCTGGTCGCGGTTGGGTTGCAGACATGCACAGCGGGTGTACCACTCGTGTGATGCATGCCATAACACCGCATTCCATTCCGATACATACTAATACTAGGCACATTGCAACATTTGAGTAGGTGTTGCATGGCGGGGACATGAAGATCACTGTTCCCACTACAGTGAGTGCGACCCAAAAATGAGCTTTGCACAACAAACCCAACCGTGAACCCTGGAATTCCTCTCTAAACCCCCAAGCGACACCCAAAAGATCACATTTGAGACAAATGCACCCCCCAAATTTCTCTTCATTTTGTCACGAAACACACCCAAGATTTTGAAATTTGACCCCAAATAGACACCCAAAAATTCCTAAATTTACCCCAGAAAACACCCCATTTTTCATATTTTACCCCAAAAAACACCCCATTTTTCATATTTTAGCCCAAGACATAGTCCAATTTTCATTTTTGACATCAGAAACCCATGCACACCTGAAAAAGTTTGGATTACCCCATTACTGACCTCACAATGTGTTGTAATCAAATGCGATATTAAGGGACCCGCGTTGTCGGAGTTGCGTTGTTAACAATGTACTGCCTGCATTTTAAGGGTCGTCTCCCGTGATGAAGGCAACACATAAGCTATGCCGTTTGCATCCGTCTGCCCCTGGACCATGCTCAGCACCAAGGTGCATTCCTCTTGGACACTCCACCACTACGACGCCAGCACCCTCTTTGCCATCAACCCTGGACGCCACCTCGCCTGCCAGGACAAACCTCTGCTCCATAACGGACATCGCCTTTGCCATCACTGACAGATGCAGTATCACCCGCAAGGAGCACCCCGACCATCAAGGAGGAGGCATTGCCGTCACCTACAGAGGCACACTCCGACTGACCACGCACTCTAATGTGCCAAGTGTGACCATGGACCACGTCAACTCCCAGATCCGGACCAAGCCCAAGAACATCCTCTGTGGCACCCTCATGTGCAGGCCCCCCGGGCCATGGCCCCCCATTCTACAATCCCATTGTAGACATCATTACACCCCAGGGTCTACCATCCCCCAACGACATCCAACTCGCTGAACTCAAGTTCCACCTGGGCAACCCCAGTGAACAGAGCACCACCCCTCCTGTCACCAACATCAGACGCAAGCAGCGAGTCACCTCAACAGGCCACATTGCAGGACACACGGTCGAGCACGTCACCTCTGCCAGCGGGTACTTCAACTACAGCCACAACACCGGACTCTCCTGGCACTACCATCATTGGATGAATGACGTCTTCACCTTGCCCACCGGACGCCAGCGCCGTCAACGCACCCTGTCGCAGCCTGATCAGGGCCACCGCAGAACGTCTGGTCAACTGCCTCCGCACCAACACTCCACCAATGTTTCCAGACGATGACACCGCAGCGCGCAACCACCACCGATGGATCTCCGACATCGCCGACATTCGGGCATCCCTCATGAACGGAACTGCGTCAGTACCTTCCGCCTGCTTGATGGCAGGCGTGAGGGTGAGGCAGTGCCATAGGGATAGGCTGGCCCCATGCATTGCTGGAGTTGCGTCATGGTTGTGGCACAACTGCAGCAATGTGTGACTTTACCGCAGACAGATACATCAGGATTCCTGGCGTATCTGTCATTACTTGCGTCATGGAGCGCTGTACAGTGAGTGCAGCGCATCCATGCTGTTGCAAGGGGGGCGTAATGTGAAGTGTTGCAACGCTGTCTTGTCGCAGCGCAGCTACACTTTTCATGACTGGGGCCCAGGAATGCGCACTATCTTATTGTTGGTGCGCATTCCTGCACTGTAGTTTTGTCACAGGGCAGCGCTGCAACATTGCTTGCAGCGCTGTCCAGCAGCTGAAACATGTATAGATGTGGGCCTAAGACTTATCCCCATTTTTAAGACCAGCTATTTTCTGGTCTTAAGTTCCTGCAGCTAACGGCCCTTAGCGTGACTTTTTTTATCGCTTCGCGGGTCCGGGCCATCCTTGCTAATAGGGCGAAGTGCGGTTAGCGGGAGATTTAGTGATATTTAGAGGGGGAACGCCTACCTTGCATGTCATTAGCGATAAATATCGCTGGCATGCAAGGCGATAGAAAAACCGGCTGCTATCGCCGGAAAGCTGTCGCTAACGCCTGTTAGCAACAGCTTGATAATAGGGCGATAGATAAAAACCGCGTTAGCGGCAGGAAAGTGCCGCTAACGCGGCGATGAAAGGCTTGATAATATTTCCCTGTGTTTGGGAGTTGGCTACCAATTAATGGTCCTCATTGGGTAGACCAACAGTGGGTTATCCTAGATTTTCACTTCTTTCTACGACGAATAAAGGTCCATCTGAGGACTAATGCCTCTGTGGTAAATTAAAGCAAGGAAGATTTTATAAAAATAGCACTCCTATGGGCCCAGTGCTAGATGACCATCTTAAAAAGTGCTTCCACTGCCGCAAATCTTGGTAGCTGAGCTATGGTTTTGTCTAGCAACATGAGGATTTAGGGTACCCCAAAATTAGATATCCACTGTCCAGTCCAAAAGTCAAAAATCACATTTTCAGCAGAAGGAGTGATGGAATAGCTGACGGATTTCGACGACTTGTAGCATTGAAGGAGTGTGAGTATTAATAGGTTGGACGTTGCATTACTTTTGCTTACATTGTGGTATTTTGATATGCATGTGTGTTGCTGAGTGAAGTGACGAAGTGTTTAAAGTCCACAAAGTGATTAAAGTCCATATAAGGGTTAAAGTCCATGTGTGATTGTGGAGCTTAATGCACAGAAGTTGAAGTTGTTATCGGGTCTGTTTGAGGCCTAAGATCCCGGGATATTCACCTATGTGGTAGTCTTTGTGTAGAAGACACTAAGTAAGTTGTCTGCTGTATTGTGGTGTTTGTCATGAGACTTCGTCAGCAACATCTATGGATAGGGACATCCTAGTGTGTTAGTGGTATACGATTGGTGTAGTTGATCTCAGGTGCACAGGGAATAGCTGTATCTATTAAGGGTGAAATCCTGTTGGTTAAGATTTCATTTGATGTGAATGGAAAAATAGGCGTATAAATAAGATATTTAGTATTACCTTTGAGTGAGAGACAATCTCCCTTAGTGGAGCAGACAGTTATATGTTGAAATGCTTGCATATTGTTTGTGGTTTTGCTCAGAAAACGTGCTAAAGGAAATTGTAATGGAGGGTGAGCTAGTGCAGGGAGTAAGATTGACATCACAGTGTATCGTGCTGCGATTGGTCAGTTGGTGTAATTGCGCGCTGAGATTGGTTGACAATGTCATAGAGAGTTGCGTTGCTATTGGTTGGGATTGCTGAACAAAAAGAATTGTGGGAGAATTTCATTTCCTGGATTTTACAGAAAGCATTTGTGAATACAAAAGTGACTAATAATTACATTTTTCAAGGCTTTACGAAAATTAATCAAGGGAGATGACACAATACCTGCTAGGTAGTAGTAGAAGCACCACCTGAGAGTTTGCCAGGACACATTGTATTGATGGACAAAGGATTACATCCATGTCTGTGGCTTGAATTTGTGCATAAACTTACAGAAGAAGATGAGGCACTACAGTTTCCTTGTTATGGGACATTTATTTAAGAATCATTGAGAACTTGAGGGGATTACATGAATTGAAGCCACCTCCAAGAGCTGCTAAATTTGGGTCATTAAATACTTGAGTACACATTGCACATCAAAAAAAGAAAGAAAACTATCAGGAAAGATATAGAAGAACTTTAGATCAATATGCAAAAGCTAGATGGAACGCACAACAGAAAGCATGGAGAGCAGATACTGTACAGGGAACTAGAATATATCCAATGTTACCAGTTGAAGGAGAGATGAGGGGAAAACAGAAAGAGAAAATAAGGCATACTGAAACAGAAAAGAGTGATGCAGAAACAGAAGGAGAAAAAAATGGCATACATGATGAACTTTGAATGATTTGTTAATGAGTCATCTGCCACCATATAATGAATCCCAGAATGCGGATGTGGCAAGTAGTACTACAGCTGAAATTCCAAATGTCCCGGTATTACCTGATGTAGCAAAAGAAGCAACACTGGTTTCTTCCATAAGGGGGGGGGCCAGGAATAACAGCTCTATCGAACCCATTTGAAATAAAAGCTCCAGATGGTTTAACTGTTCTTGTTACCATTGGACCTGTGGTACCTCTTTTTAATTCTAAGTCACAGGTGAACACTACACATACTCTGACTATAGCTGCAGGAGTAAATACAGTACACGGTAATCCACTAGATTTGACAATGAGATCTTTGTCCCAGATGCCAATGGTTCCAACTCGAAGTAATACTACTGCTACTGAGAGTACAGGTTTTATTCAAAACCAAAGACAATTTGATCCAAGGTGTAGAATGGTACAGAGGTTACCACCTTTTTGTATCCTGAGAATAAGTGAGCCTCCTGAGTTAAGTTACTATTCTTCTGAAAATACTGCGCCAATGGGAATTACAGTTCCAGATATATCCAAATTAAATATGAAACCTGGAACATGTAGAGATCTGACTAATGGAGATTTACATTAAAATAATTCAAAATATCTGGAGTTACTCCTCAAGAATTTGATGATTGGATTAAAGGATTTAGTACCCCACTTAATAATCAGAGTTTTGAAAATGTTTCAGTCCCGGTTAAAGGGTAACACATTAGATGTGATCAAGCTGAAAGTAGAGCTGGAAGAAATGATTGTGGGAACTCTTAGCCCATCACGATTAGACACCTACCAGGAAGAATAATTATTGTATCTTTGTATTACTCAACGAGCTAGACTGTCAAATGATAAGCTAATTGAATTGGCTCAGAAATATGAAATTGATGTTCCAAAACCAAAAGTGTAGCAAAAGTCATACAGATTAGATTTTAGTGATAAAGATCTTGCAAACATGAGGCCAGCTGGAATGAAATTACAGATTAGAGAATTAATAACATTGATCAAGAAATGGGGCGAAAGAGAGAAATGGGAAGGTAGATGATCAAAAAAGAGGGAAACACAAAGAGTTAGATTGCAGACGCCTCCTGCTGTAATCGATGGAGGGGTTGGAGAGATACAACTCTTCCAATGAGAGAATTGTCTGGTGGAGGATACGTGCATCTGTCTTGGACGAGAGGTGATATTTTCTGATTTACAAATGGATTCTTGAAATTGAGAGAGAATCCAGTGGAATGGTATAGGCAGATTGAAAGGTTCGTGAAAATGTCAAAGGTTTTGTGGAGCAATTTGAACACTTTGTTTCACATTGTGGTTCCTGATGACTTGTGGGCAGAGTATAACATTTCTGTGGAATGGCCTGTAGCAGAACTAGAGAGGGATCCTAGAACTGGTGCACTATCTCCTGTGGTATTGAAGAAATACCAACAAGTTATTACTTTACTGAAGACTAAAGTTTCCTCAAAAGAAATTGATTGACAGAAAATAGAACATCACAAGAAATTAAAGAGTCAGTTCATGCATATTATGAGAGACTGATACAGGTTTTCCAACAGTACAGTTGAACCGAAAAAGTGGCATGAAAGGATTTGGAACATTTTGTTTACAGATTTGTGATTGGTTTGAGACCTGAGATTTCAGCAATGATTCAGACAAGTTTACTGTGTTGGCAAAGTAAGCAGATAGATGGAATTTTACGTTATGCAAAATTCTGTGAGGATGAATTAATTTGAAGCACATGAAGCTGAAGGAAACATTTATGATGGCCCAGATGAAAGCAGTACAGAAAGGGCAGAATTATTTTGACCATGCAGTTCCAGCACAGGGAAGATTTAATTTGGCTCCGATAATGCAGGGTGTTAATTGTTTTCAACAGTAGAACTTCCAGCAACAAGGTACAGGTTGTGGTGTGCAAATAGATTCTAGAATAGGTGTTGATGTGTCAGCTTTGAAGAAAACAAATCTGTGTCACGTGTGTGGAAAATTAGGGCATTGGAAACGTGAGTGTAAGTTTAACGTGAATAATCCTAGGAATCAGGTGCAGAATAGAGGGTATGCACAGTTTCTGGGAAATAACATGGGTCAGACTCAACAGATGCAAAGACAGAGAATTCAAAATCCTAATACATCCCAGAAAATGCAAATAAATCAAGCCCCAATGCCTCAACAGAATGTTCAGGTACCAAGGTACAACGTGAATCATAATCAGAATAAGCAGATGAATAGAAATTCTTTTCAAAATCAAGAAATATCACAACAGTATTTGATTCAAACAGATGATTTTGATCAGGACCCGTTGGCCTGACGGTGCCTGAGGGGGGAGGAGGACTGCGTGCCTGGTGCAGCCTTAGAGGTAGACCAGAGTGGCCCATATGTGGACAGAAAGGTAAATGGGAATCATGTCTCATTCCTTGTTGACACTGATGCTACCAGCTTTACTGTAAGAACAGCAGAGATTCCCAACTTACCCCTCTGAGGAGAAAGTGTCCAAGTTGTAGGAGTTACAAATAGAAAGTTGTCTACCCCTATTTCAGAAACAGTCCTTGTTAAAATAGGGTCTTTTGAAGATCAACACCGATTTGTGGTGTGTGGTTCAAGTCCAGTGAATCTACTTGGATGTGACTTACTGTGCAAATTAAATTGCTCCATCTATTGCACTCCAAGAGGTATCGAACTTCATACTAACGATGAGGATGTTGTTTTAAACTTGCCAGACAAAAATCTGATAGGGGAATGTATCCTCTATTGACTTTAAATGACTTGCCCATTGAACTGAGAGACACCGGCTTACCTAAAGTCTGAGACATTACAGGTAAGGACATCAGACTCATCAAATGTGTTGAACCAGTCAGAATCACTGTCAAAGCGAATACAGAGTATCCAAGAAAACCACAATACAATTTGACTCCAGATACTATTGCCGGAATTACTCCTTTGATCGACTCAATGATGGAGCAAGGGATCTTCGTGGAGATAATGGGAAGTCCATGTAACTCTCCCATTATGGGCTTGCAGAAGCTGAATGGCAAGTATTGCATTGTGCAAGATCTGTGCAAGGTGAATGTCATTGTAGTCCCATGTTGTCCTGTGGTACCAAATCCAGCTGTGATCTTATTTCAGGTTCCATGCAAGGCTGAGTGAGTTTCAGTCATTGATTGATCCAGGCCTTCTTCTCAATTCCATTGCATGAGGATAGTCAGTTTTTATTTGCTTTCCACTTCAGCAGTTGTGTTTTGGCATGGTGCCGAGTCCCACAAGAGAATACGGAAAGTCCTTTATTTTTAACCAGATCCTCAAAAAGAATCTGGTAATGCCAAATTCACTCAGTACTGGTACAGTATATTGATGATCTGCTGGTGGCGTCAAATATGAAATGAGCTTGCAAAACTGATACAATTGCACTTCCAAATCATCTAGCCAAAAATGGACATAAGGTATCCCCGACTAAGTTACAGTTTTGCCAAACTGATGTCCTGTACTTAGGACACTGCATTGAAAAAGGAGCAAGGAAAGTGTCACAGGAAAGAATCTCAGCACTTCTTAACATGAGTCCGTCTACACTCAGAAAGAAATCTGCATCTTCTTAGGAATGGTGGGCTATTGCAGACGGTGGCTTCCAAACTTTTCTTTGACAGCAAAACCTCCACAGAGGTTGACACACAAAGAAGTGTCTGATCTGGTAAAGTGGGATGATAGTTGTATGACTGCTTTCACTGAGCTGCTAGAATGCTTTTGCAGGGCACCAGCTTTGGGAATGCCTGACTACAACAAAGGCTTTGTGTTGTTTTGTAGTGAAAGGGAAGGTTGCACTCTTTCAGTACTGACACAAATTTATGGAAGTAATCGCAGACCAGTGGCATATTTTTCAGGTGCTCTTGATCCTGTTGCCACCGCATTGCCTGGATGTCTGAAAGCAGTTGCATCTACATGTGTGAGTGTTGAGCAGTGTGAAAGCATTGCTATAGGACATCCATTGACTGTGTTTGTGCCTCACCCAATGGAGATACTGGTGACCCGTACACGGACACAGTATCGTACCAATAGTCGCTTGACCAAGTATGAACAAATTCTTGTGGGTGCAGAGAATGTAACTCTTAAGAGATGCATCGTTTTAAATCTTTCAACTCTATTGCCACTGCCTGGAAATAAAACTGTGATTGATGAAAATGAACATGATTGTTTGATTGTAACTGAGTTGTGTAGAAAGCCCCCTCCAGACATAAGTTATGAACCATCGCCTGAATCTGACCGCGTGTTGTTTGTTGATGGTTGCTGTTTGCGAGACAATGAAGGATATCTGAAAGTTGCTTAAACTGTTTGTACAGTTGTAGGTTTGGTGGAAGCGTCATGCTTGCAATGAGTGTATTCGGCTCAGGTTGCCGAATTGATCGCTTTGACGAGAGCTTGCAGTGTTTCAGAACAGCTTAGAGTAGCAATTTTTACTGATAGTCAGTACAGCTTTGGAGTCGTACATGACTTCGGGCAATTGTGGTCACAACGTGGGTTCATGTCTTCCTCCCGGTCACCTATAACCAATGTAGAAAGTGTGAGAGACATTTTGTGGTGATTACAATTGCCTGTCCAAATTGCAGTGGTCAAGTGTGTAGCCCATAGACAGGGCACTGATTATGTAACCGTTGGCAATAGATACGCTGACAAAATTGCCAAATTCTGTGCTTCGAATTCTCATACCTTTAATGGAGATTTGATGAATGAAACATTAGACGTCACAATTTGCAACCTATTGTTGTCTGCAGTAGGAACAGTTGGGTGTGAGCTGGTTGTATCAAGAGGGAGGACGAAGGTTGAGTTTACACTGATGGCAGACCTGTGTTGCCTGATAGTCTATTGTTACCTATGGCAAGACACTATCATGGTCCTGCACATGTAGGGAGAGATGCAATGATGTGCCTCTTTCAACAGGTGTGGTATAACCATAAATTCAGATTGACTGCTGAGAACCTGTGTCACCGTTGTGTAATATGTCAACAACGGAACATTTTAAAGAAAACTCCTGTTATAAGGAGCAATGTAGGGAAATCAGCTGGTCCCTTCAACCAGATGCAAATGGACATTATAGATTTGCCCCATTTACAAAGGTTTGAGAAATGTGTTGGTCATCGTTTGTGTTTTCTGAAATGGGTGGAAGCGGATCCAACATGCAGAAACAATAGCTTTACAGTAGTAAATTATTGTTGAGGGAGCTGAATCCATGGTTCAGCTTTCCGACTTCTCTTGAGTCAGATCGAGGAACTCATTTTAACAATGAGGTCCTAAAAATGTTATGTCCAGCATTACAAATTGAGCAGCAGCCCCATTGCAGTTACCATCCTGAGGCTTCAGGCTTGGTGGAGCAAGTAAATGACACATTGAAGACCAGATTAGTGAAAGTGTGCGTTTCAACGTCTTTGAAGTGGCCCAATGCATTTCCCCTTGTGGTACTGAGTCTGAGAAGTACACCAGAAAAGAGAACAGGCTTATCGCCCCAAGAGATCATTATGGGCCGAATGATGAGACAGCCAGCTGTTCCTGCAAACACTCTTGTCAATATTACAGATTACCTCATTTTAGACTACTGCAAGGGACAGGCTGATGCGGTACGTTCTTTGTGTCACCAGATTAGATAAGCTGCCCTTGAGGCTCAACAGAAGCAGTGCCATGATCTCAGTCCCGACGGCATGGGAAATGGTAAAGAAACATGTGCAAAGATCGTGCTTGGA
Source organism: Calotriton arnoldi (assembly GCA_963921515.1). Taxonomy (NCBI): domain Eukaryota; kingdom Metazoa; phylum Chordata; class Amphibia; order Caudata; family Salamandridae; genus Calotriton; species Calotriton arnoldi. The sequence goes on from CAWUFW010014590.1 coordinate 345,400, forward strand.
ACCCCGCTGGAGAGGGCCATACCAGGTGATCCTGGTCACTAATACTGTGGTGAAGTGCAGAGGTCTCCTGAATTGGGTACATGCAGCCCAAACTCTCAGAGTCCCATGTCCCCTTGATGATACAGCAGCACCTGTTCTTGATGTGCTAGTGGTTAAAGTGAGACAGAGGGAGCAGGTTAGTCAAGCTTTGGGGACCAGCAAACGGGTGGGACAGCACTTGTTCAGTCTGAGGGGGATCCGAGAGAGTCAACTATTGATGGTATCAAAGGGCCACAGCCAGTAGAGTTGATTTTGAGTGAGATAGATCCTAACCAAGGGCTTAGTCCATCTAGAAAGCAAGTTGTACCCCGCAGACCGTTGGCCCAGAAGAGGTGAGATAGTGAGATGTTACCTAACTGAAGGAAGAGTGCAAGTACCACAGCCAATTCCTGAAAGCTCTGAACAGTCTGATTGGAATGACAGTGATGATGAGCGAACAGCTGTAAGGAGATTGAAAAGTGCGACAGTACCCATTCAAAAGTACGTGTCTCCTGAATGGACTTATCTGTCTGTGAATGAATGCGAGCAGCAAAACATTGCCTTTTGTCATAACCATCCGACTCCACCTGAACCTCCTTGAAATGAACTTTGTTGTGGATCTGAACTTCAATTTAGCTGTACTGTCAGAAGGACTGGCGCAAATTATCCTGAAAGTACTCATTAACTAAGCTGATCTGCGTACTTTTAATTCTGAACAGGATCATTGAACTGTGCCTTGGTATTTTTGTGCCGAACTTTGCTGAAATTGCTCAAACTACACTAGCTGCCATTTGCTATTTTTATTATTTTTCTGAGTTTAACCCCTTCCGTGCTCATGACGAGCTCAGCTCGTCATGCTGCGCGGTAGCGCTGTGCGCATGACGAGCTGAGCTCGTCACGACCCCACCCGCGATCGGAATGTCCAGCACACGAGCGGAATTCCGATCGCGGTCAAGGGGTTAACGGTCTAAGTCGTGAGAAGTCATGGAGCCTAACATTGGAACCTCTCCTAGATGCAAACGTATATATGTTGGAATCTTTACTAGTATTGCTTTAGTATTATTTGCAATGCTTATTATTCTAAACTTGCCACATTATCAGGTACATGCATCAAGGTAGACTTTTGCGATTCCTTAATTGCGATTATTAAGGAATCGCAATTAAGGAATCGCAAAAGCCTATGCATGTAGAAATCGCAAAAAAAATAGCGATTTCTAAACATTCCTTAATTGCGACTCGCAAATTGCGAGTCGCAATTAAGGAATGTCTTCCCATTCATTCCTATGGGCCTAGAGGCCCATAGGAATGAATGGGAATTGCATTCGCAATTTGCGAGTACCCAATAGGTACTCGCAAATTGCGCATGCAATTTCAAGGGTGCAAGGGTGTCAAAAGGACACCTTGTTGCACCCCTGACATCTGCATATGAGTACATCTTGCACACACACATGCCTCAAGGGCATGTGTGGGTGTAAAATGGAACTTTGAAAAATGCACTTTAGTGCATTTTTCAAAGTTTTTGCAAATTACCATCAAGTACAAATTGATGGTAATTTGCGACTCCTATTAGCGAAATCGCGATTTTTTTTACTTTAATGCATTGCATTTAAGGAATCTCAATTTGCGATTCCTTAAATGCAATCGCAATTTAAGTAATCCCAATTTAGAGATTACTTAAATTGTGATTTTTGCATTTGGGGTGATGCATCCCAAATGCAAATATACCAGTCGCAATGGGGCAGATTCTGAGAATCTCCCCGTTTGCGACCGGTTTTTCTTTTGATGCATGTGCCTGTATGTGCCTGATTTAAATCCTGAGCTTACAACTACTTTCACAGCTGTCGAAACTAATTATACTGGTTCAAATGTTTTGGATGATGACACTTTACATTTCGAATTCACAAAAGCTAATGGCTCATTAAATGTGTATACTAGTTTATTGAAAGAATATATAGATACAATGGGTACTAGTGATTGCTACGTATGTATGCAATTACGTGCATCAATTGCTGCAGGTGTAACTTACCACAGTTCGCCCTTAACTTACGGAGTTTCTTGCAGTGTGTTGACTAGTTTGTTCTATGGTACTGATTGTAGGAAAGTAGGATCTGCTTCTTATGGTTACCCCTACTTTTTGCTTGATGTTGCACTGTTTTGACTAGTCTGACTGGAATCCTGCTAATCAGGACCCCAGTCTATCTGCTTTCTCCTTTAAATTGTTATTTATGTACTTTGGTGCACTCCATATTGGATACTGGAGTACCTTTATAAGTCCCTAGTATATGGTACCCATGTACCCAGGGCATAGGTACCCCAGAGGCCTCCCAGGGGCTGAAGCATGTATTATGCCACTCATGAGAGGCCATGCAAAATGGAACTACAGGTCTGCTACTGCAACCTGTGTAAGCTGGTGCTTGCACCACTTACTTTAGATATAGGTTCGCTATAGAGGTGCATTATAACCTCACGGTAAATGCTATCTGGAAAACGGCTGCATAGAAACATCTCATGTTTGGTATCAAACACCTTGGAATCATACCTCCACACCGGTAACCGGTGTGGGAGGTATGATTCCACCCTTCTGAAGCGAGCTTCGTGGGGTCACTGGTCTAGCCTGTGCCAGCCTTCTCGACCCGGTCAGCACAAAATGGATGCTGCCAACCAGAGACACATTTCTGCCCTCCTGCTGCTGAGTCAAGCTCGAGCAGAGGAAGGCAGCACAATAGGCATCCTGTCACAGGGAGGTGTGACCACCTCCCAGACAGGATTTAGTGTATTTGGGCTGGGTGGGTGCACTCTGAGAGTGCCTGAAAGTCTGCACCTGGGGCACATTTGGTGTTCCTGTGCATAGTCCAGCTCGAACCAGTTCTGGGAGCCATTGGCTCCTGCTCTGGTGCGAAACTGGACAAAGGACATGGGTGTAACCACCCCTCTGTCCTGACCCTCCCCTAAGAGGGTCCCCTGAATCTGTTCAACCCTCTCCCGTGGGTACAAAAGGGCTTACCTGACTGTAGCTCTTTAGATTTTACGTGCACAAGATTCTACAAGAAGAAACCACTGATCTTCGACCGTCTGGACACTCTGGACTTCGCTGGACTTCGACTGGGCCCGACTTTGTCTCCCTCTCCGTCCAAAGCTTTATCTGTGCCCTTGCTCCATACAGGCTCCGTGCAGGACCTGTGGTGCACTAAGGACAACTGAAGAATGTCCCTTGGGGTGAAGGAGTCACTCCCCTGCACTTGCAGGCACCGTAATGCAACTGACTGGTCTGCTGATCCTGAGCTCCTGCAGACTCCGAAAGCTGCAGCAACACAGGAGGTAAGTTATAAAGGTCCCTGAGGTTGATCTGCCCTCTCAGCAAGTTTGAGGCCAGTATCCCTCGTAGTGACTGCATAACCTGAACCCCTGTGCACCGCGTCTATTGGCAAGTGCATATGCTTGTTGGCAATTCCTGGGCTTGTGCATTGGAGTCCGTGTAGTGCTGACCCTGCGCAGTATTTCCACCAAAGGACACTGGCCTCCTCACACTGGGTGTTCCGTGGGCTGGTACTTTGTGATCTTGCTTGAGGTCCCCTCGCGACTCCTGGTCATTCGACCTGTGGGTCCTCCTGAAGGTCATCTTGAATTCTCTTGGGCTTTCCTGGTTGCTCCAGATGTGCCCTGACTCTCCATTGCTTGGGGAGTCCCCAGGACCTTGCTGGTCCTCGCCGTAACCTGCTTGACCTTCCTGCGTGGGTTGCTTTTGCCAAGGCTTGTTGGTGCTCCAGTCGGACATCGACCCCTCAGCACTTGACATCCTTTGTGGAACAGCTCGCATCTGGCTCCTGGTCATCATCGACATCTCCTGGTCCTCGTGTCTGCAGAGTCAAGCATCCCTTCTTCGCACCTGAAGCTCCCGACATCGGTGGGCATTCGTCTCCCGAGATCCTGGTCGCTCTGAAGTGACCCAGACTCTGTCCCCTATGCTTTCAGGTTCCTTTCTTCAAGAATTTATCCTTGGATTCCACCGGACCCTTTTCACCTTCACGGCAGCAGCTCTTCTGCGCAGCCCTCCATTGAGAATGACGGCGGTTTCTGACACCACTCCAGGCCTATGCACCCGGCTCCTCTGGGATAGGTAACTCGGGTACTACGGTATCCACGGGTGGGGTGGCTCTCCAACCTCCTAAGTTCCAAAGGGTTTCCTCAAAGTCCTCCTAGAAGGGTCCTTAAACTGTAAAATTGCAACCGCGACTTCCCCATAGAACTGTTCGGAGCCCGCGGTCGTGTTAGCACACTGCACCCGTCCTCCGTGGGGTCCCTATCTACTCACCTTGGATGGTTCCTTGGGGTCCCAACGATTCTACGTGCTCCAGACCTTGTCTTGACCCGAGTCGTGGTTGTTATACCACTATTTTAGTATATGGCTTGGTCTCCCCCTGGAGCCCACTGTGTATTGTGCTACTTACAACTGTTCCATTGATCTCGTATTGTGTGCTTTGTGTTCTATCCTCGGGTAGAGGATACTAGAGAGTGTTATATTAATAAATACATATTTTTATATAACTACTGTGTGGTTCTCCTTTCATTTAATTAATGCAGGAGGTGATATTCTGGTAAAACAAGCTGCTTTACATTCCTTCAAGATTAAGTCTGAAGGCTGCTCTCCACAGGATAGCTTTCTAAAGGTTATCTAAAAGTTATCTTTGACCTCATACATCATAAGGGTCGTTTGGACTGGTGCAAGGTGCCCACTTTAATTAGTGGACAGCATATACCAGGCCAACTTCTCACACTGATCGATTACTATATTATTACTCAAACAAAGATCTGATCTTTTCTGAACTTCCTATACTAAAAACTTAAATCCACATCTTGAAGCATCGCAAGCTGAAAGTATGGGTTACTTGTATAGACTGACTCAATCCTTGGATATGGCTTATGCACATAGAAATAACCTACTATGTAAATTAGGGCGACCTGAAAAGAAATTCATTGAATTAGTAGAAAGTAGATGAAATAATACAACAGTTAAAATTACTAAGCCGCCTAAATTTATTCTTTGTAATGTACCAGAAATGGAGCATGACAAATTAGAAGGAATGGCTACTCTAGCTTTAGACTGGCAGCACAAAGGAAAACTTTGTATATCTAGAAAAAGATCAACTATTAACACTAAATTTGAAGGTATTAGTGCATGTGAACATACATTTGACATTTATGAAAACTGGGAAAAATACTTAGAAGGAGTAGATCCTGTCTTTCCTGGAGTGTATTATATTTGTGGAAAGAATGTTTTTTATAAATTACCAAAGTAATGGTAGGGAGGTTGTAGTTTGTGAAACAAATTGAATCAGAATTAAAAGATGAAAATGGGAGAATGAAGAGAAGAGTGAGTGCAGATAAAAGTGGGTGATATTTTTAGAGCTTTAATACTTTCTATAGGATTAATTTTAAACTCACATCAAATTAAAAACTGCCTACTATAGTTGATAGATTACTGCTAATACAGCTGGAGGATTTGCTGCTATAGATACTGAAATGATATTGATTAGACTGATGGTGATGCAAAATCAACTTGTCATTGACATTCTTCTCACAAAGGAGGACGGAGTCTGTTGGTTGTTAAAAGTTTAACAATGTTGCACTTACATGTCAGACCAGAGTAGGGACTTAGAAAAATATGTTAAGAATACTACTAGCTTAAAATAAGACCTGAAAGAGTTGAAAAATTATGGTGCTTAGGAAGTTATAGGGAAAGGATTGTCAAAAGTTAGTAAATGGTTAGGTAACTTAGGTAATGGACTAGTGATTTAAATGTTAAGATCATAGGTGGCGATCTCTTTGTGCATAATGATGATAATATTAGCTATCAAATTCTGTAAAAATAAAAAGACTCACAAACGAGGAGTGAAAAGAACAAGATCTGATCTTGAATTAGAAGACGAACAATGTAAATATGACAAAATGAAAATTTTAGAAGAGTCTAGATGAAAAAGGTTTAGTACAACATAACTGTAATCTGTGACAATCTGATGTGAGGGATTTGGGGATGGCTTGACTCACCATCAAAGGGGGACTGTTAGAGCAAAAGTACTAATTTTTCTGATTGAGACAAAACCACCAAAATGACAACGAACTTTAAATGTGCACCTCGCACATGTTCAGAAAAACAATACTAAAATCTAGTTAAGTTGAACCATTCAGCACCATAAAAGTGTGCTTGGTTAGTTAGAGAATGGTAGAATCAATAAACATAGTAATTTTGAGATTAATTTTATAATGAATGACTTATATTTCTAACAAAGATGTCATGAAGATGAAACATGAAAATTGAGCATTTCTTAACAGAGTGACTTGACAACATAGATCGCTGCAAAACATTTATGTTACATGTTAGAGCTTTGAAATTTTGAGTATTAATGTCTAATATTATATAGATTCTAGATTTTTTAAAACAATTTTAGTCAACTGATCAAAAAAAACAAATTTGCAAGTTGCTACTTTTGAGAATGCAGTAGTAGGCCATAATAACAGTTGCACTTTTATGTGTATCAATCACTGACAACCATTGAGGAATGCTTATATATGGTACATTTCAGTGATTTTATAATGCTTTTTAACACAAATTAGGAGTTTTTCACTGAATGAAGTATGAGTTTAAAAGCTGTTTGAATTAAGTTTTCTCTGTAGACTGTATGTTTCCCATGGCCTGATGCAATGAACTTTGACATGTTTTCAAATGCTGCTTATTTGTCCTGATAATGCATGCCACATTCTTTAAAGAACAAACCAGACACTTTTCCTTAATTCTCCTTTGTGTGGATTTCATGAGAACCTAACCTTTTGACAGTGTCCATGGACAGCAACACTGTTAAAGTTTTTTGTTGACAACCCTGTGAGAATGCAATGTACTGTTCTTCTCATGATTTGCATGGGAAAATAAACTGGAATATCATTTTGTACCTGCTGAACGGAAGACTGGTCATATGGTGATCCGACCACAGTGCACTGACAACAACGTCATGACGACCAATATGCACTATAAAGACCATTCGATTTAGGAGGGAGGGCTTCTGCTTCCCTCTCTTTCTCTCTCCATCTCTCTCCGATTACAGGTTTTGTCTGAGGACTCTGGTGGCGATGCTTTGAGAACTGTGGCCGTTGCCAACGGTCCGTCACTTCTTTGAGTCTATCTTGCCTGCCGAACCATCTTGTCTTTGGCATTTCCTTATGCTAATTAATTTAACTGATGGACTATTTGGAGCTGTCTGGTGAGAATCCAGATTTGAACTTTCTGATTAATGCTCCATTCTTCTTTGTCTATACATATGAACTTCCCACTGGTGGACTTTAACTTGAATCCTTTCTCCCTTTGAGAGATTTCTAAGCGAACCCTCCTGTTACCTTGTTAACCGTCCTTTGCATTCTTTGATTTCATTTGATTAAATGTTTGGATTTTTTCTGCATGCATTAGTAGGCATGACATAATTACTAAAGATGTCACTTACTTGTATTATTTTGGATCTCTGATACAATAATTCATTTATTATAAAGATATGTTGTCGGTGATTTATTTGAGATTTAATGTACTTTCTTTGAAACTGTGTTTGGGAGCTGGCTGCCAAATAATGGTCCTTATTGTGTAGGCCACCTGCGGGTTATCCTAGATTTTCACCCCTTACTGCGACGAAGAAAAGTCCAACAGAGGACCAATGCCTCTGTCCTAAATCAAAGCAAGGAAGATTTGATAAAAATAACACTCCTATCGGCCCAGTGCTAGACAACCATCTTAAAAAGTGCTTCCGCTGCCGCACCAGCATGATGAGGATATTGTGCTCTTTCAAATATGCCTAGAGCTAGAGGATGTTTTGCCAAGGCTCTGAATCCCTCAACAAGTGAGTATTGTGAAATACCTACTGTGCTCTGTAGAAGTGCGTGTCATAGGCTATGCCTGTTGAGCTTCCAACAGGCAAGAATTGTGCTATGCCTACAATGTCAACAAGTGAATACTGTGCCATACTTGCCATGAGCATCAGAGTACCCTCCCGGGTATGTTATGAACTATACAAATACACATAACATAACATAACATAACATGGACAAATCAGCTGATATTGTGTTGTACTGGTAATGACTATAGCATCTGTGCATTTTGTCTGGCCTTTCAAGATCCAGAGGTCATTCTACTATCAAATCATTAACAGTGAGCCTTACTCTTTGCTCATTCATACCCCAGCGTTGCCATGCCAACCCGGGTACATGTAAGTGTGCATTGTGCCGCCATCATTAAGCCTTCAATAAATGATTATATTCAATAAATTAACAATATCATTAACTTATTCAACTATGTCTTCAACATGTGAACAGTTCCCCCCCTCTCAATATTCTTTGTAAGGAACCATTGTAGGGCATAACACAGGGTCCCACAGCGCTTGCAGTGCAGGGATGGGTCAGGGAAGACTTCATCAGCCTGGAGGGCCTGGAAGGACAGTGCACTCTGGGTAAAAAATGAACAACATCTGCCCTTTAGCTGGGGCCTGCTCTCTCTGTGGAATGTGCAAGGCAGGGAACACAAAGCAGCAAAGTTCCAATAAAGTTTTGATTTATTGTTGTGACATATAGAGGCACCACCAAGAGGGAAACGGGAGATGACAATACAGAGACACTGGGTAGAGCAGAGAGAGGGGGAAAGTTATAAAGAGTGAGCTAAGAGACAACTGAGTGAGAAAGACAGATTGGAGAGAGAAAAGAGAAAGACCCAAGAAAATGAGAGAGGCAGGAGAAATAGAGTAGTTATTAAGATTCAGGTTAAAAAAACTGAGTGAAGAGAAAAGTTAAAGAATGTCACACGCAAAAGGGGGCCTAGAGGAGGTTTTAGGACCTGCATGGGCACACTCCCCACTCGTAATAACTAACACACAACGAGCCCACGGGTCCAGGGTACAGGTCTGATACGTATGTGGACTATATAAAGCATACACCAGAGAGGGGGGGATATCCCTTTTTAAGGACGGTTCCCCTCACACACCAGAGGTGTCATGCTTCATCATAGGGGTGCCTCCTCGCGTCAAGAACCTAGTCTTAGCGTAGGCTACGACCCCCTCTCTACAATGGAAGAGCTCAGGGATGTTTTTTCAATTTGAGCACATGGGTTGTCCTAAAAACCCTATGTGAGCAAGGTGTATGAAAAAATATGGTGTGCAGTGCTGAAGTGAATGTGAAAGGGAATTAAAAGTGCCTACAGAGCTAGCTATCAACAACCTTTATTCAGCTACCATCGGTTGTACCCTGCATTTTAATGTCTTATCACAATTAAGATATTCTGCACACTCTCTTACAGATCTCTCAGCTTGAATATCAATTCCTGGCCACCAATATTTGAGTCTGTCTCTCTTTTGTTTTGGAAATACCAGAATGACTCTCATATGCAGAGTCAGTAAATCATTCCTAAATGATGTGGGTGGAACTAATCTGGTCCCTCGAAATCCCAAGCCAACTTAAAAAAAAAAGCTCATCTTTAACACGCCAAAATCCATTCAATTTCTTGTCTACCTTGTGATCATTCGACCAACCACCCTTGAGTCTTTGACACACCAGTTACAAGACTCTTTATTTACCACCCAATTCCAACCACTGCACCTCCTTTATAATGTTATCACAGATCAAACACACTTCAAAATCCCCATCATCATTATCCACAGATCCCTCCTTATCATCCAAAATACTCTTCCCCACTAAGGGGTCGATTCCGATTCGGGCCGGAAAAAGCACCGACCGACTCGGATCCGGAAAAAATACCGACCGACACGCACCCGTGGCGCCCGACACGCCAAGTACGATGCAAGGCGCGAAAAATCCGACCGACACGTAACGAAACCAAGCCGACCGACCGAGCCGCACGGAAAACAGCAATCCGGCCGGAAAACACGCGAATCCAACCGACCGACACGCACCCGGAACAAATCCGACCGAAACGTACACGCGAACTCCAAACCGCTAAGTACGATGCAAGGCGCGAAAACCACGAGCGAGTCGGACGGAGGACAAGCCGTACGACCGACACGCATACAAAACCGAGCCGAAGCAACACAATACACCGCGACCGACGCGTACGCAGCATAGAAAACTGCACAAACACAGCGTGAACGAAACGGAAAACACCGTACGAGACCAATGCAGGGTCCGACTCGGTCACAAGAACGTTTCCAACATACACAAACAGCACAAAGGAAAAATCACCCAAAAAAAGGCCAAACAAGCAATTACCAAGCCAATAAATACTGGGGGTGGGGACAGAGAACAAAGACACACCCACAACTCCACCTATATAAAGGACACAAATCACTACCATGAGCCTTTGCAAATGCCATTCCACTGCCAGCACCCAAGAGAAAGCAACCACACACCCACAGCTCATCCCTCACACAAGCCACACACCATCAGCACACCAACAAATACCTACCTCACATACACCCAGCAAAACACACACTCACACACCCTCACCTGCACACCAACACACACATCACTCACCATCACCACCCATCACCATGCCCCCCAAGAAGAATCACAAGTTCCTAGATTGTGAATTGGAAGTCCTGGTAGACGAGATCCTCAGGGTAGAGCCACAGCTGTTTGGCACATTGGTCCAACAGACCCCCATGTCGCAGAAAACCAAGATGTGGGAGAGGATCATCAACAGGGTGAGCGCCCAATCACCATGTCGGCGCACAAAGACCGACATCCAGAACAGGTGGTATGACGTGCGCAGGAGGGTACGGAAACTGCTGAAGCAAGACTACATCAACAGCCAACACACCGGCAGTGGCCCTCCTGCCAAGCCAATATACCTCAGGCCCTGGGAGGAGAAGGTGCGGGCCATCCTACCGCCAGTGAGCATATATGGACTAGAGGACATCCTAGAGCCTGGTGAGAACACAACAAATGTACACAATATACTGCCACCAAACACACACACATCACTGTCAAGGGGAGAGTCAAACCATGCACTCATAGCAATCACACAGCAACCAGAACAGAATCATCCCAAAATGTGTATGTCAGTCAGAGAAACACAACACATGCCATCAAAAAAGTCACATCCAACCGTGCCAACACATGTACAAACACAACCACAACTACAGCTAGGCAGTGGCACAAATAGAACTAACAAACACATCCACACATGTAGCCACCACAACAACACCAACACACAGTGAAGACCACTCAAAGGAAGGAATTCTGTGTATGCTGGCCAAGTCAGTGTAGCCAATAGCATCATGGGAGTCGCAGTCACACATATTGCCCGCCCCAAAACTGTCCCATCAACACCACCATGAACCATGCGCACATCACAGGGAGTGGAGAAGGACTCACAAGATGGCTGACACTGGCTACTGCTGTGGGGAGCACAAGGCCCTGCTGCCAACTGTGCACCAACAAACAGCAGGACACCACTGACTGACATCCTGAGAGACAACTTCCACTCCCTGCAATGCAAGCACAGTCCATGGTGGGATATCTGGCTGGCTGGGTGGGTGGGAAGGAGGACTTGCAGCACTAACCATAGTCACAAGCACCTCCCCTCACACACACCCCAACACAAACTCCACAGTACCCACCTGGTAGAATGCAATGCCCCCCATCCTAACACAAGATCCCACAAAGCACCACCACCCTGGGTTATGTTGTGTGAAGCACAGGGACACTCTTGGGACTCTTAGCCAAACAACTGCCAGGACAACACTCCCAGCCATCCTGTCAGCACAGCCAGCCCACCCCACAGGGAAGCAGAGTCAAAAGGAAGGAAGCATGGGCATGCTGGGAAGGGGGTGGAGGCAATAGCATGATGGGAGTCGTAGTCACAGACATTGCTCAGCCTCACAACTGGCCCATCAACACCACCCTGAACCATGCTCACATCACAGGGAGTGGAGAAGGACTCACAAGATGGCTGACACTGGCTACTGCTGTGGGGAGCACAAGGCCCTGCTGCCAACTGTGCACCAACAAACAGCAGGACACCACTGACTGACATCCTGAGAGACAACTTACACTCCCTGCAATGCAAGCACGTTCCATGGTGGGATATCTGGCTGGCTGGGTGGGAAGGGGGACTTGCAGCACTGACTATAGTCACCAGCACCTCCCCTCACACCCCCAACACAAACTCCACAGTACCCACCTGGTAGAATGCAATGCCCTCCATCCTAACACAAGATCCCACAAAGCACCACCACCCTGGGTTATGTTGTGTGAAGCACAGGGACACTCTTGGGACTCTTAGCCAAACAACTGCCAGGACAACACTCCCAGCCATCCTGTCAGCACAGCCAGCCCACCCCACAGGGAAGCAGAGTCAAAAGGAAGGAAGCATGAGCATGCTGGGAAGGGGGGTGGAGGCAATAGCATGATGGGAGTTGTAGTCACAGCCCTACATCCCCCACCACATGGGCCAGCAAGCTCACACTCACGCATGCACATCCCATAGAGAGTGGAAAGGCCCATCAAAGATGTCTGACACTGTTGCTGTGTCGTGGGGAGCACAAGGGCATGCTGGGTACTGCACACCAACCAACAGCAGGACACCACTGTCAGCCATCTTGCCATTGCCCTCACACCCACACCCACTGAACTCCACACAAAAGCAAGTAAGTATGGGAATGCTGGCAAGTGGGGTGGAGGCAATGGCATGATGGGAGTCGTAGTCACAGACATAGCTCACCCCCACAACTGTCCCATCAACACCACCCTGAACCATGCTCACATCACAGGGAGTGGAGAAGGACTCACAAGATGGCTGACACTGGCTACTGCTGTGGGGAGCACAAGGCCCTGCTGCCAACTGTGCACCAACAAACAGCAGGACACCACTGACTGACATCCTGAGAGACAACTTACACTCCCTGCAACGCAAGCACGTTCCATGGTGGGATAACTGACTGGCTGGCTGGGTGGGAAGGAGGTCTGGCTGTCAACCAAACACAAGCAATGCAGACCATGTTCACACCCCAGAAAATACATAGAAATGCCCAAATAATGCAGGACAATGTGCCACACCAATATCAACCCCTGACTGTGACGACTTAGGACAATGCAATGTACAGGCCCGCACCCAGAGGCACAGTCACAACTGTCATGTGTGTCAACCACTGATGCCTGCAGAAACATGACATACATTGTTTGTGTCTCCCAAAAACAGGTGATGATGGGGACACAGCAGCAGACGCTGAGGAGTCCCAGTCCCAGGCTCAAGAGGATGCCGAGCTCACTGGCGTCGTACAGCCTCTGTCCTCTTCGGACGATGAAGAACAACCTGGCACATCCGGTGCAAGTCAACATGCAGCACCAGCAGGACCACCAGCTGCAGCACCAGCAGGACCACCAGCTGCACCCCCTGCACCCACCCCTACAACGACTGTCACCACGAATACCATCCCTGCCGACATGGACAGAATAAGGAGCAACACCAGCACAGTGACCCTGGACCAACCTGGGGCCATGGACACCACCACCACCACCAACCCCCAAGGTGGACCAGGGTTATCTGTGCGTGCCACTGCACACACTGCACATGTCAGCAGGGGGTGGAGTGGAGACAGAGGTCGCTGCTTGCAGACGTTGCTGGTGTGCATGACGACCCACAACTGGTACGCATAGCTGATGCGTACCAGTCCAGCACCGGAGAGCTCAGCCAGGTAGTGGGGCTCCTCAGAGACATTAAACAGCAGCAGGCTGCCCATCATGCCCGCTTGGACTCCCACATGTCCCACGTGGAGTCACACATGTCCCGTGTGGACTCACACATGTCCCGCGTGGAGTCCAAGTGGGATGCACTGCATGAGATGACGGCGGTGCACAGGGACATTTTACAATGCCTCCGCCAGATGAACAGCAACCAGTCCACACCTCCCTGTGTGCCAACAACATCTGGTGCCGAACAAACTGCAACTGCCACAGGGAGGGAGGAGGACTCTGGCGGAGAGTCCCCTGCACCGCAGCAGCCTGCACTTGAGGGCCCCCCCCCAAGAAGAGGAGTCGTCCGAGGAGGGAAAAGTGAGAGGCCGATGGCCAAGCGCAACTCCCAGGAAGCCTGAACCTGTTCTGGATGTTCGCCTTTGTGCACAGACTGTTCACCCTGTTGACGGCAACACTACTCCCACACATTGCATGGGGAGTACAAGTTGGACCAATGTGTCAGACAACTGTGGCCCCGATACTGGGGATCCTGTCTACCCAGACTTTCAATTCACCTAGGAACTTGGGATTGCAAGATTCATGTACAGCACAACCCATCCTATGCACTATTAACACAAATGTATCACAATAAACACACTAATACACCATACTTGCCTCTGTCGTGATTCCAACGTGGGTGCTGTTATGGGGATGATGAACTGCAAAATTACACTGTGTATGAGAACTGCAACAGCAAGGACAACACAGGTATGTGAGTACAGGCAACGTGACACACATGAGGGAGACACACCACCAGGGCTACACGACACATACACACCTAGGCCATCTGACTCATTGCCTACACTGATGTTGCCAGGGAAGACGGTGCAATGCACAGACACCACACCCATTCCCAGTTGTAGTCAAGTAGCCTACAGGTGCAGTAAGCAAATGGCAGTCAAATGTGTGACCACAGACAACGCACATCACTAAGTGAAGCACAGGTTTATTACACAGTAGCAACATGCCGTAACCACTACAGATGCAAGGTAACCCCACCTGGTAGCGGGCACACAGTCAACAACTGTAGACGGAAGGAAGTCCATGGGTGTGGCGCACATCACCTGTAGGGACACAACAGCTACCAGCCTGGATGTGCAATCACGTCGTCGGTGGACACAGTTGACCAAACGAATCTGAAAGTACCCTGTGAAGGACAGAAATGACACACAGTCAAAAGCAATGGAGTACAGGACAGAACAGCAAAACTCATGCACAATACATGTTACAAGATACCCACCCAGAACCAAGTTAGCATGTCAACACTGTTGGGGAGTACAGCCCACCTGTAAGCACACATCGCAACACACATCCAGTCAAGTAGCCCATGGACACACTCCAACAGCACCAGAGCACCACCCACACATCATGCCAACTCACATCATTGACATGACACCTCAGGATACTCACATTCAGCTAAAGAAGTTGGTGATGAGCTGTGTGCGGACATCACCATCACCATCATCATCATCATCGTCACTGGCATCGTGGTCCAGGCCAGGATCCTCCACAGGTGGCGGATGTTGGTCATCGTCATCCTGGATGAGAGGCAACTCCTTCCGCACTGCCATGTTGTGGAGCATGCAGCAGACGATGATAATCTTGCACACTTTCGCAGGGGCATATGGGAGGGACCCTCCGGTCTTGTCCAGGCAGCGGAAGCGGCTCTTCAGGAGACCAAAGGTCCGCTCAATTACTCTCCTGGTCCGACCATGTGCCTCATTGTAGCGCATCTGGGCAGGTGTCACAGGGTTCCTGAGGGGTGTCAGCAACCACGGCATGTTGGGGTATCCCGAGTCACCTACGGCCAGACAAGTGCACATTAGCTGACTTGGAAAAGTGGGCGGAATACTACAGATCAGATCACACACAATGGCACAAAGTCAGTACACACCGACAAGCCAGGCACGCTGGTTCTGCATCTGTGCCATCATCCTGGGGATGCGACTACTCCTCATCACAAAGGCATCGTGTGCTGAACCAGGGAAACGGGCACACACGTGTGTGATGGTCATGTCTGCAAGACACACCACCAGTGCATTGACCGAGTGGTAGTGCTTGCGGTTCCTGTAGGCCTGCTCCTGGGCCTGTGGTGGTACCAAAGCCACATGTGTCCCATCAATGGAGCCAATGACATGCGGCATCCTCCCCAGGGCATAAAAGTCACTCTTCACATCAGTGAGTCGTCGCAGTCTAGGGAAATAGATGTACCGGTTCAGGAAGAGCAACATTGCCGCCAAAACATCGCGGAGCACACGGCTGAACATGGTCTGTGACATCCCACCAGCAGACGCCACAGTATGTTGGAAGGTACCGGTGGCAAAGAAGTGTAGGGCTGCCATCACCTTCACCTTGGGGGTCAGCGCTGTAGGATTCGGCCGGCCAGGCTGCAAATGTGGGGACAACTGCACTGCCAAATCCTCAATCAGCTGCCTGGTGAAGCGGTACCGTCGGATGCTGTCCCGTTCCACCATCGTTGCCAGGTCTGGGAATGGCCGATGGACAGCAGGAGCCCTGCAGTGCAGAGGAGAAGTAAGCAAGATCGTAAGTCACCCCACATATGCGGCATTGAACACACTCAAGATCCCAACATACATCATCATGAGGCACAACTACATGAAGTGTGCAGTACCGGAAGGACATGTATGGTACATACATGGCCAACATCTGTCAACACGGTCCTACAGGTGGCATCAATTTGTCCCAGGTTGGCCCATTGGATATCATGATGCCGTGTCACAGTCACCCCCCACAGTGACATGTGAGGACAGATGTGCCCCAGGCACCACAGCTCAACGACAGGTACATTCCCAGGGACCCTGTAATGCCACATGGACACTGGCATCACCTGGAGTATCATGTGTACACCACAGCAAAACAAACATGACCCCCACAGGTAGTGGCCACACTTGCCATGGCAGGACAGACATGGACGTCTGTGACACACACGCACAACATCAGAGTCCATGCACACACAACGTGGATGTGGAGACTGTCTCCCATTGTGCACATGAAATCAGAGACATTGTAAACACTACATGCACAAAGACTGTGGAGGTCCATCACTATTGTGCCACTGGGACACCCTGGCTCAAACATACCGTCCCACATGGGACTCACGGGGTATGTGACATGACATACACAAACACCACTGTGAAATGTGACCATGACACATGCACAGATATGAACAGTTGCACATCACAGTGGTCACGTACACGTAACACCCAGGATCCTGTCCCCATGAACACGTGCACAGCCTGAGGGTGGCTGCCCACAGGTGACACCCACAGGACAACATGTACACCAACATACACACAATAGGAAATGCAGCCTTACATGCCTTATGATAAGGTTTGGACAGGCTGTCGTGATGTAGGTGTGCCCCTCACTCCCTGGGAGCTATCTGTGTCTGGCATATGTCCATCTGAGACAGGCATGCTGACCTATGCCAGTCACATGTACAGTGATGCGTTGTACTGCAATGGACCGATCGGTGCCTCCGGCCGGCCCATTGCCTTCAATGTGTGCGGGTACGCGTTGTACCCCTGTGCGCGTTGTACCGCAATGGACCGATCGGTGCCTCCGGCCGGCCCATTGCCTTCAATGTGTGCGGGTACGCATTGTACCCCTGTGCGCGTTGTACCGCAATGGACCGATCGGTGCGCACCCATTGACAATGGGCTTGCCTGGCAACGGACGCGTTTTCGAATTTCGAACGAGTCGGTTGCTGGAAATTCAGTTGGTCACCCATAACAATGTTGCAAAATCATGTATGTCATGAAGTTGAAGATTTGAAGGATGCTGTGGGCGTGTTTAGGTGCTGCTATTCCATGGATTGGCCAGATTCAGAAGATGCAAACGACTTGGACCTATCACTTTGGACACAAGGGACAGTATCTGCCTCTCCAGCACATATATATTGCTGGCTGTTCCCCTGAGAGCCCACTTGCCTGCACTACATGCTCCAAGACGACATCTGCCACTGCACTGCTGCTGTCTCTGCCCCTCTGGACCCTGCAATGGCACGTACTGTGGAGAGAGCCCCAGCCTTCAGCCTTGAAGAGAACAAGGCCCTGCTGGACAGCCTACTTCCACAGTACAGCAAGCTGTATGGGACACCAGGGGAGCAGGTGAGTGTCCTGTGCACTGCGTTTCTGAATGTGCATTTTGTCAGACTAGCAAGGCTGAGAGTCTGCACGCCACTGGCTAGCAGGCTCACTGAGTAGTTGTCACCCCCCATAGTGTGTAGTGACTTGCACTGGACAGGTATGGTGCAGTGACAGTGCTTCTGAACAGGGTTTTACTCCCCATGCAATGATACCATGTAGTGACTTCTGGAAAACTGTCCATGGGCAGCCGTGCACTGCCTGTGTACACCATGTGCCCCTGTGATTGCGACATGTATATGCAACTGTGTCATGCACGGATATGTTGCATGTGTAGTAATGGCCTTATCACTTTGTCATCCTGACAGGCTTCTGCCCATCGGAAGCAGGAGATATGGAAGGACATCGTCCGGGCTGTCCGGTCCGTGGGGGTCTACAAGCGCCGGATCCGCAACTGCCAAAAGAGGTGGCAGGACCTTCGGGGCTGGACCCGGAGGATTGCACGGGTCCAGCTGAAGCTGTCGCCTCCTCGCAGGAGGGGCGGAACACGGACCCTGACCCCCCACATGCTCAGGATCCTGGCGGTGGTCTTTCCAGACCTGGATGGGCAGCTGAAGGCCAGAGAGCAGCAAGAAGGGGGTGAGTCAAAGACTGCACTGTGAACTCTGTCTAACATGCTATGTGCCCTCCTCGGGCCTGGTTAAACTGCCACAGTACAGCAGTCATGTTGTCCAGGAGCCATGTCCCTCTATTGTGCACTGCCCACTCCTCATCTGATACCCAGGTGTGGCCCTTACATGCAGGGGATTCTGTCACTTAGGACTGTGTCCTTGCAGTTTGCTTGACTCAAGGTGGGAGACAGCATCTGTTTCCCTGACTCTGTGGTGGGCATCATGGTTGGGTCCATTGCTTACACAATGCCTGTATTCTGACATGTATTCAGCGTGTTACTTTGATCTGTGGTCCAATTGCTGAGCTGATCCACCACATGTGGCTGGGGTATCTGGCACACACCCATGCTGCGGGTGGGAACAATGTTTGGGCCCCAGGAGTATGTATATGACGTGTGTCACACATACTTAGCCAGCTGCCTACAGTCCAGGGCTCATCCCTCATTCATGTGGGGCTGGACAGTCATGCCTACTCCAGGCCATACAATACACTCTGTACTCCCACTCCCGTGTATCAGCTGACACATTGTGCGCAGTGATTTGACCCCTCAGGTGTCTGCCTCTGTGTCAGTGTGCTGTGGATTAGTCGCCAGGACTGCTGTGGAGTTTCTTGGTAGGGGCTCAGCATGCCACTGGAGATGTGACCATAGGAGACGATACTTGTGTGACACATAGGTGTCTGATCAGCTGCCCATGCAGACTGGGGCATGTGAATGTGAAGTTCAGGCAGCTGTTCCCCATGCACAGCAGAGTGTGAGGGGCTCAGGTTCAGAGGGTAGTGTCACAGGTCTACCATATGTCCAATAGGTATGACCTGGACAGATGAGGGTTAAGAGGATGTGTTGTGGGGGGATGTACATGTGCACTTGTGCAGCTCCAGGACTTTCTTTCCCCATGACCTACTATTGTGACACAGTGCAGAGTGTTGTTGCCTGGCTGCAAAGTCATACATCACTGAGACAGTGATGTATGACTTTGCAGTCATGCCTCCGCCATGGCATGTGTCTACTGATTGTTGAGCCTGCAGGGGAGTGACATGTGCTACATGCACACCATAGTGGCGCTGGCTATCAGGACATGGGTGCATCATGGTGTCTGTCGCTGGTATGCATCACATGCATTTCCTATTTGACTCTGGGCATCCCTTTCATCCGGAAACCTGTACTGACTCAGTGGCAAGAGCTGTGATGTGTGCATGTCCACATGCCACACCGTGTCCTCTGCACTGTCCAACTACTGTGTACTTGGTGCATGTGTCAACACTGGGGTGTTGCAATCCAACAGACACCAGACAGATGGGTGCAAGGCCATGTGGGATGTGAGTGCCATGCTTGGCATCAGACTGACAATTGGCTTCTCCTGTTCAGTTAGGGCACTTTTAGCAATGTACAACTAATGATGCCAGGGCTTGCTCTGTGATGTGCTGTGCTCACAGTGGTGTGTGCGTTATGTGCAGGTGACTGATGTCTGTCTGTTTCCCCATTGTTTGCAGATACATCCACGGCCACGGAAGGGGACAGCTCCACGGACCAGGAGGAGCCAGAGAGCCAGACTGGGTCAGCAGCCGAGGAGTGGTCGGAGGGACCCAGTGGCACGGAGGGCGAGGGGAGCCACACCGAGGAGTCCTCAGCAGCATCCACCTCAGCTGAGGACCAGAGCAACTCGGAGGATGACTCCCTTGTGGAGGCGGGTGTCAGCAGCCACCACACCCCAGCTAGTGTTGCTGTCCCCGCCACCACGAGCACCACCACCGCCCTCCCATCGGCTCCCATTCCCCAGGTCCGTGGAGGCTCCCATGTCCGGGAGCGTGTCTCCTTTGGGCCAGGCACCGCAGCCCCTGCCCCTGTGTCCCCTGCTGCCCTGAGTGAGGAGTCTGTGTACCTCCTTCGCCAGCTCCATGTAGGGCAGACAGCCATGCTGAGTGTCCTCCATGCGCACACCGCGCTGTTGACTCAGCTGGTGTCGTTCATGGAGGGCATCTCATCGGGCATGTCTGACCTACAGAGGGGCAATAGGTCCATGGACTCCTCCCTGACGGCAGCAGTGTCCCTCCTCAAACGGTCCCTCACCCCTCCTGCCTCTGCTCCATCCACACTCCCCAGCACCTTACCCATCCCAAGCACACACACACTGGCACAGGCACACACCAGCACACACACATCCAGCACACTGACACACACGCCAATGACAAAACGCACACGCACGCACATTCAGGGGACTGAAGCCAGACTCACAGGGGATGGGGCCCTGGAACACACACACGCATCCACATGCACTGCGCAGTCCTCAGTTCCCTCTCCCTCCAAAGCACCCTCCCTTGCCTCACCTGCAACCCCAAAGTCACAGCAGCTCTTCCTCTGTGACCTCGGCCTCTTCCCCACCGATGAAGCTGCTCCAGCATCCCGGGGGAAGAGGAAGCCCACCCACACGGAGCAGAGTGCCCCTCGCCCCCGGACACCCTCCCCCAGGC
Source organism: Calotriton arnoldi (assembly GCA_963921515.1). Classification (NCBI taxonomy): domain Eukaryota; kingdom Metazoa; phylum Chordata; class Amphibia; order Caudata; family Salamandridae; genus Calotriton; species Calotriton arnoldi. Next base: position 366,381 of record CAWUFW010014590.1, read on the forward strand.
GCAGACGGACTGAGGCCCCCACCCGCAAGTCCCCCGGAGTCCTAAGAGCAAGACCCCGCCACCGCTCTGCAGCTCAGGCACAAGGTCTCTGTCCTCCATCCCTCAGGCCCCCACTGCACAGGTGCCCCCACCACACCCTGCCCCAGGTTCCCCCACCCACAGATATACCATCCCCAAGAGGATCAGGCCTTCTCCCCCTGCCACTTGCTCTCCCAGCACCACACCCCCGCTGCGCTTGTATGTGCCACTGATGTGGTGAGGGTGTCCTCCCCCTCTGTCCAACCCACCTTGCCTGTTCCCCATTCTCCTCCCCTGGAGGTAGGCACTGCAGTGGAGTCCACTACCGCCCTGTCTGACTTGGGCACTGCAGTGGCGGACCTGTCCACTCCATCTGCAGGGTCCACTGCAGTTGTGCCGGCACCCACGACATCTGAGTCATGCCCCCCAGTTGTGCCGGCACACACCATGTCAGACACCTCCACTGCAGTTGTCAGTGGCTCTCCAGCACCCACCACCCCTTCCCTGACTCCCCCTGGTGAGCCCTGATCCTGTCCCTGCGGTGCCTGGCCTGCCCCCCGGTTGCCCCTCCTAGTGGATTGTCCCTGGTTTTGTGCAGGCATGCGTAGGGTGACATCTGCCAGTGTCACCCTGTTTGAACTTTGACAATGGACTGGCCATTGGCCTTTGCTCTATTTTTTCTGGACGTCGTTTTCATTCAACACATATGCTGAATAAAGCAACTTTCTTTTCTCTAGTGCTCATGCTTCAGATGTACATGTTGTTGGTGCTGCTAACCATGCCCTTGCTGCAGTGATGGTGATATCTGGTCTCATGATTATGAAGTGTTACTGTGCAGGAACCCATGTGGTCCAGGGGGAATGTGTCCTATCATGTGGTGTATCCATGTCATCCATAGCAGCATCTGAGGGTGTCATGTGTTCAGTATTTGGCAATGGGATTTCCTACTTACATTAGCAATTTCATATCTGTGGCTTCCACCCCTGCACATCTGTTGTGCCTGCCATCGTTGCATTTGTCTACTTCCCTGACCGTGTTGCCATCTCCACTGGACATGCAGGTTTGGGCATCAATGGGGAAGGACTCATCCGTGTAGTCAGTGCAACATTGCTATACAAGTGTGTTGGATCTGTGCTGATGATTCCGTTGGCACATCCATGACCAGGCTGATGTGATGGGAGCCCTCATTTGGTGCTAATTGTTGATTGTGTGACCAAGTGCTCAGCTGACATGATGGGGCCCTACTGAGGCAACATATGGCACAGCTTTCCTCACACAGGAGTGGAGTCCCCTCATGGCAGTGTGTACACGTGTGACATTGCCTGCGCCCAAGGTGTGTGTTGTATGTGCATGTCTGTGTGTTCACTTCCATTTATCTGCGCATGCTGTGATCCCTAGTGTTGTACCTGTTTGTGATGCTTGCTGACTTGAGCTATGTTCCCCCAAAGTCTTCTCCCTGTGTTCTCTGTGATGTGGGTGCATGGCACATTACTGGTCATCAGGGTGTCACCCATAGGTGTGTTTGCTGTCAGGGCTGAGTTTGTGTGCAGACGCAGATGGGTCACAGTCAGGTTTCCCCTTGGCACTTGTTGTTTGCCCCTGTCATGTGATTTTCAGTTCGTGTTATCTTTCAGTGATTGTGACACGTTGTGTGTGTGACTGCTGGCACTCCTCAGGGTCCGGGCTGCAATGTTGGTTGTTGTCTATGTGTGTTCTTTGTGGGTGACCTTGGCTTCTTCATTGGTGTGTGACTGTGGCTGGGATCCCATTGGTTGGTGTGGTATCGCCGTCATGTCCATGTTCAGCGTAGTGTGCAGTGTGTCAGACATTCAGGAGTCTTGTTGAGTGGCCATGTGTGATGTGTTTCTGCACCTTGGTTCCCACCCACCACCCTGGAATAGTCATGGGTGCATGTGCAATGTCACCAGTGCATGTGTACTTCACTGCTGCACATTGTTGGAGGTCGAGGGGTGTGGTCTTGAGTGTGTGCAGATGGGAGTCGTTGCCCAGCTAGTCCCCTGCCTCCATGTTGGCCTTGGCTTACTGGCCATGCTGATTGATTTGTGCTTGTGTAGGTGTGATGGTAGTTTGTTGCTCAGGACACCTGACTGTGGTTCACAGTGTGAACGACATTTAGCTTTGTCATCACAGTGGGATTTTTATTCAGCCCAGGGTCACCACATTGTGGGGGCCCTGGGGGTGGTGCTGTGGTGTGTCTGTGTCTTGCTGTGTCAGTTGTTGTTCCTACGTGCCTGTGTGACATGTGTGTTTTGTGCTCCCTCTCATCTGACAATGCCTGCTTGCCCACATAGGGGATTTGGATCCATGAGTTACCTTAGTGTGGCAGTGTATGCACATCTGTATGATTGGTATTCAGCTCTCCTCATGTGTTGTGTGGTTGCCTGGGGACACTGGCACCCCCACCCCTCACCTGCTGTGTATGATGACAGTGTTGGTCTGCCTGTTTGTGTTTGTGCATCTGCACCACTGCATTGGCATATCTTGGGTGTGCCATTGGCTGTATGTTGTTTGGTGTGTTTCCCCTGCTGTCCCTGGGACTCCTAGGTCATCGGTCAGCACAGTGATCATGGTTTGTGTGTCCCATTGCTGCCATGGTATGGTATCTGTTCACCTCACATCTGCTGTCTCCACAGGATATCTGCATTTGTGTGCCCATTGGTGCAAATATGTGGTTCTGCATTCTGATGGTCACTTCTGTCATTGTGTCATTGATGAATGTTGACGGTGTCAGCCCCCATGGGTGTTGTTTGTCTGCACATGGCCAAAGGAATGTCTCATTTGCACTGCAGTATTTGGCTCACCCAATTTATGTTGCAATGGGACACATACACTACTTTGCCACAGATGAGTTTTTGGTTCTGTGACCAGGAATGATCCATGCAGTTTGGCAGTTGCAGCTCTTTCTTTGTCAACACTTACCTTTTGGTCACTGTGATGATGGGGGTGTAGACCCCATTGCCACAATGGTCAAAATGTGCTTCAGCTATGGACCCCACACTTGCCTTTTGGTCACTGTGATGATGGGGGTTTAGACCCCATTGCCACAATGGTCAAAATGTGCTTCAGCTGTGGACCCCACACTTGCCTTTTGGTCACTGTGATGATGGGGGTTTAGACCCCATTGCCACAATGGTCAAAATGTGCTTCGGCTATGGACCCCACACTTACCTTTTGGTCACTGTGATGATGGGGGTTTAGACCCCATTGCCACAATGGTCAAAATGTGCTTCGGCTATGGACCCCACACTTACCTTTTGGTCACTGTGATGATGGGGGTTTAGGCCCCATTGCCACAATGGTCATGGGCTGCTTGCATTGTGGGTGCCACACACATATATGTGTGGCACATGTGCTAGGGGGTCACATTGTATGTTCAAAGTCATGTTCGGTGTTGTAGGCATTTGACACAGCCTACACACGCTTGTCATGGTGGTGGGGGGATGTCTTTATCTTGCATTCCCTAGGTTGTGGTGTGCTTGTTGTGTCATGCATTGTCCATCCTATGAGTGGGGGTGGTAGTAGTGGTAGGCATCAAGCCCCCCTGGCTAAGGGTGGTAGTAGTGGTAGGCATCCTGCCCCCCTGGCTAAGGGTGGTAGTAGTGGTAGGCATCCTGCCCCCCTGGCTAAGGGTGGTAGTAGTGGTAGGCATCCAGCCCCCCTGGCTAAGGGTGGTAGTAGTGGTGGGCATCAAGCCCCCCTGGCTAAGGGTGGTAGTAGTGGTAGGCATCCTGCCCCCCTGGCTAAGGGTGGTAGTAGTGGTAGGCATCCTGCCCCCCTGGCTAAGGGTGGTAGTAGTGGTAGGCATCCAGCCCCCCTGGCTAAGGGTGGTAGTAGTGGTAGGCATCCTGCCCCCCTGGCTAAGGGTGGTAGTAGTGGTAGGCATCCTGCCCCCCTGGCTAAGGGTGGTAGTAGTGGTAGGCATCCTGCCCCCCTGGCTAAGGGTGGTAGTAGTGGTAGGCATCCAGCCCCCCTGGCTAAGGGTGGTAGTAGTGGTAGGCATCCAGCCCCCCTGGCTAAGGGTGGTAGTAGTGGTAGGCATCCAGCCCCCCTGGCTAAGGGTGGTAGTAGTGGTAGGCATCAAGCCCCCCTGGCTAAGGGTGGTAGTAGTGGTAGGCATCCTGCCCCCCTGGCTAAGGGTGGTAGTAGTGGTAGGCATCAAGCCCCCCTGGCTAAGGGTGGTAGTAGTGGTAGGCATCCTGCCCCCCTGGCTAAGGGTGGTAGTAGTGGTAGGCATCAAGCCCCCTGGCTAAGGGTGGTAGTAGTGGTAGGCATCCTGCCCCCCTGGCTAAGGGTGGTAGTAGTGGTAGGCATCCTGCCCCCCTGGCTAAGGGTGGTAGTAGTGGTAGGCATCAAGCCCCCCTGGCTAAGGGTGGTAGTAGTGGTAGGCATCCTGCCCCCCTAGCTAAGGGTGGTAGAGCATCAAGCCCCCTGGCTAAGGGTGGTAGTAGTGGTAGGCATCAAGCCCCCCTGGCTAAGGGTGGTAGTAGTGGTAGGCATCCTGCCCCCCTGGCTAAGGGTGGTAGTAGTGGTAGGCATCCTGCCCCCCTGGCTAAGGGTGGTAGTAGTGGTAGGCATCCAGCCCCCCTGGCTAAGGGTGGTAGTAGTGGTAGGCATCAAGCCCCCCTGGCTAAGGGTGGTAGTTGTGGTAGGCATCCAGCCCCCTGGCTAAGGGTGGTAGTAGTGGTAGGCATCAAGCCCCCCTGGCTAAGGGTGGTAGTAGTGGTAGGCATCCAGCCCCCCTGGCTAAGGGTGGTAGTAGTGGTGGGCATCCAGCCCCCCTGGCTAAGGGTGGTAGTAGTGGTAGGCATCCTGCCCCCCTGGCTAAGGGTGGTAGTAGTGGTAGGCATCCAGCCCCCCTGGGTGAGGGTGGTAGTAGTGGTAGGCATCCAGCCCCCCCTGGGTGAGGGTGGTAGTGGTGGTAGGCATCCAGCCCCCCCTGGGTAGGGGTGGTGGTGCGCATTCAGGCCCCTGTGTGCATATGTGGCATTGTTGATGGGCATCCCGCCCCTATGGTGCTGCTGTTGCTGGTGTAAGTATATTCAGCATCCCCGTGTGTGTGTGTGATGTGTCGTGTACGTGTTGTATGTGTTTTGTGGTTGGTGTCTGGCTTACCTTCTGCGCCGTACGCGTCCGTGCCTGTTCCGGTAGTAGATGTAGAATATTGGTATGATCGGGACGAAGGGATTCATGGTTGGTTCGTGTCGTTCGTCCTTCTCGTTGCTTCGCGTCGTCCTCGTCACTTCGCCTCGTCCTCGTCGGTGCCGTGTTCGTCTCGTAGCCGTGGATCGTGTTGTGGCGCGAATCGGAGCTTATGTGCGCCTCTCCCGGATGCTTTGACGTGCCGTGCGTAGCGACGGGTTCGGCGCGTACGGGAAGCGCATCGTACTTGTCCGGCCGGACGGGGCTGCATTTTTCCTTCCGTGCGACTCGATTCGGCGTTTCCGGATTCGCCTCGGTCGGAGAACAGGACCTGGTTTGGGTGAGTACGGCTCGGCCGGATTTTTTGCTGTTGTGCGCATCGTACTTGCTCGTTCGGTGTACTGTACGGATCGGTCGGGAAACAGGCTTTCGCATGGCTTTTTTCCCGACCGAATGGTGTTGGGTACGCCTCCGACCGAGATCGGAATCGGCCCCTAAGCGTGAACAGCAATCCGCCAAACTGTTCTTCACACCAGGTATAAAAGTTACATTGAACGGAACTTCCTGCAAAGAGACCACCCATTTTCTAATCCTTCCCGAAATGGCATCCAATCCTTTGTTCATAAGATATAGGGTGAGGAATACAGCAAAAGCAACAGTGTGTCAGACAAGAGAGTGGAGAGAGATGAGCGGGTGGGAGAACGGTGATCAGTTGAAGGAAAAGTGAGGACATTACAGAGAAACAGGTGAGTGGTAGATGTGATAAAGAGAAAGACAGCTTGCAGAGAGAGAGGGAAAATACTGGACAAAGAGACAGATGAGAAGGAGAGAGAGATGGGGAGACAGGTGAAATAAACAAGCATTGGTAAATGGAATAGGCTTTGCCTGTGTGATTAACAATAAGCTGTTTTTTGTTATAAGTTGTAGCTTGGTGAGCAGTTGTGCAATATAGGTTACTGAAACTTTGATAAAGTGTTATGACTTCTTTATTGAGAAAGACAATATATTGTGCTGTTACTGGTGAAACTATAAAGTGGGGAGATTAGGTAACGGGTCGAGGACAGAGAAAAAAAACATGCACCCGACAAGTATGCTTGAAATGCGTGCAGCTATGGGGAGATTAGGCAGCAGGCGGAGGAAAAACCAAAGAATCGCTGTGCAGGCAAAACTTAAAATCCCGGGCCCTTGTGACGTTGTTTTAAATCAACACACACTCATGAGAATGACAAAAGTTTTAAAAGCTCACTGGGATTTCTGTGCTCTTCAGGCAAATGCGATCATGTCACTTGAAATGCAGCACAAAAGGGACCTGATGAAATTGGAAAAGCATGTGGAGATAAAAATCACTCTCAGATGGATTCAGGCACTTCCTGCCACTCTGCAGATGCCACAGAGCTAGATATGTAGGAAGCAGCCTGGGACCCACACACTAACACTATCTCAATAGGTAGGTGTCTGCAAGGCTGCAAATCATCGCCTAATGCCTTCTGGTGTCCGTCTCAGATAACCCGAAATAAACCCAGTCACTACGTTTGCTCCCAAATGTCTGGTATTAAAACCGTAATGTGTTAAAAAAGCATTCACTATGCTGGTGGTATATCTTCTGCGCACACTCTTTTTAGGCAGAGATACCTAAGATGTAAAGTGCATCTGTACCAAGGAATATGGTACTCTACATTGATCAGCACTTGCTCTGTTCTTTTAATCCCAACAGCTACATGTGAGGATTATGGTCACCTCCTTCTTTAGTTAGCCACTAGCTGCTTTAGATGTTGGTCAGACAAAGACAGGTCCAGCTGTATTATTTCTCTCAGCTGATGAAAAGTTTCAAAGTTTATCTATTACTAACCAAAGGTGAGTCAGGTTCTTTTCACTGTGGCTGACCGCTGCAGAGTTATGAGAAAAGAAAAAAGATGTGTACCTTTCGGTGACATTTCCATTAACTGAATTTTACTCATGCTGTAAATTCTGCACAGGTAATATGCATAAAAGTACTTGAAATATTTGAGAATTCCATAAGACCTGCAAATTTGCTTGAAGGTGAAGTAATGGTACTGAACAAGTTTCCAACTGTCTCAGCTGGCCCTTTGTGATACGAGCCTACTCTGTAAACACAATGATGCATGTTAGGAAGTTAAACAAGATGAACCAACGATAGTGCTGCTCTGTTCCTAAACAGCATAATGCCATTTATTAGATGTGACTAATGGCTGCCTGGATTGCTTTTGTTGACATGTGCATTATTGAAAGAACTCAATAGGTACACTGTGTCTTTGTTCTTAAACACAGAAATGTGGATCACTAGGGAACCAGTGGCTTTGTGCCTGGTTCAGCAGAACTCTAATTTACAGTAATGAGTATCCTTGCCTCTGATTAAACAAAAGTATTCCGCCTGTGTTTATTTATCTTTTATAAGTTATTTAATGTCTCACACTCTTGCCACTGAAAGATAATTATTGCCTAATTAATGATTGTAATTGTAATTGGTATTTATATAGCGCTGAGGCATTGAAGCGCTTTTCGGTGAGTATCCAAATGAACATATATAATTGCATCTAGCAGCTTACTGTTTGTGAGAAGACTTTCTATTTTATGCCGATCATAGCTACTACTGTGATTAATTCCTTTACCTTGTTTAAACGGTTGCCACTGCAGCTGCTAGGGAACTCGGCTGAGTTTCCAGAACTACTCTTTATGGGGATTTTGACCTTTTTCATAGCTATTAGCCTTTTGCTCTAAAAATTACTTGTTCTTTTCCTAAATGAACCCTTTATGTGTTCTTACTAGGATAGGTTAGGTCCTTTAGATTAGAATAGGGACTAAATTCCTATGGAACACGCTGTTATTTTGTATGCTTGTTCTAACCAAATTTCTTGAAATTTTCTGTAAAGGGCTTTATTTGTCTAATCTGAATAACAGAAAAACAAAAACACAGACTAATGTCTGAAAGAGAAAATAAAGTTTTAAAATTTTTACCAAACCTCACATTATTGACTGAACATCTAATGTTGAAGACAATGTTTATTTTAGAGATGTGTTTGGGTTGTGCTCCATTCTAATATGGTGGCAAATATTCATTGACCCGAAGAGGCGTGAAAATTGGAAGTTTGCTTAGTAAGTTTGAAGTGGAGCTACTTATAAATATTTATGAGATTTCCACGCTCGCAAATCTGGTAGCAGAGGATAAGTTTAACACCCTGAATGGAGTTATAAAATTACCCAGAAATATTATTTGAAATTCTCGATTCCTGAATCCAATGTCCAGAACTTGAAGATCCGGCAAAGCAGTATTCGAAGGTGGTTGCGGTTTTGAAGGTGAGTATTAATAGGGCAAATGTGATTGTGCTTTTCTTTCAGGCTGAATGTTTGAATAGAATGAGCGGGTAAGAAGAAATAGTCGCTAAGTGGTTGAAGAGGTGTTCTAAGATTTTAGACTCATTGTAGTCGAAAGACCCCCGGATAACATAATAATTGAAAACTTGTTTGCAGAGATTTTGAGGTGTGGTGTGTGAGGTACCATCACCTACACCAGTGACATAAGGTTATTAAGTTAACTGAAAAAAGAAACCCAACGGCGGACTTATAGAGCTGCACCTCACGCTAAGTTTGTTTCCTATTGGTGTCCTGCACACTGACACTCCAGCACCCGCCGTTGTAGGGTGCCTTTGGGTCCCAGATCCTTAATTGATACAACATATGAGGGTGTGCCAGGTAATGAAGTCCAATCAAATTTCTGTAGTTTTTCAAAATCTTTATTTATTCTCAATGTTTTTTCCAAAGCATCAGCATCATTAATCACATACACAGCTCAGCCAACGCGTTTCGTTCCAACAATAGGAACTTCCTCAGGGCTTAGAAATCAAAGATATCTTATTTCACCGCAAAGCAATATTCTTGAACCAGCTTAGTGAGCTGGATAGTTCGGGAATTTCCCAGGCATCATCATGCCCTCGACACAATACCTTGATAAGTATGTTTCCTCCAGCGCAACAGCTTATCAGGAAGTTCCTATTGTTTGGAACGAAATGCGTTGGCTGAGCTGTGTATGTGATTAATGATGCTGATGCTTTGGAAAAAACATTGAGAATAAATAAAGATTTTGAAAAACTACAGAAATTTGATTGGACTTCATTACCTGGTGCACCCTCATACGTTGTATCAATTAAAGTTATTAAGTTGTTGTGATTGATTAACATTGATCAGTATTAGTTGAACCAAATTGAGCAAACGGGGGAAACTGCTTGATTTAAGTGATTTCACGCTAGTCGAGATTTCCTTGTGATTGTTGAAAATATTCTTGAATGTGTGAGAAACTTTATTTCTTTAGTAGAGCAAACAAGAAGATGTTTAAACATCGATAATAATAGTTGTGCAAGTACAAAGAAAATTGGAAAGGAAGGTGAGTTGCTGCGAGGAGTGAGGTTGTGTGTCATCGTGTTTCACGCTGGGATTTGTCGGTTGGTGTGTTTTCGCGCTGTGATTGGTTGGTGAGGTTGCAGTGCCGCACTGGGATTGTATTCCCTAAAAAGAAATACTGTATTTGATTTGTTGTTAAGAACTGTGAAAATAATAACTGGAATTTAATTGGTTTAACAGAGAATTGACGTATACGGAACAAAATCATAACATTCAGTTTAATCGTGTTGTTTCAAATTGACCTGTAATTGTGAAATGTTTTAAAAATGTTAAGAATTTGGTGAGAGTGGATGTTACTATTCCAGTACGCAAAGGTGAATAGGCACCTCCTATACGTGAGAGTATGCCTGCATACATTATGACTACTGAGCATGGTTTAAGAACATGTCTTTGACTTTGCCAATGGAGAAGGATAACTGAGATGGAGGATGCTTTGAGTTTTCCTAGATACAGGACATGTAACACCAGGATTCTTGATCATTTGAAAGGAAAATTGTACGAAATGAAGCCACCTTCAATATGAAGCATTTAATGCTTGGGAGAGAGTTTCCAGGGAAAAAGAGAGGGAAAACTATCAGAGGAGGACAAATGGAGCAGTAAAAAATTATGCAACTGCCCGATGGGCTGAAAAGTAGTGTAGATGGAGAAATTCTATTATAGAAGAGACTAGATTATATCCAGTGCTTACCTCAGAGACTGCTGAGAAAGGAAAGGACAAAGATTCCTTTAAAAAAGAATGGGTTGAGTCAGATACAGATTCAGGAGATGAAATATTGAAACAAATCTTGACTTCAAGACCCCCAACACATGTACCCCTGCAGAAGAGTGAATCAGGTGCTAATACTAGTTCGATAGTTCCAACTGCTACTCCACAGCAAGGTGCAACCCCAATTGAACGACCCCTACAAATATTGCAGATTATTTCACCAGTAACAGCTCAACCACAAGTTGTTGTTCCAACAGTGACTACTACAGCTGCAGTGACCAGTATAGCACCAGTACCTGTTGTTAATGCTCAATCTGTAACTAGGGTAGTAGCAAGTGCTCCTCCACTTGTAGAGACAAGACCTGAGACTAAACTAGTTACCGAAGGATTACCCACTTTGGGATTTGTCCCGGCTTCCCAGATCTCACAGATAGTTGCCTGGAAGCCATCACTAAAGGTGCAAGCACTAATCGATGGAGAGATGTTAGTACTTATAACTCCAATGTCATCAGAAGAAATAGTTTAGACTGAGGAAGGATATACACCAGCCTGGTTTGATGAAACAGCAGGACCTAGTAAAGCAGAAAATGCAGGAACACCTGAAGATTAGAGGTTGAAAAAGAGAAGCCCTTAAATGTCTCAAAATTGAAGGTTGAACCGGAGGAAATAATAAGGGAATGTTTGGAATTTGAGCACATAGAACAGTACCAAAGAAAAGAATTCATGTACCTGTGAAAAGAGGTTACGAGAAGGACAGCCTTAGTTCACGACAAATTAACTGAACTGGCTTAAAAATTTGAAAAATATCTTACAAAAAAGTGCATATACACAGAAGCTATAGGGCTCAATTGGATGACCAAGCATTCGAGCATATGAGGATTACAGGACTGCGTTTGCATATTAAAGAATGTCAACTGCATTTGTAGGTGGAGCGAAACTGAAAAATGTGAAACCAAATGGGCTAGAAACATGAGAAGAAAATGAAGGAATCAGCTATTGCAGCCAAGCAAGATGAAGGAAGTGAGAGAGAAGTGACAGTTTACCCACTTAGAGAAATCTCAGGAGGAACGTATGTGCAACAAGATCTCTGGGGTCCCCAGCATTGGCCCCCTGAAATGGGTGCCTTACCCCAGCCTGTTCATCAGGTTCGTAACCTGGGCTTCATCATCGACGACCAGTTGTCGATGAAACAACAAGTTACAAAGGTGGCTGCAACTTGTTTCACCATTCTTAAATGGTTAAAGAAAATTCTTTGGATGCTACCCCTTTCCACTCAGAGAACAGTAGTCCAGGCCCTTGTTACATCTAGGCTGGACTACGGCAACGTCCTCTATTTGGGTTCTAACAAAGCTGTGATACAAAGATTGCAGGTGGTGCAAAATGCGGCTGCCAGATTGCTCTGCCATGTTCCTAAGACTGCCCCTATCTCTGGCTTTCTCCGCGATCTTCATTGGCTAAAAGTGGAAAATCGCATCAAATTCAAAGCCTTGAGCTATATGTTCAAAATCAGAACTGGTCTAGCCCCACAATATCTGCAATCTTTAGCCCAACCCTATATACTCTCACGTCCCCTCCGCTCCACCGCACAGTCTAAGTTTACTGTCCCCAGAATCAAACTTATGCGAATGCACGGTCGGTCCTTTTCTTACTTAGGACCCTCCCTTTGGAACTCTCTCCCCATTTCATTACGTAAGCAAACCGTTTATGGGAATTTTCGCAGATGTTTGAAAACATGGCTGTTTAATCTGTAATGTTCTTGTTCCCTTTTTCTCACCTACCAGGCTGGCGCCGGGAAACCCCTCGGGGTAGCTGTGCGCCCTATAAATTTAAATAACATAACATGAGCATGTTCCTTGGAGTCGTGCTGATCTGGCAGCATTCACAAACAATTTTTTTCAAATTGAGACACAAGCTGCTGCAGTGGTATGCACAAGTGGAAAGGTTCAGAAAGATTTCAAAGGTATTGTGGACAGATTTGAATACTTTTTTTGACATTGTAGTGCCTGCTGATTTATGGGCTGAATGTAAGACTGCGGTACAGTGGCCTAGAGAGGAACCAGCGGGAGTGGCTGGAACAAATGCTCCATCTCCTACGGTGATGGAGAAGTATGTGGCAGTTATTACTTTTTTGAAAGGCAGAGTACCCCTGAAAGATATGGATTGGCTTAAAATTAAAAGAACCACACAGTAGCCAAAGGAGACTGTACATGAGTATTATGGGAGATTGTTGCAGGTATTTCAGTAGCACAATGGACATGAATATCCTGAGGAGAAGGATATGGGGATTTTTGTATCCCAGTTTGTTTTAGGGCTGAGGACAGAGATCTGTTCACACATAACACAAAGCATGATCTGCTGGGAAAATAAGTCACTCAACGAAATCCTGAGATATGCAAAAAACTGTAGCGACGAGTTAGATATGGAGCAGAAAAGGATAAAAGAAAAATTAATGTAAGTACCAACCAAGCTAGCTCAGAAAGGTTTGCAGAACCCTTCCTTTGTCGGGAACAAGAAAACATTCAGGGAGTTGTGCCACAGTCTGGTTTTCAGGGCAGTCAAGGAGGAATGAATATGTCACAGCGAAGAGGTAGAGGTGTTCCTGTAGGTACAGGATCTGGACCAAATATTGCTGCTATGAAAAAGATTACAGCTTGTCACATCTGTCATAGAGTTGGATGTTGGAAGAGGGAATGTCGATATAATGACAATGCTGGAGGAAATGTACAAATGCAGCAAGGTATACGAACTCAAAATGTGCCTGAAAAGAAAATGCAGATGCCGATCCAGGGACAGGCTACAGTGATGCCCGTTCTACATGCACAAATGGGGGATTCTAGATTTAATCTCAATCAAATGCCAAAGATAAATACCAACCCATTTCAGAATGCCATGCCACAATTTCAGAATCTTAACCAGAATGCATTACAACAATTCCTGTTATTTGAAACTGATGGTTTCGGTTCAGAAAATTCACAATTATAGTGTCTGAGAGGGAAAGAAGATTGCATACTTGGCGCAGTTTTAGAGGTAGACCAGTGTGACCCATATGTAGATGCAGAAGTCTATGGCTGCCCCATATCATTCTTATTTATACCGGTGCTACCAGATCCACAGTTAGAACAGTGGAAGTCCCAGACTTTCCTCTCTTGGGGAAAAGTATCCAAGTTGTAGGAGTAACTAATAAACAAATTCAAAATCCAGTTTCTGAAAAGGTTCCAGTAAAAATAGGCTATTTTAAAGAAAAGCATCAATTTGTGGTTTGTGATTCAAGTCCTGTGAACCTGTTGGGAAGGGATTTGTTGTGCAAATTAAATTGCACTATCCATTTTACGCTGGATGGTGTGGCGTTCCAAACACTTGATGAGGATGTAGATTTTAAATTAATTAATTTATTAAACAAAAGGCTGAGACAGGAATATTCCCTTTGCTAGCTATTGATGAATTTCCTGAAGACATGAAAGAAACAGTGAATGCAGAAGTTTGGGATTTAACAGGGAAAGACACTGGACTAATTAAAGGTGTAGGACAGAATAATTATGAAACCAAATGCTGCATATCCCCGAACACCTCCATATCATTTGACCCCAGAGACGATTGCAGGAATACAACTAGTGATAGATGATATGTTACAAAAAGGAATCCTAAAGGAACTAATTGGAAGTCCATGTAACTCTCCAATTATGGGTTTGGAGAAACCCAACTGTAAATACAGGATAGTTCAGGACTTATGAAAAGTAAATGAAATAGTAGAGCCCTATTCTCCTGCGGTACCGAATCCAGCTACCTTATTGTTTCAAATCCCTATGCTGCAGAATGGTTTACAATTTTTGACTTGTGCCAGACTTTCTTCTCAGTGTCATTGCACGAAGAAAGCCAATTTCTATTTTCCTTAATATTCCAGTAGAGGGAATTAACATGGTGTCATGCCCCACAAGAGTATACAGAGAGCCCATCCATTTTTAATCAAATCCTGAAAAGAAATTTAGAAACCCTGTAGATGCCCGTAGATCAACCCTTGTGCAATACAAAGATGATCTGCTTGTGGTATCAGAAACACGAGATGCATGTAAACATGACACCATTGCACTCTTGATTCACCTGGCTGAGAACAGACACAAAGTGTCTCCAGGGAAACTGCAGTATTGTCAAAAAGAGGTTCAATATCTGGGACACATTATTGTGAAAGGAGCTAGGAAAGTGTCACCAGAGAGAGTGGAAGCAATTTTGCAGATGAATCCACCTCTAACTCAGAAAGAAATCAGAACATTGTTGGGAATGGTTGGCTACTGCAGACAGTGGATACCAAACTTTTCTCCACTGAGGCTGACTCACAGAGATGTGTCTGATCCAATTAAATAGGACAATGAATGCACAAGAGCGTAGAATTGAAAGAGAAATTATGCTGCGCCCCAGCACTAGGAATGGCAGATTATAAAAAATAATTCATGCTGTTTTGCAGTGAGAGAGATTTTGACACAAACACATGGCGGATCCCGAAAGCCTATTGCCTATTTCTCTTCCATACTTGACCCTGTAGTGGCAGGACTTTCCGGTTGCCTTAAAGCAGTGGCCACGGTAAGTACTAGTCTAGAAATGACAGAGAACATAGTGATGGGGTACCCATTTATTGTCATGGTCCCGCACTCTGTGGAGCTACTGTTAAGAAGAACAAAGACACAATATATGACCCGTAATAGGTTGAGTGGATACGAGCAAAATATACTCTCTTCTGACAATATTGTTTGAAAACGTCTTACAGTGCAGATTCCTTCAACATTGTTACATGTAAATGATGATGAAAATTGAGATAAAAGTGACCATGATTGTCTAGATGTCACAGAATTCTGCACCAAACCCTGCCCTGACATCAAGGATGAACCCCTGATTGAGCCTGATCCTTTTTGCTATTCGCAGATGGCTCATTCTTGAGAGGAAATCATCTCAGAGCAGCATATGCAGTGTGCACTATAAATGATGTAGTCGAAGCTTCATGGTTTTAAAAGCTTTTTTCTGCCCAAGTGGTTGAACTGATTGCTCTTACTAGAGCCTGCAGTTTAACTGCTCTAATAAGAGCCACCATATTCACTGACAGCCAGTATGGGTTTGGTGTCATCCATGATTTCGGAACATTGTTGTCACAGAGGGGCTTTCTTTCATTTTCAGGGACCCCCATCAAAAATGGAACCTACGTCAAGGACCTGTTGGATGATCTGCAATTGCCAAGAGAAATTGCTGTGGTAAAGTGCTTAGCACATCAAGGAGGAAGCAAATACGTTGCCATGGGCAACTGATACGCTGACTTAGTAGCAAGGTACTGTGCACTGTTAGGCTGTTCCTTTAATGGAAATTTCACATGTGAGTCGGAAGAGGAGAGTTCTTTTGCAACGTTGATGAAAGTTACTGACACTTGGGATGAATTGAAATGGGTGCAGGAAAATGTGTCAGAAGCAGAACAGAATAGTTGGGTAGAAGCAGAATGCGAGAAAAATGCAAATGACATCTGGATGTCAGCAGATGGGAGACTGGTTTTACCAGTTAGCTTGTTTTTTCCAATGACACAATACTACCTGGATACACAATTAGGGAGAGACGCAGTGGTGGGACTTTTCAGGCTAAGTTGGTACAAACCCAGATTCATAATGTTGGCAGAGCAGATTTGCCTACGGTGTGTACCTTGTCAACAGCTAAACGTAGGGAAATGAACACGTTACTCTAACACACACAGGGAGATCAAGTGGCCCATTCAACAGTATGCAAATGAATTTCATCAAGATGCCTGTACATAACGGGCTGAAAGATACCCTGGTAATTGTGTGCATCTTATCAAGATGGATGGAAGCCTACCCAACTAGAAGAAGCAACAGTCTTACTGTAGCTAAGCTGGTATTACATGAATTAATACCCAGTTTTGGCATGCCGATTTCTCTTGAGTCAGATAGAGGAGTACACTTCAACAATGAAGTGAGGAAGAAGATCTGCACAGCCTTACAGATTGAACAAAGATTACATTGCAGCTACAGACCAGAAGCATCTGGTATTGTCGAGCAAATGAAGGGTACCATCAATTCTAGAGTGGCCAAGGTCAATACATCAACCTTTCTGAAATGTCCACATGCTTTACCATTGGTGCTGATCAGTATCCGGAGTACACCTGACAGGAAGATGGGGTTATCCCCCCATGAAATACTGATGGGCAGAGCCATGAGATTGCCTGCCGTTCCTGCCAATGCTCTTTTAAATATCACTAATGATATTATATTACATTATTGCAAGGGACTGACTGATGTGGTTTGTTCTGTCTCTCATCAGGTGTCAGATGCCACACAAGATCCGCATCAGGAACAGTGCCACAACCTCAATCCTGGTGATTGGGTCTTGATCAAGCAGCAAGTTTGGAAGACTTGCCCTGAACCCAAATGTAAAGTCTCCTTTCAGGTGATCCTCACTACACATACTGATGTTAAGTGTGCTGAAGTCCCGAGTTGGATTCATGCCTCGCACATCCAAAGAGTTAGCAATCCAGAAGAAGTGCCTTTGTTCTATGATCCTGAAAGAAGAGCTTTGGTGGTTGCCCTGCCAATCGAGAGACCACTCAGGCCATCAGCACCAGTGTCAGTCCAGCCACTGGAAGAAGGAAGGGGAGAATATCAGTTGATGGAATGTCAAGTGCATGTACCTGAAATAACTCAGAGTGGTATTGAGATCTCAAACAGAGGAGAAGCAGAGATTGAGACACCAAGAGAAAGTGCCGCTGATGTGGTACTAAGACAAGAAGATCCAGGCAAAGGAACCAGCACTGGAAGGAGGATAATCAATCGACAAGCAGAGTGGCCGCAAAGCTATGAAAACAAAAATCTGAGAAGTTCTTCAATAGCTCGAATTCCAGAAATAATACCAGAAGAGGCTGAATCTAGTGACAAAGGTAGCCTAGATCCAAATCAACAAAATCTAAGAAGATTAGAAAGAGCACGAGTGCCCTGTCGCAAATATTCAGCACCTGAATGGTCATACTTTGTAAACACTGCTTTGGATGTCACATTGGAAGATTTGTGCAACGTGAACCCTGAACTATTTGAACCTCCCTAAAAAAGAGAAAGAAAGACTGATGGAAAAGATCTGAAAAAAAAAGAACACTTGAAACCAAACGGAATTGAAGAAAGGAAATTGAACTGTGCTTATTATATGTTTGTTCTTTTAGTTATTTATTTTACAGAAGATCCACCTAGGCCAGAGTTGAAAGTTACAGAAGAATAGGGACAACATTTTAGAAGAACACGGAGTAGGGTTAAGCATTGTCTGGTTAGAAGCTCTGCTGTTGAGAAAAAAAAAAATGAAGAACCGCACTAAAGAAGCTACTTACTAAAACTTACTACAAGCTATTGAACTAAGGGGCAGATTTACAAGGAACTGATGCATCTGCATAGATGCGTCAGTTTCCTTGAGCCAGCGTCAAATGTCCTTGCGCCAACATGGATGCGCTGTATTTACAATACAGTGCTCCGTGTCGCAAGGATTCACAGATGCGTCAGAAAATCTGACGCATCTGTTGTCCCAAAAGTCATGCATTGCTGGAGTTGTGTCACAAGCACAGCGCAACTCCAGCAATGTATTTTGAGGCCTATACTTACTGTACTGCGTCACTCCTTATGCCTGCTTTAAGCAGGCGTGAGGTTTTGACGCAGTGGCGTCCTAAAAGTGACGCAGTGAAATCTTGTAGATTTCACTGCGTCACTTTTACGAGGCCTTCCTGCGTGGGAACGCCCACCCTGCATACATTATACCTGATGCAGGTATAACGTGACACAGGGCTTTACAACGTGACGCATCTCCCTAGATGCGTCACGTTGTAAATAGGCCGCATTGTTTGCGCCGCCGTTGTGTCAAAAAAAGTGATGCAATGGCGGCGCAAGAAGGTGCGAGGGGCTTGTAAATCTGCCCCTAAGTGTTTTGAACTGACTCAGAGAAATGTGTTGCATTAGAAATAAGTTTAAATATATCATGGGTTCAATTTTTGGAATAACAGTAATAATGATCACTAGAGTACTAATAGGACTTTAGCACCAGAGTCAGAGCTTACAGCAAATAACATTACTAATTCACCTATTTACAAAACTAGGGAGGACCCCTATAGTTTACTGGCGGCTGGTGGAATTTGAGATTGGTGGGTGCGTAAGAGCAATAATGTAATATTGGACGTGAGTGAGTCCGGTGTTTATGGGTGGGATTCGGTGGGAGGGTTTAACCCAGAGAAATGTTTTTTTAAATTGGTATATTTTGGTGCAATTAGACCATACAGGAAACTTTACATGAGCAATAATGGTTAGAAGGAGTACCTCTAGTAGTAGGCCAATAGAAGGCTTTATATATTAAGAGCTGAGGGCCTGGAAAAACACAAAGTCAGGATTAAAAACATAACAGCGATTGAGATTTGCAATGGGAGTTTATTACTAGCCAAAACTCAAGAGCAGGAGGACGGTGCCTGGAAATGGGGTTCAATGCCACAAGCACTCTAACCGCTCAAAAATAGATGTGCATGTATCATGGATGGAGAATCTGGATTAGGTGAAAAAACTCTGGAGATTATTTGCCACTGAAGAGGCTGGAGATGACAGAGTGATAGAGCACTGGTAGCACTCTATTTTGTATGAGTGCACTATACTCATGGTTTAAACGCACTCTCAGGTATTCGTATTGTTTGCAGTGTTTTACGACTATTAAGAAACATTTATTTGAATCATTTGATGTTGAAAATTAGTGAACGCATTTAAGTAGAACTTTGTATGTATTACGATTCCTTCATGCATAATGTGCAGGACGATATTATTTCTATACACCGTAATTGTGGTTAGTTTAAGTTGACTGAATTATAGGCCCAAAGTCATAAGTTTCGATTGTACTTGCTCTTGAGAAATAAATAATTAAATGTTGTTGTGTTCGAAATTAGAATGTTCTCATCCTACTGCAGGTGAAAGAATACACATCGTTATTTTCAGAGTTAAGGAGAGACCCGGAATGTCTTTGAAGATGGCTGGGAAGCGAGAAGGGAGGATGCCTTGCGTATCTGGTCTGTCTGAAAGCCAAGGCCACTGGAAAGAAAATATCACTAATTAAATTTGTGTCATAAAAAAAAAAGCTACTACATAGAGGTGCAATGGAAAGTTTTAAGAAGAATGACGTATTGTGGGTTGAATCCCATCTTTTGTATGATGCGCAGGGACAGCGAGACCAGACTTCTGCTAGCTTTCGGAGGAGAAGGAGCATCTTAGAGCAAGCTCCATAGCCATAAGCTAAAACGACCCATTTGCTGATATCTGTCTGAGTTGTTTCCTCCCCTCAACCACTTTTAGTAGGTAAATAAAAGATCGATCGCTCACGCTATACTTAGTAGGGAACATTAGGTGTGCAATTTAGCGTAATCAGAGTGTTAAAGCACTCAAGGAATTAACCTGAGTGGAAGGGGGGCTGGTTTGGGGGAGTGGGTGGGTGAGGGTTGGACACACCAACTTACCCCTGTAACAGAGAATTTACTTACTGTTGCTAAATAAGTATATACCCATTAGACGGTCTTGAAGCTGTTCCATAAAATGTTATCCATAGATATTGTTAACTCCTGCGTAGAAGACGTCGCGTTGTTTGCATGCATACAGTAAGCATGAGTCAGGAAAAGGTTTAGCACATGTGAGGCAGATTCACCGGGCAGTGTTTGTGCACTGCTCACATAAAACAATCCGTATAATGCACAGCCAAACCTTGACCTTGTTTGGAAAGTCGGTGTCACCAGGAATCCCAGTGGTGAAGTGGAATGCAGAGCAGTTCAAAGAATAGAATTGCACTGTTTGCATAAGAGTATGAATGCATGCTGTATGCTCTCCATTCATTGCACACGTAGTCAAGAAAATGAGGGCAAGCCACCAGAAAACGCTATGAATAGACCTTTGTATAATGGCATGCTGACAAATTGCCTGCAGATGAACAATGTGCTGGTTTACAGTAAGGGGTAAGGTACAAACGCCCGTGGGAAACTTAGCGAACATTTCTTGCCTTTAACACTTAGAAAATAAATATGTTTCACAATTTTTCATCCCTAACGTGTATTCTCACTCGCCTGTTTTTAGCACTAACAATATAATATCAAATTTAGTGTAAAATGATATTGTAAAGGTTAACGCATACCCATTGGATGTTTCGCATTTTCCCACTCTTTACCATCCCTGCCATCACCCATGTTTCTACCTCACAGCCGCAAAAATCTTGCAGTTGCAGATCATTTATTTTCCATACTTGTGGAATTCGCATATAGTCCGCTGACTGGGACCCAGGCAGTCCCTGAGTTGAAATTTAAAAAAGAAAAATCAGAATGCTCTTAGGATCAAACAGATAAATCCTGAAGTTATTTGTCTGGGCTGTTGTTGGTGGAGCGTTTTGGGGCACTGGTCTAGTTTGCCGCACTCTGCTCTCAACATAAGAAAGTTGAGTGAGCTATGCGCGGAGTCAAACTCATTGCTTACAACTTACCACTTGCATCAGTGGCAGCAAGTTTGTGACTCACTGTTGGACATGGCCATTCTTAGGGGAATTTACCCCAATACTTTTGGCTTTTTCCTCCTAGTTTTTGCCAACTCTCTCTGCATAACCTTAGGATCTGGGCACCTTCCCACTGTACTGCAGAGGGAAGGTGAGTGCACCTGCCTCGCCCACACTGGGCCTGTGTTGCGTACATGATAGGTTTATGTGCCGCAGCAGTGGGATGCAGCACTGAGTGAGCCACCCACAGGATAGCCTGTCAGCCCTGTATCCGTTCTGCCATTGCAAGCCTGTAGGGCAACATTGCACCCCTGCCTAGGTTGGCATCAGTTACGCATCAGCCAGCCCTGAGTGGGTCATCCCATACCATGAGGCATACCTGACAGGCGCCGGGGGTGGTAGGCTGAAGACTGGGTGGGTACATATGGATGTTCCCTGCCCAGGTAGTGAGGAACCCTCCAAATGGGACCACCTATGTCTGGCTGATCCAGGCAGGGTGGTGTGCGTGCACTTGCACCAAAGGTGCTAAGCCATGCGCCCGGCCTTTCCTTGCCACGTGAAGGTGCGCACGCCCTTCCTACCTGTGTTGGGAAGTGGCGCTGATTCAATATTCTGAAACATGGGCCGATCTGTCATTGCAGACCGGTGGGTGTGCATTGGCATCTATCATGAGTAAACTCATGAGTCTCTTGCCATTGTAGGCTGCTATGTGTCTGCACCTGCACCTATGGTGCCCCTGATTGCACGTGCCACCTGCCAACACAGGTTTGTGTGTGCACACAGACACACGTATTAGTTAAACCCATGTCCAGTCTAATGTGCAGACTAGGGTGGGCACACTTGCACCCCTTGTGCTGTGGACTCTGTGTCCAACCTGCCAACGCAGGTCTGTGTGCACCATAGCGCACGGGCACCCAGGTAGTGAGGAATACATATGTGTGTCTTCGCTACCTATGAGGCCTGCTCTTCCCATAGGTCAACATGGTGAAGTGGTTGCCAACACTTCGGACTGTAATAGTGGATTGCAGTGGAGCAGCCTCATGATGTTGCCTATCTATGGATTCACATGCCAAACCCTTTCCAATGGTAAAGGGGTTTTTGGCATAACTCGCTAAGAAATGTCGCTTATAGAATATTGACATTTCTATGATCCAAGAGTATTGTGGACCATTGTGCCTGGCTCCAGTGGACACCACGGTTCAGGGGAACACATCTGTGCATTGCCCAAGCGACAGTCATAAACCATGGGCCTCCACGGGAACGGCAGGCTGCTGCCATTTGAGGCCCGATTGGGATAGACTGGAGAGAGATGTTTTGACAGCAAACCCCAAAATAAAAGACTGTATTCTCTACTGATGACGGTTAATAAACCAGAAACACGTGTCTAGAGATCAGCACTATCTGCGCCAACCTTGGCGAAACACTCGAAAATATCGGAGCGAGCTACAAGAAACTGCATTTACCAGAATGCCAGGGGCGAACCTTGCCTGAGAGGTCAGCGGTGTGCTCCCACATCCTGTTGTCTATTTAAAGTACTCCCGTGATTCATTGAGCTGACGAGCTCGTGGATGAAGCACCTGGGCGCCAGTGAGAGGTACTGGACCTGATATAATGTTTGGCAGCCTACTCAGCAAACCCCAAAATAAAAGACTGTATTCTCTACTGATGACGGTTAATAAACCAGAAACACGTGTCTAGAGATCAGCACTATCTGCGCCAACCTTGGCGAAACACTCGAAAATATCGGAGCGAGCTACAAGAAACTGCATTTACCAGAATGCCAGGGGCGAACCTTGCCTGAGAGGTCAGCGGTGTGCTCCCACATCCTGTTGTCTATTTAAAGTACTCCCGTGAGTCATTGAGCTGACGAGCTCGTGGATGAAGCACCTGCGCGCCAGTGAGAGGTACTGGACCTGATATAATGTTTGGCAGCCTACTCAGCAAACCCCAAAAAAAAAGACTGTATTCTCTACTGATGACGGTTAATAAACCAGAAACACGTGTCTAGAGATCAGCACTATCTGCGCCAACCTTGGCGAAACACTCGAAAATATCGGAGCGAGCTACAAGAAACTGCATTTACCAGAATGCCAGGGGCGAACCTTGCCTGAGAGGTCAGCGGTGTGCTCCCACATCCTGTTGTCTATTTAAAGTACTCCCGTGAGTCATTGAGCTGACGAGCTCGTGGATGAAGCACCTGCGCGCCAGTGAGAGGTACTGGAACTGATATAATGTTTGGCAGCCTACTCAGCAAACCCCAAAATAAAAGACTGTATTCTCTACTGATGACGGTTAATAAACCAGAAACACGTGTCTAGAGATCAGCACTATCTGCGCCAACCTTGGCGAAACACTCGAAAATATCGGAGCGAGCTACAAGAAACTGCATTTACCAGAATGCCAGGGGCGAACCTTGCCTGAGAGGTCAGCGGTGTGCTCCCACATCCTGTTGTCTATTTAAAGTACTCCCGTGAGTCATTGAGCTGACGAGCTCGTGGATGAAGCACCTGCGCGCCAGTGAGAGGTACTGGACCTGATATAATGTTTGGCAGCCTACTCAGCAAACCCCAAAATAAAAGACTGTATTCTCTACTGATGACGGTTAATAAACCAGAAACACATGTCTAGAGATCAGCACTATATGCGCCAACCTTGGCGAAACACTCGAAAATATCGGAGCGAGCTACAAGAAACTGCATTTACCAGAATGCCAGGGGCGAACCTTGCCTGAGAGGTCAGCGGTGTGCTCCCACATCCTGTTGTCTATTTAAAGTACTCCCGTGAGTCATTGAGCTGACGAGCTCGTGGATGAAGCACCTGCGCGCCAGTGAGAGGTACTGGACCTGATATAATGTTTGGCAGCCTACTCAGCAAACCCCAAAATAAAAGACTGTATTCTCTACTGATGACGGTTAATAAACCAGAAACACGTGTCTAGAGATCAGCACTATCTGCGCCAACCTAGGCGAAACACTCGAAAATATCGGAGCAAGCTACAAGAAACTGCATTTACCAGAATGCCAGGGGCGAACCTTGCCTGAGAGGTCAGCGGTGTGCTCCCACATCCTGTTGTCTATTTAAAGTACTCCCGTGAGTCATTGAGCTGACGAGCTCGTGGATGAAGCACCTGCGCGCCAGTGAGAGGTACTGGACCTGATATAATGTTTGGCAGCCTACTCAGCAAACCCCAAAATAAAAGAATGTATTCTCTACTGATGATGGTTAATAAACCAGAAACACGTGTCTAGAGATCAGCACTATCTGCGCCAACCTTGGCGAAACACTCGAAAATATCGGAGCGAGCTACAAGAAACTGCATTTACCAGAATGCCAGGGGCGAACCTTGCCTGAGAGGTCAGCGGTGTGCTCCCACATCCTGTTGTCTATTTAAAGTACTCCCGTGAGTCATTGAGCTGACGAGCTCGTGGATGAAGCACCTGCACGCCAGTGAGAGGTACTGGACCTGATATAATATTTGGCAGCCTACTCAGCAAACCCCAAAATAAAAGACTGTATTCTCTACTGATGACGGTTAATAAACCAGAAACACGTGTCTAGAGATCAGCACTATCTGCGCCAACCTTGGCGAAACACTCGAAAATATCGGAGCGAGCTACAAGAAACTGCATTTACCAGAATGCCAGGGGCGAACCTTGCCTGAGAGGTCAGCGGTGTGCTCCCACATCCTGTTGTCTATTTAAAGTACTCCCGTGAGTCATTGAGCTGACGAGCTCGTGGATGAAGCACCTGCGCGCCAGTGAGAGGTACTGGACCTGATATAATGTTTGGCAGCCTACTCAGCAAACCCCAAAATAAAAGACTGTATTCTCTACTGATGACGGTTAATAAACCAGAAACACGTGTCTAGAGATCAGCACTATCTGCGCCAACCTTGGCGAAACACTCGAAAATATCGGAGCGAGCTACAAGAAACTGCATTTACCAGAATGCCAGGGGCGAACCTTGCCTGAGAGGTCAGCGGTGTGCTCCCACATCCTGTTGTATGTTTTGACACTTAGGGGTCGATTCCGATTCGGGCCGGAAAAAGCACCGACCGACTCGGATCCGGAAAAAATACCGACCGACACGTACCAGTGGCGCCCGACACGCCAAGTACGATGCAAGCCGCGATAAATCCGACCGACACGTCAGGAAACCAAGCCGACCGACCGAGCCGCTCGGAAAATAGCAATCCGGCCGGAAAAACACGCGAATCCAACCGACCGACACGCACCCGGAACAAATCCGACCGAATCGTACCCGCCAACTCCAACCTGCAAAGTACGATGCAAGGCGCGAAAAACACGACCGAGTCGGACGGAGGACAAGCCGTACGACCGACACGCATACAAAACCGAGCCGAAGCAACACAATACACCGCGACCGACGCGTACGCAGCATACAAAACTGCACAAACACAGCGTGAACGAAACGGAAAACACCGTACGAGACCAATGCAGGGTCCGACTCGGTCACAAGAACGTTTCCAACATACACAAACAGCACAAAGGAAAAATCAACCAAAAAAAGGCCAAACAAGCAATTACCAAGCCAATAAATACTGGGGGGGTGGGGACAGAGAACAAAGACACACCAACAACTCCACCTATATAAAGGACACAAATCACTACCATGAGCCTTTGCAAATGCCATTCCACTGCCAGCACCCAAGAGAAAGCAACCACACACCCACAGCTCATCCCTCACACAAGCCACACACCAGCAGCACACCAACAAATACCTACCTCACATACACCCAGCACAACACACACCCACACACCCTCACCTGCACACCAACACACACATCACCCACTATCACCACCCATCACCATGCCCCCCAAGAAGAATCCCAAGTTCCTAGATAGTGAATTGGAAGTCATGGTAGACGAGATCCTCAGGGTGGAGCCACAGCTGTTTGGCACTCTGGTCCAACAGACCCCCATGTCGCAGAAAACCAAGATGTGGGAGAGGATCATCAACAGGGTGAACGCCCAATCACCATGTCGGCGCACAAAGACCGACATCCAGAACAGGTGGTATGACGTGCGCAGGAGGGTCCGGGAGCTGCTCAAGAAAGACTACCACCTGAGCCAATACACCGGCAGTGGCCCTCCTGCCAAGCCAGTATACCTCAGGCCCTGGGAGGAGAAGGTGCGGGCCATCCTTCCGCCAGTGAGCGTATATGGACTAGAGGACATCCCAGAGCCTGGTGAGTACACAACAAATGTACACAATAAACTGCCACAAAACACACACATCACTGTCAAGGGGAGAGTCAAACCATGCACTCATAGCAATTACACAGCAACTAGAACAGAATCATCCCAAAATGTGTATGTCAGTCAGATAAACACAACACATGCCATCAAAAAAGTCACATCCAACTGTGCCAACACATGTACAAACACAACCACAACTACAGCTAGGCAGTGGCACAAATAGAACTAACACACACATCCACACATGTAGCCACCACAACAACACCAACACACAGTGAAGACCACTCAAAGGAAGGAATTCTGTGTATGCTGGCCAAGTCAGTGTAGCCAATAGCATCATGGGAGTCGCAGTCACACATATTGCCCCCCCACAACTGTCCCATCAACACCACCCTGAACCATGCTCACATCACAGGGAGTGGAGAAGGACTCACAAAATGGCTGACACTGGCTACTGCTGCGGGGAGCACAAGGCCCTGCTGGGAACTGTGCACCAACAAACAGCAGGACACCACTGACTGACATCCTGAGAGACAACTTACACTCCCTGCAATGCAAGCACGTTCCATGGTGGGATATCCGGCTGGCTGGGTGGGAAGGGGGACTTGCAGCACTGACCATAGTCACCAGCACCTCCCCTCACACCCCCCCCAACACAAACTCCACAGTACCCACCTGGTAGAATGCAATGCCCTCCATCCTAACACAAGATCCCACAAAGCACCACCACCCTGGGTTATGTTGTGTGAAGCACAGGGACACTCTTGGGACTCTTAGCCAAACAACTGCCAGGACAACACTCCCAGCCATCCTGTCAGCACAGCCAGCCCACCCCACAGGGAAGCAGAGTCAAAAGGAAGGAAGCATGGGCATGCTGGGAAGGGGGTGGAGGCAATAGCATGATGGGAGTGGTAGTCACAGACATTGCTCAGCCTCACAACTGTCCCATCAACACCACCCTGAACCATGCTCACATCACAGGGAGTGGAGAAGGACTCACAAGATGGCTGACACTGGCTACTGCTGTGGGGAGCACAAGGCCCTGCTGCCAACTGTGCACCAACAAACAGCAGGACACCTCTGACTGACATCCTGAGAGACAACTTACACTCCCTGCAATGCAAGCACGTTCCATGGTGGGATAACTGACTGGGTGGGTGGGTGGGTGGGAAGGAGGTCTGGCTGTCAACCAAACACAATCAATGCAGACCATGTTCACACCCCAGAGAATACATAGAAATGCCCAAATAATGCAGGACAATGTGCCACACCAATATCAACCCCTGACTGTGACGACTTAGGACAATACAATGTACAGGCCCGCACCCCGAGGCACAGTCACAACTGTCAGGTGTGTCAACCACTGATGCCTGCAGAAACATGACATACATTGTTTGTGTCTCCCAAAAACAGGTGATGATAGGGACACAGCAGCAGACGCTGAGGAGTCCCAGTCCCAGGCTCAAGAGGATGCCGAGCTCACTGGCGTCGTACAGCCTCTGTCCTCCTCGGACGATGAAGAACAACCTGGCACATCCGGTGCAAGTCAACATGCTGCACCAGCAGGACCACCAGCTGCAGCACCAGCAGGTCCACCAGCTGCACCCCCTGCACCCACCCCTCCAACGACTGTCACCACGAATACCATCCCTGCCGACATGGACAGAATAAGGAACAACACCAGCGCAGTGACCCTGGACCAACCTGGGGCCATGGACACCACCACCACCACCAACCCCCGAGGTGGACCAGGGTTATCTGTGCGTGCAACTGCACACACTGCACATGTCAGCAGGGGTGGTGGGAGGGGTGGGAGACAGAGGTCGCTGCTTGCAGACGTTGCTGGTGTGCATGAAGACCCACAACTGGTACGCATAGCTGATGCGTACCAGTCCAGCACCGGAGAGCTCAGCCAGGTAGTGGGGCTCCTCAGAGACATCAAACAGCAGCAGGCTGCCCATCATGCCCGCTTGGACTCCCACATGTCCCATGTGGAGTCACACATGTCACGTGTGGACTCCCACATGTCACGTGTGGACTCCCACATGACCCGCGTGGAGTCCAAGTGGGATGTACTACATGAGATGACGGCGGTGCACAGGGACATTTTACAATGCCTCCGCCAGATGAACAGCAACCAGTCCACACCTCCCTGTGTGCCAACAACATCTGGTACCGAACAAACTGCAACTGCCACAGGGAGGGAGGAGGACTCTGGCGGAGAGTCCCCTGCACCGCAGCAGCCTGCACTTGAGGGCCCCCCCCAAGAAGAGGGGTCGTCCGAGGAGGGGAAAGTGAGAGGCTGATGGCCAAGCGCAACTCCCAGGAAGCCTGAACCTGTTCTGGATTTTCGCCTTTGTGCACAGACTGTTCACCCTGTTGATGGCAACACTACTCCCACACATTGCATGGGGAGTACAAGTTGGAACAATGTGTCAGACAACTGTGGCCCCGATACTGGGGATCCTGTCTACCTGGACTTTCTATTCATCTAGGAACTTGGGATTGCAAGATTCATGTACAGCACAATCCATCCTATGCACTATTATCACAGATGTATCACAATAAACACAATAATACACCATACTTGCCTCTGTCGTGATTCCAACGTGGGTGCTGTTATGGGGATGATGAACAACAAAATTACACTGTGTATGCGAACTGCAACAGCAAGGACAACACAGGCATGTGAGTACAGGCAACGTGACACATATGAGGGAGACACACCACCAGGGCTACACAACACATACACACCTAGGCCATCTGACTCATTGCCTACACTGATGTTGCCAGGGAAGACGGTGCAATGCACAGACACCACACCCATTCCCAGTTGTAGTCAAGTAGCCCACAGGTGCAGTAAGCAAATGGCAGTCAAATGTGTGACCACAGACAACGCACATCACTAAGTGAAGCACAGGTTTATTACACAGTAGCAACATGCCGTAACCACTACAGATGCAAGGTAACCCCACCTGGTAGCGGGCACACAGTCAACAACTGTAGACAGAAGGAAGTCCATGGGTGTGGCGCACATCACCTGTAGGGACACAACAGCTACCAGCCTGGATGTGCAATCACGTTGTCGGTGGACACAGTTGACCAAACGAATCTGAAAGTACCCTGTGAAGGACAGAAATGACACACAGTCAAAAGCAATGGAGTACAGGACAGAACAGCAAAACTCATGCACAATACATGTTACAAGATACCCACCCAGAACCAAGTTAGCATGTGAACACTGTTGGGGAGTACAGCCCACCTGTAAGCACACATCGCAACACACATCCAGTCAAGTAGCCCATGGACACACTCCAACAGCACCAGAGCACCACCCACACATCATGCCAACTCACATCATTGACATGACACCTCAGGATACTCACATTCAGCTAAAGAAGTTGGTGATGAGCTGTGTGCGGACATCACCATCACCATCATCATCATCATCGTCACTGGCATCGTGTTCCAGGCCAGGATCCTCCACAGGTGGCGGATGTTGGTCATCGTCATCCTGGATGAGAGGCAACTCCTTCCGCACTGCCAGGTTGTGGAGCATGCAGCAGACGATGATAATCTTGCACACTTTCGCAGGGGCATATGGGAGGGACCCTCCGGTCTTGTCCAGGCAGCGGAAGCGGCTCTTCAGGAGACCAAAGGTCCGCTCAATCACTCTCCTGGTCCGACCATGTGCCTCATTGTAGCGCATCTGGGCAGGTGTCACAGGGTTCCTGAGGGGTGTCAGCAACCACGGCATGTTGGGGTATCCCGAGTCACCTACGGACAGACAAGTGCACATCAGCTGACTTGGAAAAGTGGGCGGAATACTACAGATCAGATCACACACAATGGCACAAAGTCAGTACACACCGACAAGCCAGGCACGCTGGTTCTGCATCTGTGCCATCAACCTGGGGATGCGACTACTCCTCATCACAAAGGCATCGTGTGCTGAACCAGGGAAACGGGCACACACGTGTGTGATGGTCATGTCTGCAAGACACACCACCAGTGCATTGACCGAGTGGTAGTGCTTGCGGTTCCTGTAGGCCTGCTCCTGGGCCTGTGGTGGTACCAAAGCCACATGTGTCCCATCAATGGAGCCAATGACATGCGGCATCCTCCCCAGGGCATAAAAGTCACTCTTCACGTCAGTGAGTCGTCGCAGTCTAGGGAAATAGATGTACCGGTTCAGGAAGAGCAACATTGCCGCCAAGAAATCGCGGAGCACACGGCTGAACATGGTCTGTGACATCCCACCAGCAGACGCCACAGTATGTTGGAAGGTACCGGTGGCAAAGAAGTGTAGGGCTGCCATCACCTTCACCTTGGGGGTCAGCGCTGTAGGATACGGCCGGCCAGGCTGCAAATGTGGGGACAACTGCACTGCCAAATCCTCAATCAGCTGCCTGGTGAAGCGGTACCGTCGGATGCTGTCCCGTTCCACCATCGTTGCCAGGTCTGGGAATGGCCGATGGACAGCAGGAGCCCTGCAGTGCAGAGGAGAAGTAAGCAAGATCGTCAGTCACCCCACATATGCGGCATTGAACACACTCAAGATCCCAACATACATCATCATGAGGCACAACTACATGAAGTGTGCAGTACCGGAACGACATGTATGGTACATACATGGCCAACATCTGTCAACACGGTCCTACAGGTGGCATCAATTTGTCCCAGGTTGGCCCATTGGATATCATGATGCTGTGTCACAGTCACCCCCCAGTGACATGTGAGGACAGATGTGCCCCAGGCACCACAGCTCAACGACAGGCACATTCCCAGGGACCCTGTAATGCCACATGGACACTGGCATCACCTGGAGTATCATGTGTACACCACAACAAAACAAACATGACCCCCACAGGTAGTGGCCACACTTGCCATGGCAGGAGAGCCATGGACGTCTGTGACACACACGCACAACATCAGAGTCCATGCACACACAACGTGGATGTGGAGACTGTCTCCCATTGTGCACATGAAATCAGAGACATTGTAAACACTACATGCACAAAGACTGTGGAGGGCCATCACTATTGTGCCACTGGGACACCCTGGCTCAAACATACCGTCCCACATGGGACTCACGGGGTATGTGACATGACATACACAAACACCACTGTGAAATGTGACCATGGCACATGCACAGATATGAACAGTTGCACATCACAGTGGTCACGTACACGTAACACCCAGGATCCTGTCCCCATTAACACGTGCACAGCCTGGGGGTGGCTGCCCACAGGTGACACCCACAGGACAAAATGTACACCAACATACACACAATAGGAAATGCAGCCTTACATGCCTTATGATAAGGTTTGGACAGGCTGTCGTGATGTAGGTGTGCCCCTCACTCCCTGGGAGCTATCTGTGGCTGGCATATGTCCATCTGAGACAGGCATGCTGACATATGCCAGTCACATGTACAGTGATGCGTTGAACAGCAATGGACCGATCGGTGCCTCCGGCCGGCCCATTGCTTTCAATGTGTGCGGGTACGCGTTGTACCCCTGTGCGCGTTGTACTGCAATGGACCGATCGGTGCCTCCGGCCGGCCCATTGCATTCAATGTGTGCGGGTACGCGTTGTACCCCTGTGCGCGTTGAACTGCAATGGACCGATCGGTGCCTCCGGCCGGCCCATTGCATTCAATGTGTGCGGGTACGCGTTGTACCCCTGTGCGCGTTGTACTGCAATGGACCGATCGGTGCCTCCGGCCGGCCCATTGCATTCAATGTGTGCGGGTACGCGTTGTACCCCTGTGCGCGTTGTACTGCAATGGACCGATCGGTGCCTCCGGCCGGCCCATTGCATTCAATGTGTGCGGGTACGCGTTGTACCCCTGTGCGCGTTGTACTGCAATGGACCGATCGGTGCCTCCGGCCGGCCCATTGCATTCAATGTGTGCGGGTACGCGTTGTACCCCTGTGCGCGTTGTACCTCAATGGACCGATCGGTGCGCACCCATTGACAATGGGCTTGCCTGGCAACGGACGCGTTTTCGAATATTCGAACGAGTCGGTTGCTGGAAAATCAGTTGGTCACCCACAACAATGTTGCAAAATCATGTATGTCATGAAGTTGAAATTTTGAAGGATGCTGTGGGCGTGTTTTGGTGCTGCTATTCCATGGATTGGCCAGATTCAGAAGATGCAAACGACTTGGACCTATCACTTTGGACACAAGGGACAGTATCTGCCTCTCCAGCACATATATATTGCTGCATGTTCCCCTGAGAGCCCACTTGCCTGCACTACATGCTCCAGGACGACATCTGCCACTGCACTGCTGCTGTCTCTGCCCCTCTGGACCCTGCAATGGCACGTACTGTGGAGAGAGCCCCAGCCTTCAGCCTTGAAGAGAACCAGGCCCTGCTGGACAGCCTACTTCCACAGTACAGCAAGCTGTATGGGACACCAGGGGAGCAGGTGAGTGTTCTGTGCACTGCCTTTCTGAATGTGCATTTTGTCTGACTAGCAAGGCTGAGAGTCAGCACACCACTGGCTAGCAGGCTCACTGAGTAGTTGTCACCCCCCATAGTGTGTAGTGACTTGCACTGGACAGGTATGGTGCAGTGACAGTGCTTCTGAACAGGGTTTTACTCCCCATGCTATGATACCATGTAGTGACTTCTGGAAAACTGTCCATGGGCAGCCGTGCACTGCCTGGGTACACCATGTGCCCCTGTGATTGCGACATGTATATGCAACTGTGTCATGCACGGATATGTTGCATGTGTAGTAATGGCCTTATCACTTTGTCATCCTGACAGGCTTCTGCCCATCGGAAGCATGAGATCTGGAAGGACATCGTCCGGGCTGTCCGGTCCGTGGGGGTCTACAAGCGCCGGATCCGCAACTGCCAAAAGAGGTGGCAGGACCTTCGGGGCTGGACCCGGAGGATTGCACGGGTCCAGCTGAAGCTGTCGCCTCCTCGCAGGAGGGGCGGAACACGGACCCTGACCCCCACATGCTCAGGATCCTGGCGGTGGTCTTTCCAGACCTGGATGGGCAGCTGAAGGCCAGAGAGCAGCAAGGAGGGGTGAGTCAAAGACTGCACTGTGTACTCTGTCTAACATGTTATGTGCCCTCCTCGGGCCAGGTTGAACTGCCACAGTACAGCAGTCATGTTGTCCAGGAGCCATGTCCCTCTATTGTGCACTGCCCACTCCTCATCTGATACCCAGGTGTGGCCCTTACATGCAGGGAATTCTGTCACTTAGGACTGTGTCCTTGCAGTTTGCTTGACTCAAGGTGGGAGACAGCATCTGTTTCCCTGACTCTGTGGTGGGCATCATGGGTGGGTCCATTGCTTACACAATGCCTGTATTCTGACATGTATTCAGCGTGTTACTTTGATCTGTGGTCCAATTGCTGAGCTGATCCACCACATGTGGCTGGGGTACCTGGCACACACCCATGCTGCGGGTGGGAACAATGTTTGGGCCCCAGGAGTATGTATATGACGTGTGTCACACATACTTAGCCAGCTGCCTACAGTCCAGGGCTCATCCCTCATTCATGTGGGGCTGGACAGTCATGCCTACTCCAGGCCATACAATACACTCTGTACTCCCACTCCCGTGTATCAGAGGACACATTGTGCACAGTGATTTGACCCCTCAGGTGTCTGCCTCTGTGTCAGTGTGCTGTGGATTAGTCGCCAGGACTGCTGTGGAGTTTCTTGGTAGGGGCTCAGCATGCCACTGGAGATGTGACCATAGGAGACGATACTTGTGTGACACATAGGTGTCTGATCAGCTGCCCATGCAGACTGGGGCATGTAAATGTGAAGTTCAGGCAGCTGTTCCCCATGCACAGCAGAGTGTGAGGGGCTCAGGTTCAGAGGGTAGTGTCACAGGTCTCCCATATGTCCAATAGGTATGACCTGGACAGATGAGGGTTAAGAGGATGTGTTGTGGGGGATGTACATGTGCACTTGTGCAGCTCCAGGACTTGCATTCCCCATGACCTACTATTGTGACACAGTGCAGAGTGTTGTTGTCTGGCTGCAAAGTCATACATCACTGAGACAGTGATGTATGACTTTGCAGTCATGCCTCCGCCATGGCATGTGTCTACTGATTGGTGATCCTGCAGGGGAGTGACATGTGCTACATGCACACCATAGTGGCGCTGGCTATCAGGACATGGGTGCATCATGGTGTCTGTCGCTGGTATGCATCACATGCATTTCCTATTTGACTCTGGGCATCCCTTACATCCGTAAACCTGTACTGACTCAGTGGCAAGAGCTGTGATGTGTCCACACCGTGTCCTCTGCACTGTCCAACTACTGTGTACTTGGTGCATGTGTCAACACTGGGGTGTTGCAATCCAACAGACACCAGACAGATGGGTGCAAGGCCATGTGGGATGTGAGTGCCATGCTTGGCATCAGACTGACAATTGACTTCTCCTGTTCAATTAGGGCACTTTTAGCAATGTACAACTAATGATGCCAGGGCTTGCTCTGTAATGTGCTGTGCTCACAGTGGTGTGTGCGTTTGGTGCAGGTGACTGATGTCTGTCTGTTTCCCCATTGTTTGCAGATACATCCACGGCCACGGAAGGGGACAGCTCCACGGACCAGGAGGAGCCGGAGAGCCAGACTGGGTCAGCAGCCGAGGAGTGGTCGGAGGGACCCAGTGGCACGGAGGGCGAGGGGAGCCACACCGAGGAGTCCTCAGCAGCATCCACCTCAGCTGAGGACCAGAGCAACTCGGAGGATGACTCCCTTGTGGAGGCGGGTGTCAGCAGCCACCACACCCCAGCTAGTGTTGCTGTCCCCGCCACCACCAGCACCACCACCGCCCTCCCATCGGCTCCCATTCCCCAGGTCCGTGGAGGCTCCCATGTCCGGGAGCGTGTCTCCTTTGGGCCAGGCACCGCACCCCCTGCCCCTGTGTCCCCTGCTGCCCTGAGTGAGGAGTCTGTGTACCTCCTTCGCCAGCTCCATGTAGGGCAGACAGCCATGCTGAGTGTCCTCCATGCGCACACCGCGCTGTTGACTCAGCTGGTGTCGTTCATGGAGGGCATCTCATCGGGCATGTCTGACCTACAGAGGGGCAATAGGTCCATGGACTCCTCCCTGACGGCAGCAGTGTCCCTCCTCAAACGGTCCCTCACCCCTCCTGCCTCTGCTCCATCCACACTCCCCAGCACCTTACCCATCCCAGGCACACACACACTGGCACAGGCACACACCAGCACACACACATCCAGCACACTGACACACACGCCAATGACAAAACGCACACGCACGCACATTCAGGGGACTGAAGCCAGACTCACAGGGGATGGGGCCCTGGAACACACACACGCATCCACATGCACTGCGCAGTCCTCAGTTCCCTCTCCCTCCAAAGCACCCTCCCTTGCCTCACCTGCAACCCCAAAGTCACAGCAGCTCTTCCTCTGTGACCTCGGCCTCTTCCCCACCGATGAAGCTGCTCCAGCATCCCGGGGGAAGAGGAAGCCCACCCACACGGAGCAGAGTGCCCCTCGCCCCCGGACACCCTCCCCCAGGCGCAGACGGACTGAGGCCCCCACCCGCAAGTCCCCCGGAGTGCTAAGAGCAAGACCCCGCCACCACCCTGCAGCTCAGGCACAAGGTCTCCGTCCTCCATCCCTCAGGCCCCCACTGCACAGGTGCCCCCACCACACCCTGCCCCAGGTTCCCCCACCCACAGATATACCATCCCCAAGATGCTCCGGCCTTCTCCCCCTGCCACTTGCTCTCCCAGCACCACACCCCCGCTGCGCTTGTCTGTGCCACTGATGTGGTGAGGGTGTCCCCCCCTCTGTCCAACCCACCTTGCCTGTTCCCCATTCTCCTCCCCTGGAGGTAGGCACTGCAGTGGAGTCCACTACCGCCCTGTCTGACTTGGGCACTGCAGTGGCGGACCTGTCCACCCCATCTGCAGGGTCCACTGCAGTTGTGCCGGCACCCACGACATCTGTGTCATGCCCCCAGTTGTGCCGGCACACACCATGTCAGACACCTCCACTGCAGTTGTCAGTGGCTCTCCTGCACCCACCACCCCTTCCCTGACTCCCCTGGTGAGCCCTGATCCTGTCCCTGCGGTGCCTGGCCTGCCCCCCGGTTGCCCCTCCTAGTGGATTGTCCCTGGTATTGTGCAGGCATGCGTAGGGTGACATCTGCCAGTGTCACCCTGTTTGAACTTTGACAATGGACTGGCCATTGGCCTTTGCTCTTTTTCAGGACTTCGTTTGGCCTCAACACATATGCTGAATAAAGCAACTTTCTTTTCTCTAGTGCTCATGCTTCAGATGTACATGTTGTTGGTGCAGCTAACCATGCCCTTGCTGCAGTGATGGTGATATCTGGTCTCATGATTATGAAGTGTTACTGTGCAGGAACCCATGTGGTCCAGGGGGAATGTGTCCTATCATGTGGTGTATCCATGTCATCAATAGCAGCATCTGAGGGTGTCATGTGTTCAGTATTTGGCAATGGGTTTCCTACTTACATTGGCAATTTCATATCTGTGGCTTCCACCCCTGCACATCTGTTGTGCCTGCCATCGTTGCATTTGTCTACTTCCCTGACCGTGTTGCCATCTCCAGTGGACATGCAGGTTTGGGCATCAATGGGGAGGGACTCATCCGTGTAGTCAGTGCAACATTGCTATACAAGTGTGTTGGATCTGTGCTGATGATTCCGTTGGCACATCCATGACCAGGCTGATGTGATGGGAGCCCTCATTTGGTGCTAATTGTTGATTGTGTGACCAAGTGCTCAGCTGACATGATGGGGCCCTACTGAGGCAACATATGGCACAGCTTTCCTCACACAGGAGTGGAGTCCCCTCATGGCAGTGTGTACACGTGTGACATTGCCTGCGCCCAAGGTGTGTGTTGTATGTGCATGTCTGTGTGTTCACTTCCATTCATCTGCGCATGCTGTGATCCCTAGTGTTGTACCTGTTTGTGATGCTTGCTGACTTGAGCTATGTTCCCCCAAAGTCTTCTCCCTGTGTTCTCTGTGATGTGGGTGCATGGCACATTACTGGTCATCAGGGTGTCACCCATAGGTGTGTTTGCTGTCAGGGCAGAGTTTGTGTGCTGACGCAGATGGGTCACAGTCAGGTTTCCCTTTGGCACTTGTTGTTTGCCCCTGTCATGTGATTTCCAGTTTGTGTTATCTTTCAGTGATTGTGACACGTTGTGTGTGTGACTGCTGGCACTCCTTAGGGTCCGGGCTGCAATGTTGGTTGTTGTCTATGTGTGTTCTTTGTGGGTGACCTTGGCTTCTTCATTGGTGTGTGACTGTGGCTGGGATCCCATTGGTCGGTGTGGTATTGCCGTCATGTCCATGTACAGAGTAGTGTGCAGTGTGTCAGACATTCAGGAGTCTTGTTGAGTGTCCATGTGTGATGTGTTTCTACACCTTGGTTCCCACCCACCACCCTGGAATAGTCATGGGTGCATGTGCAATGTCACCAGTGCATGTGTACTTCACTGCTGCACATTGTTGGAGGTCGAGGGGTGTGGTGTTGAGTGTGTGCAGATGAGAGTTGTTGCCCGGCTAGTCCCCTGCCTCCATGTTGGCCTTGGCTTACTGGCCATGCTGATTGATTTGTGCTTGTGTAGGTGTGATGGTAGTTAGTTGCTCAGGACACCTGACTGTGGTTCACAGTGTGAACGACATTTAGCTTTGTCATCACAGTGGTATTTTTCTTCAGCCCAGGGTCACCACATTGTGGGGGCCCTGGGGGTGGTGCTGTGGTGTGTCTGTGACTTGCTGTGTCAGTTGTTGTTCCTACGTGCCTGTGTGACATGTGTGTTTTGTGCTCCCTCTCACCTGTCAATGCCTGCTTGCCCACATAGGGGATTTGGATCCATGAGTTAGCTTAGTGTGGCAGTGTATGCACATCTGTATGATTGGTATTCAGCTCTCCTCATGTGTTGTGTTGTTGCCTGGGGACACTGGCACCCCCACCCCTCACCTGCTGTGTATGATGACAGTGTTGGTCTGCCTGTTTGTGTTTGTGCATCTGCACCACTGCATTGGCATATCTTGGGTGTGCCATTGGCTGTATGTTGTTTGGTGTGTTTCCCCTGCTGTCCCTGGGACTCCTAGGTCATCGGTCAGCACAGTGATCATGGTTTGTGTGTCCCATTGCTGCCATGGTATGGTATCTGTTCACCTCACATCTGCTGTCTCCACAGGGTATCTGCATTTGTGTGCCCATTGGTGCAAATATGTGGTTCTGCATTCTGATGGTCACTTCTGTCATTGTGTCATTGATGACTGTTGACGGTCTCAGCCCCCATGGGTGTTGTTTGTCTGCACATGGCCAAAGGAATGTTTCATTTGCACTGCAGTATTTGGCTCCCCCAATTTATGTTGCAATGGGACACATACACTACTTTGCCACAGATGAGTTTTTGGTTCTGTGACCAGGAATGATCCATGCAGTTTGGCAGTTGCAGCTCTTTCTTTGTTAACAATTACCTTTTGGTCACTGTGATGATGAGGGTGTAGACCCCATTGCCACAATGGTCAAAATGTGCTTCAGCTATGGACCCCACACTTACCTTTTGGTCACTGTGATGATGGGGGTTTAGACCCCATTGCCACAATGGTCAAAATGTGCTTCAGCTATGGACCCCACACTTGCCTTTTGGTCACTGTGATGATGGGGGTTTAGACCCCATTGCCACAATGGTCAAAATGTGCTTCAGCTATGGACCCCACACTTGCCTTTTGGTCACTGTGATGATGGGGGTTTAGGCCCCATTGCCACAATGGTCATGGGCTGCTTGCATTGTGGGTGCCACACACATATATGTGTGGCACATGTGCTAGGGGGTCACATTGTATGTTCAATGTCATGTTCGGTGTTGTAGGCATTTGACACAGCCTGCTCACACGCTTGTCATGGTGGTGGGGGGATGTCTTAATCTTGCATTCCCTAGGTTGTGGTGTGCTTGTTGTGTCATGCATTGTCCATCCTATGAGTGGGGGTGGTAGTAGTGGTAGGCATCCAGCCCCCTGGCTAAGGGTGGTAGTAGTGGTAGGCTTCCTGCCCCCTGGCTAAGGGTGGTAGTAGTGGTGGGCATCCTGCCCCCTGGGTGAGGGTGGTAGTAGTGGTAGGCATCCTGCCCCCTGGCTAAGGGTGGTAGTAGTGGTAGGCATCCAGCCCCCTGGCTAAGGGTGGTAGTAGTGGTGGGCATCCTGCCCCCTGGCTAAGGGTGGTAGTAGTGGTGGGCATCCTGCCCCCCTGGGTGAGGGTGGTAGTAGTGGTGGGCATCCTGCCCCCTGGCTAAGGGTGGTAGTAGTGGTAGGCATCCAGCCCCCTGGCTAAGGGTGGTAGTAGTGGTGGGCATCCTGCCCCCTGGGTGAGGGTGGTAGTAGTGGTGGGCATCCTGCCACCCTGGCTAAGGGTGGTAGTAGTGGTGGGCATCCTGCCCCCTGGGTGAGGGTGGTAGTAGTGGTGGGCATCCTGCCCCCTGGGTGAGGGTGGTAGTAGTGGTGGGCATCCTGCCCCCTGGCTAAGGGTGGTAGTAGTGGTGGGCATCCTGCCCCCTGGGTGAGGGTGGTAGTAGTGGTGGGCATCCTGCCCCCCTGGGTGAGGGTGGTAGTAGTGGTGGGCATCCTGCCCCCTGGCTAAGGGTGGTAGTAGTGGTAGGCATCCTGCCCCCTGGCTAAGGGTGGTAGTAGTGGTGGGCATCCTGCCCC